>JAGFPH010000238.1:275613-294611 GCA_018207615.1 Philaenus spumarius | reverse complement strand
GAATTTTTATGATAGCATGATCTATGCAGTAGCTTTATATATATATAAAACTTTTAAGTTGAAAATTTGCAAATTTTTTACTGAAAATATTGATTTATGATCCATACATTTGTAAAACAAGCTCCAATTTAAAATTACCTTTAGTAAATATTTTTTATTGTTTATTATCTAAATAAAAGCTATTTATACTTTTTTTAGTATGTCTTACCGTTTATGCGTAAAATGGACTGGAGTGCGCCTCTGCTCGAGGCCGCGCTATACTCAAGTGCGGCCTTGCCCGGCTCCGCATTCCGGTAGTTCGCGTTACCCCTTGTTAGAAACGCCATAAATGATTAGCATCCATAATATTTTATCTGGTTAAACGTTTATATTTGAGAACAAATACAGGCTAAACAAATTTAAAGCTGTTGATTTTACCTTGTTTGTTTCACACACCCGAATTAACTCACAGAAATTAAATGCAACTAATATTAAATACAAACTACACATAGACATACTATACTCGTCCATTCATTAAATCATTTATTTTACAATATTTCATCTCCTTCTTCATCGTCTGAGATTGACGTAACTGCCTGTTCGTCTTCTTCGTAATTTTGTTGGTTTTCACAAGTGGTAAATTTACAAAGTTGGGTGCACTTTAAATTGTTCACAATGCAAAGGCATCTGTCTTGAATACAA
The DNA here is from genome assembly GCA_018207615.1 of Philaenus spumarius. Classification (NCBI taxonomy): domain Eukaryota; kingdom Metazoa; phylum Arthropoda; class Insecta; order Hemiptera; family Aphrophoridae; genus Philaenus; species Philaenus spumarius. Next base: position 293,930 of record JAGFPH010000238.1, on the reverse strand, counting down.
CTTTTTTTGAATACCGACTCCAGTAATGTACAAAAAAAAATATGAGCTGATTTTTGTTTTTGCCATTTTTCAAAAAGCTGCCGAATTGCTTGACCCTAGGCACTACTCTTAGACTTAGAAACTGAAGTGCCGCTTTTTGTCCTCTGGTAACTCGTTCTGCTGATTTTATAGACATTTCACGGTACTCATCAAAAATCACATCAACTCGTGCACTGGTTGCCGCTTTGTGTAGTACCCGATTCAGAGCTACATCAGCAATATCACCAAACGTCATGTTGTATACTTAAAGCCTATATACTAGAGCCATACCATCTATTAAACATGCTGAACGCTGAGGAATATGTTCAGCAAGCTGTACATTCTTCTCAAGTTCTCTACCCAGTTGTGCTTTGTTGGTTTTCCAACAGGCCATCACAAGAAGCAAGCGTCCAAGGAAGGGGTCCTAGAGGATGCCTTAATACTTGTTCCATGTCTACTGTTCTACTTCGAGGCAGTAGCAGTAATTGCGCAAACAAATTTCTATCAGTCCTTAGAAAGGTATCGACACCTGTACTTTTCTTAACTTTTTTGATCATTGTTAGATCTTTGTAGGTTTTCAGGTTTTGTTTTTTCTGCCTGTCGTGGAACTTTACCTTTGAAGGTCCTGATTCTAATCGTTCTGTTTTAAACTTTTGATAGGCATTCTCTCCATTTACTTGTGCTTCAAGTAAGTCATGTTGTATGTTATGGGGTAAAACCGCTCCTGTTGATATAATTAAGAGTTGTTCTTCCGTACTAAATGGATTGATCCAACTGTTTCTTAAGATGTCAACCATGGCTACAACATCCTGTTCATCCCTGATAATTCGTGAAGTATATAAATCTACACGATCACAGGCACCTTTGGCAAATCCAGCCATTTCCCTCAGGTATCGTAAAAAGGTTGTTCTGTATTCAGTAGTCAAATAATACCTTTGTACGGATCCTGGTTTCAAACTAAACCCTTTTGTTCCTCCAGCTGTCTGTGTGTCCTTATTCACAGTTTCTTCTAATGCCTGATCCACTGATTCTACCAAACGGATTGTTACTGCTCATCTGCACAGAAAATCCTCTAGACTCCATATAGCTATGAACATCTGGGTGTTCATCTGGTAAATTTGTCATATCACTATAGTACACTGACATGTACTTAGCATAGTTCAATGCATCACATGCAAAACACCATAGACGCATTTCACGAACAGATGCTAAATGAAGCTTCCAATCACCTTCTCGTGATGCTCTAATCATACACTGCATTATTTGTACCATATCCAAGTACGAAACCCAAAAACTTGAAAGAGGTCCATTGTCATTTCTTAAATACTCTAAGTACTTTTGAAAGCTGTATACACTGAACTGTAAGCTGGGAGTTGTATAGTTTCCTTGTGGTTTTCGGCAGTTATGTCACTTGAAAACTCCGTAATGGATTCCATAGCCGAAGAAACTTTATCTTTGATTTTAGCATTCTCTGACTCAACCCAAGTTTGGAAACCAAACCCCACCAATTTATATAAAAGTAAGAACGTAAAATTAAAATGGGTACACTCATGAAGATTCAAAGTTAATCTTATTTATACATCTAATAATAAGAGCGGTGGGGAGGACTGCACACTTGAGGCGCACTTACGATGTTTCCAAAAGTGAAGCCGGAATGCAGTGCCGTCCATTTTACGCCTAAACGGTAAGGGCTACAAAAAAAGGATATGTCTATTTATTTTAGATATAGTACAAATGAACAACTTTTATTTGAAACCTTTTTTAATTGGGGTGCATTTTCCAACGGTATTGATCAAAAAACAATATTTTCGATTTAAAATTTTAAAATTTTCAACTAAACAGTAATTTTTCTTACAAAAAGCTACTTCATAGATCATGCTATCATACAAATTCGTAATATACGTACAAAACTATATAAAAAAAACATTGATAGCATGTGCCACCTTTACTGGTACCTTTTCAAAATATTTTCAGGGAAAATCAATTTTTTACCACTAAAATCACATTTTTCTTAGATAAAGCTACGCTTAACCCATTGCTATCACATATATTATTGATTTATACATATAACTGTATAAGAAAAACATAGTCTGCATTTGCCACCCCAGGTGGTACCAAAAAAGTAATTGGCTCACGGACTATTATATGTGTTAAAGCATTGTCAACTTATTTTATTTACTTTCCGTTGTATTTTTCTGCTTGTATACACTTTTCAGACGGTAGTTATGTGTTCAGGGTTTGTTTTAAAATTTCCTTCAAATACAAATAATTCGACCACGCAGCTGAACCGCTGACGTGAGTTGAGCAAATTTCCAAAATTAAAATTATAGGCCTATGTTTTAGGGTTTCAACCAACAATTTGGGAAGTAGGTCTATTCACGACGTGCTGAATAGCTGCAAAATGGTTCGCAAGCCATTCCGAATATTGAGAGTATCTTCAACACACAAAACATTGCATGCTTCTCACGCCAACCCCCGTATTGGGAGTATCTTCAATACACAATGCATTGCGTGCTTCGCACGCCATTCCGAATATTGAGAGTATCTTCAACACACAAAACATTGCATGCTTCGCACGCCAACCCCCGTATTGGGAGTATCTTCAATACACAAAGCATTGCGTGCTCCGCACGCCTACCCCACGGTAGACTCAATCACATGGCTTTGAACCGGGTACTTCTATGGTATTTTACGTTTTGATCGATTTTGGGGGAACCAAGCGAGCTATAAGGTCGCGTAAAAAACAAAATTTGTAGAATAACATTCTACATTTATATTTGAAGAAAAAACTAAAGACAAATTCATTCTCGCAGGAAAAATCTAAGAAAATAGTTACTTCCGGTCAAAAAACGTGCTTCCGATTGTTGGATGTTTTCGGCTAACGAACTCGTCCGAGCGACGTAGACAACCAACTTTTGCACCAAATTTGAACCAAATCGGACTTAAAATGCGGCCGCTAGAGTGCGAACACATATATACATATATATATATATATATATATATATATGATTTTTAATGACACCCCAAAACGTGTTTTGGGGACCATGATCGGTGCTCATTTGGTAGTCCCGACCTTGGGTCTCACCATAAGGGCCACTGCAATAGCTCATTTTTCCTATGGAAATTCGCTAAAAAACGAGATATGATAAACTCTACGCAAGGAACTAAAATTACAAGCAGATTTTACAAAATTTAATGTGTTCACGGAGATCTTATTTAAGGGCACACTTGTATAAGATGCCGTAAATAACCTATGTTTGTTTGTTATGGTTTAACTCAAAATCATTTTTTTTTATTAAACAAAAATTTATGTATACATTAACAATTTTCTTCAAAACTGGAATAAGCAGTAATTATATAAAGTGAAATTTTTGCGATAATCCTGGCATTTGGTTACCGGCCTATTCTAGCAAAATGTTTTAAAATCATAGCAGTAAACTGAAAAAATATTGGCATCGAAAAGATTTACAAAATATTATGCGTGAGTGTATGCCTATCTTTATGGTTTTCATAACAATAACAATCTTTATGGTTTATGGGTACAATAACAATTTTCATCTTACTGCGGGAATATGATCAACTTGTAGCCAGAACTGTGGGCTGGAAGCGATACAGGATATTCCTGGTTATGATTGGTTCTAAGGTAGCCAAATATAACTTTACTTGTATTTACTTTGTACTTAAAGTTTCGTAAAATTAGAAAATTTGGGTATTTATTGTTTATAGCCAGTTTGATGATATTGTTATGATGTATAGTAAGTATTGCAGTTGGGTAATATTTCAGAACTGTGATAGGTAGTGTTTAAACAATTCAGAGGTTTATGTGTTCGCCAAAAACACTAGCATTTATAAACATAATCTTCAAATATAACATGAGCTTAAAATTTGTTCACTATAGAGGGTGACGAGTTTCAGATTGCAACTTAATACCTTTTACTATGTAATTTAAATGCAATATATTTAAACAAATTAAGAAAACAGATGTGTATCACTATGAAAAAACTAACAACTATTAATTTGTAAAATCTAAAATAAAAAATTTCAAGTAAAAAACTGTTTATAAAAAAAGCAAAGAATCATAGATTTCTTATTTTATACATACAATCCGGAAAAGTGTTATTCAACAGTCTATTTAAAAAAATATATATATCTGAACCTACCCCAGTTGCCAGATCCCCGACCAATCCAGTCCATACACCGTTAGCATCTCGAACACCAAAGTTATCATTAGGAACTAACTCGTAGTCAAAATTCATAACGCGAGCTAGACGAACCAAAAAGTCGATGCAGTAACCGTTCCAGACTTCGTTTCCCATTTTGTCCATCAAAACAACGCCTTCGAGACTCTTGACTCTGTACGACCATGGTATACTCTGTAAAGAACGTACGATAATTATTTCGTAACACAGTAACTCATTTAAAATACATATCTGACAATCTATAAAAAGTAAATATATTAATAACTGAAAAACGAATAACACTCCATTCAAACATAAGTAAAGAATTTACAACTTAGATATAATTGTATTGCTTCAAATAAAATATAACACAAGTTCACGGTAGAAAAAGAAACTAAAATCGGCTCATCCTTCGATAGCTAACGCAAAATTTGATTTTTTAGTGAATTTTTCTAGAAATTTTAATAGAAAAGTGATGCAGTTGAATGCAAATTCTGCTAAACTATTAAAATCCATCGATTTGCAAATTCAGTTCAGTGACAAATTACACATATATACATATATATATTTATATATGGTGTGAATAATATGAAATTAATAGACGATTTTAAAGTAATAAGAAATATTGTGACACAATTTTTGATCAAATCTCAAAATCTTTTAATAAATCATAAAAAATACAACAATTATTAACTAAATTATGTAGTAGTACAAAAACTGGAAATAGTGTCTCATTATTAGTAATACTTGAATGGTTTTAAAACAGACAATAAACAAAAACTGAAATTATTTAAATTATATATATTTCTAGTGATAATGGTGAAAGTTTTTCTTTCCTTCTATTATGAAATGTGATGCACTGAGACAGCAATTTGAGGTATAAGAATTTCTGACATCTGTTATATACGAAAAAATCCCCGAACCAACATCGTTTCGGAAAACAGTAGGTTTGATATAAGTTGCTTGTCTAGTCATGGGACACAGAAGAACTCATGGTATAGTTGTAGTGTTTGCAGGCATCAAATAACAATAATAATAATATTATAATTAAGTAGAAAATTTAAAAGTCAATGTTTTCAAAATAGGTAAATAATTGTAAGGATTAAAGTACACCATACGACAAAGAAGAAAATCTTACAACTATTATAAAATTCAAAATTAGTCTTACATAAACATTTGATTGTAAATAGTTCATGCTGAGATAACAGTTAATTAAAATGAACATAGAGTATTAGTCTGCAACCACTGGTTCTCATCAAATTAAACACAAAGTAGCCTCTAGCTGTTGGTATTAATGGTCATTTGAAATAATCATTGCCGCTATCAATATTATATTTATATTAAATATCTTAAGCATTTTATATATTAAATATTAAACTTTACAATATTCAATGATTTTAACCACAAAGATTAGGCCCATACTTTGTACATCAATTTTTGCTTGATGGCATAGGATCTTTTCTTGATGGCATAGGCTCTATCGCTTGATGGAATAATATGCTCTATCAATTGCTGGAATAGGTTCTATCGTTTGATGACATAGGCTCTATCGCTTGATGGCATAGGCTCTATCACTTGATGGCATAGGCTCTATCGCTTGATGGCATAGGCTCTATCACTTGATGGCATAGGCTCTAAAGCTTGATGACATAGGCTCTATCGTTTGATGACAAAGGCTCTATCACTTGATGGCATAGGCTCTATCGCTTGATTTTATAGTATCCACCGATTGTTATATTGCGGCATTAAAGGAAAGTGTAAAACATATACTATAGTATACTAAGTACATATTGTATAACAACATTGTACTTGTTCCTCTGGCAAATGACTAAAATATGAGTAATGCATTGGCTAATTAATTATAGAAATTTATAATGTTTATTTAAACAGAAATAATAATACCCTATAGAGAAATAATTGTAGATATAGGCTTTGCAGTGGTTATTTATAAGAGAATGAATATTTCATTCCTCCCCCATGTCTTTAAAAACACGGATATCTTTCAATTAATTTCTAGTTTCATTCCTATCTTCATAAGTATCTAATAATTTCTCCAATTGTGTTGGTCTTGTTTGTATTAATGTTATAGAAATTTCGCCGTCAATATTTTCAACCATAATTTTAACACACTAGAATTTATATAATATTAGAATAATAATAATTGTATAAACACAACAAACTAAAATAGTCCCATTAAAAAATTATAGACGCACAAAAATTTATTGTACGATCAAAAGCGATGTGTGTTCAATGAGCCATATACTTCCTTGAGCTAATCCCCAATCCTTAGGCTAATTTAGTCGCTCATATTAGGTTCATTTTTTTTTAATCAGAGTAGGGCCTATTAGCTAAAAGATCGTGCGTTGATGCAGTGTGCTAGAATTTTGATTCTAGATTAAGTTCGTATTTTAAATAAAGTTAACATTGTTCAATTAGTTTGTATTATTAAAAAAAATTTGGAAAACGGTTGACCCTAAAGGCCATCCATGTAACTTCCCGCTAAGTTTAATTACAACAAACACTATTTTTGGAAATTTTGAACTGCCATAACTTTTGAATTATTCAACCCATTTTTATGCGATTTGCGGCAATCGATGCAGGTTTTTAAGTCCATTGAAAGAATCAACAAGAAAAATTTTTCAGATGAAAAGTTTCGGAGAAATTGAGGAAAAACACTTTTTTTGATTTTCTTTTGTTCACGATATCTCGCGAATGAATAAACCGATTTTGACCGGACTGGTAGCGATCGACGTCGCTTTTCAAGGTTAAAAGCTGATTAGATTTTGGAATTTATCGGTAAAGCCGTTTAAAAGTTATTCCAAAAAAACCTGATTTGAAAAAAAATTATTTCTTAGTTTTTTCGAAATTTCTCAGAACCTACCGGTCCGAATTAGTTGAAATTTTCAGGAAATCTAAGTTTGATGGAACTCTTTAGAACGCCGTTTGGTAGGATCCAATCGGTTAAGCCGTTCAAAAGTTATAAGCGGGTCACATACTTACATACACACACACATACATACAGACAGGGTGACACCCTCTCGGGAGTGGTCAGGGAAGATTCCTAGGACCTCAAAACGTCGAGATCTGATGAATACTCGATTTTCGAAAAACGGTTTGAAACCAATAACTTCCCGATTTTAGAAAATTTTCAATTTTCTTAGCGGGAAGTTAAAAAAAATAGGAAATTACCCCAAAAAAAAAAACGAAGCAATAAAAATATAGTAATTATAGTGTATGCTTGTAGGCATCTAATTAATTGAAAAAATATACTAATTCCTATTGCGTGAATTTGACCGGGATCTACTTGATTACGATTTTATTTTAAAGCCTCTATATATACCTTGTTTTGGTGATAATATTATTTATTTATTATATCCTATAGTTCCCAGTGCTTAAACATCTACCTATTCTTGGAATGAAGACTTTCAAACTTCCAATTGCTTACCATGTATAATTGTTTCTAATGTATGTATATTAAGTTTATTTACAAATAATCTTATAATATTATATCATTTTGAAGGGTCAACATTTCAGAAGAGCTTAGTTGGTGCCAACTTTCAATTTAGTGCAAATGTCAGGAAGATTTAAAAACTTAAGAAAATCTGTTGGTTATTCATTTCTACAAAGGAATCTAATGATTTGTGGGAAATACAACTCCAGGAATAAATTGTTCATGCTAAGTACAGCTAAGTACAATTTCTTTTTGTGGTCGCTGACTCAGCCAACTTATGTTTTTGTAAATTAATTCAAGATATGAAGATAATGACAGTTTCAATTCCTCTTTGGTTTCCATCGACTTGCCAATAATACCTCTAAATGAACTTCTATAATTTTTTTATAATTTCAATGTTCCTTTTCCAATTGCAACAATGGGAAGCAATCACTTTAGCTTCTAAATCTTCCATTTTATGTAATTTCAAATTAGTTAAAAATGAGAGTGTTGTTTATTTTCCACAAAAAATTATACTTTAAGGCAGACCTGTTCATCCGCCTTCGTGCCACGGAGAATCTCGTGTACAACAAAGCAGTACCACCATCTTATAACATAAACATATAAGACAATATATAAGACCTGGGTTTACAATCTGTAAACAAAGTAATTGAACGTATTATATTTCTACATTACGTTTTACATAAGGTACTAACACAGAATTCAGCTAGCGGTTTAGCTTTTAGGAAAGTAGAGTTGGAATAAAACATACCTGCTTAGAAAACATCCAGGTAAACCTGGAAATTGTTTTAATCTATGTATGCTGCCTCTAGTAAGACGAATCTAATTTTGCCATGAAAAAACATCGGACTTTTTCTAGTATATTAAAAATAACATAAAAACTATCCACTATATAGAAAAAATAATTTCTATTTAAACTGTATAGGGTTAAATTCTCCAACGAATGACTACCAAATAATAAGAATTCCATCAAAGGGTATATCCAAAACGGGTGGTCAAATTATGCCTAATTTATTTTATTTTTGGATTTTTCCATTTTGTAAAATTTGTTCTTCGTCAGCAGACTTACTATCAATCGCAAAAATGTATGGATAATATTAGTAGGTAATCTAACTACCTCATTTTTAAAATTCGGTAAAGTGCACGAATGTATCCTCAAAATTACTGTCTGTCAACCTGTTGAAAGAAAAATTAGGCACTATTTGACCACGTGTTTTTGATATACGCCTTGGTAGAATGGTTAAGTTCTGGTAAACATTTGAAGAAGAATCTAATTCTGTATATTTTATGTAATATATATATATTTTTTATAAAGTTGATAGTTTTTGAATTGTTTTTAATAAATTAGAAAAATGTTTATGTTTTTGTAAATACAGCTTAAAGCTCGCCACAGAAGTCGGAACAAACTTCGAACTAATTGTTTACTAGAGGCAGACAGATTATACATAGATTAAAACCATATTTAGCTTTACATGGATTTTTCCAATCTAAATCATATATTTTACCGACTAAGTTAATTAATCAGTCAAGGAAAATCGTAGATTTTTTGGGTTTTATTGATAAGATGTGAGGAAATTTAGGATGAAAATTTGGCTGAAGAACCTCATTGGAAATATATTTGAGAAAAAAGTCAGGTATTTAGACATTTTGGGTTTCAGTGATAAAATGTGAGGAACTTTTGGTTGAAAATTTGAGGGAAACAGCTCATTGGAAATTAATTGTTAATATATTCAAAAAGCTCTTTCCAACCATATAAAAATGATTCAAATTGGTTTAGTATAACTGTAAAAATAGGCGATGCAATAACAACTAATTTCTTTTATATAATAATATTTTTATATGATCAGTGTAATAAAATAAATCACTATTTGTATAACGATTTCAAACCACAGTTGCATGTTATAAAAAACAACTAAAATCTGGACTTACCTCAGAAACGCCGATTCTAAAAAACCTTTTCACAGGCTTCACAATGTAATTGTTTTCCAAAACAAGGCCCTTGTCAGACGTCCATTTTCCAACGTCGGTTTTCGCATTGGAAAAGGAAATGTCGTGTTCCAAATTTGCGAATAATATTTTTACAACGGAATCAAAAGCAAACACTGGCTGATTTAAAATCACCTGCAAGATAAACCTCCTTTTATACTATGACACACACAATTGAAGCTGGAATACAATATGTATTGTATATGTTCAAACTAGACTTTATTACGTTTTGAAACGGATTTAAATCGTTTCTAAATAAATAATAGTGATAATAATATCAAAAGTTTGTGTAAAATAGTCTAAATTGAAATAAACCAAAATTAAATGATTTGAAGGGATATAATGATAATTAACAAAGAGATAAAAATAATGTTTTGAAAAACAAAAGGTATTATAATTAGAAAGGGGGTTTATTCAAATAAAACAATGGGTTAAAATCAAACGCAACTGTATAATTTCCAAGAAGCGAAATCGTATTTTGACCAGACAGGCCTTCCAAACTTTCGAATTAGACCTAGGGTGTACCTCAGTAAAACGTTAAAAAACAAAACTGGAGAAATATTATTAAAATTAGGCCTACACAAAAAAGAAAATATAGAGGGGTTTCGACTAGAGAAAGTTGAAAAAGGGAAAGTAGCGAGGAGGAGCAGGCTAATTTTCGATCGACAGATCGTCGCTCTTCTGTAGACCAGTGATGTATGAAGACGCATTTTTGTGAAGCTAAATATTAAGGAAGGAATTTTGGAACGACTTGGCGAGACTAAACGATGAATGATTTGAAAGTAAAGATAATCGCTGTAAACCGATTCAAACAAAATTAGTATTATTAGTTAAATTATAACAACGACTTAGAGGGAATATTTCTGAGAAAGAAGCCGCGACAGGAACGGCTCGGTGGTCCATGTTAAGGAAGGACAATATATATAGAGTAACCAGACATTGAGACTCGAGGGATCTAACACGACCCACTTCGAGGAAAAGCAGATCGACAAGATACAGCATTTAGGCATCCCGGCAAGGCAAGATCTTCTTGGAATCAGCAGAAAGGGATCACCAGTCCTCCCTAGGGAACTTCAGTGGTCTATAAACCCTTACAGGAGCCGAAGTCAGCCATGCGAGTATTAGGTATCCGACGCTTATTTTAAAGAAATATATATCATAAATTAAATTAAATTCTTTTCTAAAGAAAAATATTAAGGGGAATAAAATGAAAGTTAACTTAATTTTTTTAATTAATATAAATAACTTTCGCTTTGGTCATTTTTAAATCAATTTTGTATTAAATATAATTTTTCAGGTATAAATGTAATAGTATACATTTTCAGGTTATGGAGTAAATATACTTGTACATTAATATAAAGAAATTTGTTTTTAAATTGTTTGAATTTTCAAGGCGAATACATTTAATATTAGTACCGTAGTTACCACAAATTTGCTTGAGGAAATTATTGTAATTAGCAATTATATTCATATGTTTTCAGCTAATTATAGATTTAAATATTAAGTGCTCCAATTAAAAATAAGTGACAATACAAAGATTATTGAAAGTTAATAATGGCACACTTCAGAACATATAACTTCCAAACGGCACGACCCGAGGGAGGAGTCATTTTTAGAATCAAATTTGAGTACAATAAAAGTCAGCTAGTTTCCAAAGTAAAAACTGAAATAAATCCGAGAAAAGGATTTTATAATTTATATAATTTTTTCTGTGAGGCGAAACTTCGTTGGTACATAAGGTTAAGGGCAATTTAAAAATAAGAGGCACGAGACGTAACGTTTCAGTTCGTACATGCATAGAGTTAAACTTTAGGGCTTGTACAATTTGTTTATAAAATCTTAATTTAAAAGAACTCTTTCCTTTACAAATTAATTGTCAAAATTAGAATATGTAACATTTCCGACATATTTTTGATGAATACATTTTAGTTGCTATGAATTATTAATTTGAATATAACTACGTAGGAACTTATTCAATATGACAGTGAACATTGTAACTACATCATTTTGTAACAAGTTCCGTATCTGTTATTTGCATTAGGGAATCAATCTATGTTTCCCATTTAAGCTGACTTACGTAATCAGCTAGCATCAGTAAGCGCAAAAACAATGATTTACGCTGGTTTGAGCATTTTACGGCTGCGAGTTCATTTTATCTCAAATATTTTCTACGAATAATATTTTACACCTTAGACGCAAACAAACAAAATGCAAATGTTTTTCTGGAACATTTTCAACCTTTTGGAAGATTCTATAACATTCTGTCTGGAAAACTCTGTAAACTTCTAGAACATTCTGGAACATTCGGTTCAACCTCAGTCACTTCGGCACTCGATTCCCAGCTGTTTAATTACTCCCCCAAGAAGCCAATTGGCGATCTTTTGACACTCATATCTCCAAACCAAACCCTTACAATTCCAAACCAAAACCATCTTTATAGATGAGGATGGAGGGCTACCAAGCCTCATAACCATCATGGGACTGGGGAGTGGGTTTTGGAGTTATAACGGCAAGCGTGGATAAACCACGGGTACATTTATTGTATAATATATTGATTACAAAATTACAAATAACCATCAGTAATACATTTTGATGTAACTCAGGAATTGACTTGTTACATTTGAGGTATTTTGAATAGGGGGTGAAAACCGTTAAATGATTCAAATATTTTATTCGTTGAGCACACAAAAAACAGATTTATTAACAAAAATATGCTCTGTTTTTAAAAATTGTAGTTAAACAAGAGAGTTGCATTTCTTTTGTTTTATAACAAAGGGCTATTGTAGGACAAATAGTAGAGTAACTCACGGAAACAGCTAAACCCATAGCGTTTTGGAACTTCCCTTGCCAACCAAGCAATCTTTGATCTCTTGCATTTATGAATACGTAGGATGTTTCAGAAAGTGTCAACCTTTACCGACGTATTTCTCTCATGCAAATTTTTAAAACTTTATACTTTGAAGCCTACTTCTCTCAAAACAATTTTATTACAAAACTAACTTTCATTGAAACAATAAACAGTTTTTGTATTGAAATTATTTAGTGAGATTTTCAATCAACTTACTGTAAATATTACGATGGGTACGCAAATTGTAATCCTCCATTGCCAATACAGTAATTATTGATTTGTAGAATTTTTGGTATTTCAATAAAAGTAGATTTGAGAAAATTGAGTTAAGTTTTTACTGACTTTATTTAAATTTTCTCAGAAATAAATTTAATACAAAATTTGAATACAAATTTGCTTACAGACATACTAACGAAATTATTTTATTCCAAACGTAAAAATAGTACCTATGTTTTTGACTTCTGCTTCTGGCGTTTTTACAAAGTTTCTTGATAAATACTGCAGTTATAGTTCTGATATCCATTTTATTTATTTTTAAGATTAGAAACCATACAGAACCACTAAATTGAATAATAGAATTAGGGAAACAAGTTACGAATTCAAGGTATGTGTGGATAGTTTCACTCATCGCTAAAATGTCCTACTCAGTTACGTACAGAGAGTTTACATAGTTCATTTGTATGCAGAATGTAGCTCCACACGGTCTACACCGACCTCGTGTGCCATAAACTGTACAAAGCAATTACCATAAGCTACTATAAACAATTTCATTGCACAACTGATTGTATTAGTTTGATGACACAATTTACTTCCCTGTAATGAAGAGAACTAAAAAATCACACTATTTTGTGTAGCTTAGAACAATCAATTCACTATAATATAGATTTACCTCGTTAAGCGTTTTGTAAAATGCATTTCTGTACAGAAACATAATGTCTGGTCTTGAACCGTTGACTCTTGAACTCGCGCAGTCGTAGGTCAAATTGTGTATTTGTTCTTCATTACTGATCAGCCGGACAAAGGTTTCAGCTAAGACTTTCGGTAACAGTTTTACATAAAGAAGTGAAATCTGTAAATAAATTTATAATTATTACGCATAATGTTCGATAAAAAAATTCAGAAAAGAAAGAGAGACAGAGAAAACGAGTTGGATTGAAAGACTATATTTATTTTGAAGTTGTGATCATAAACACGGAAGTTAAAAACCTGCAAATTCAAAATAAAGAAAAAATCTTAAACCAACACACAATTTTAAATTTATAAATTTTTGGTTTTTTACCATCATTCGTATCAAGGTAATAGTTTGTTGAAACATACTACATCTGTTTCGCGACTAATGGAATTTTCAAAACACTGTACACGAAACACATATTATAATATAAAACAAACACAGTTCATACACAATTCTACGTCCATTGAGACGTCGTCAAAATAAATACAAGGAATAGTTAGTTCCTAAGTATTTATTTTGAAAATGCGATTAGTTGCGAAACAGCTGTAGCATGTTTCAACCAACGATTACCTGGATATGAATGACGGTAAGAAACTAAAATTTATAAATTTGAATTATGTTATCCGTTAACTAAATAATTTTAAACTGGATGAAGCTAGTCAAGCTAAATGAGCTAAGTACAAGTACACTAAACTTAAAATGTTAACGACAAAGCATAATATTATTTTTTAACAATTTCTGTTCCAAAGTATTTACTTTGACGACGTCTCAATGGACGTAGAGTTGTGTGTGAACTGTGTTTGTTTTATATTATAATATACGACTGACGGTAAGAAATCAAAATTTATAAATTTGAATTACGTTATGCGTTAACTAAATAACTTTAAAACTAAATTTTAAAAAACGATCAGAATTATTTTAAGTTTAAATAATATTTTTGAAGTGAAAACTTCTTTAGGCACGTTATGCACCCCGTAAGAAAGCATTTGCGGGTGAGGAAAAAAGTATGAAATCGCGACACCGCCACCGCCACCGAGAGTATATATATATATATACTGTGGTATATACATTTACGGGTGAGGAAAAAAGTATGAAATCGCTACACTGCCACCACCACCGCGAGTATATGTATATACTGTGGTATATACATTTGCGGGAGAGGAAAAATGTATGAGATCGCGACACCGCCACCGCCACCGAGAGTATATGTATTAAATATTATATTTTTTATAGCTGTCGTACCAGTATTCGGTCAGGTAAATAAGGAACACATATTTTTTAGCTGTCGTACCAGGCTTCGGTCATTTAAATAAGGAACACATATATGTTTATATTTATATATTTGTCATACCAATTTGTTATAGCTGTTGTACTCGTCTTCAGTCATGTAAATAAGGAACAGATGTTTATATTTGTCATACCAAATTTTTTATTGCTGTTGTACCCGTCTTTGGTTAGGTAAATAAGGGAAACTTGTTACAGCTGTCGTACCCGGCATCGTTCATGTAAATAAGTAAAACAATTGCATAGGTGTCGTAAAAGACTTAGTTCAGATAAGTAAGTGAAACTTTTTTATAGCTGTCTCCGTCGCTTCTCCGCAATTATTTAAGGCTCTATCTCATCTTCGCAAATATTGAATGCTATATCTTATCTCCACAATTACTTAAGACTCCGTCGCATCTCCGCAATTGTTTAAGATCCTATTACAACATTAATACATTGATTAAAAATACTTCTTAATAATTCGAAAATAAAGTTAACTATATGAAGCTAAAATGTTTTGACTTCTGACGGCAGTCCCACGACTGCCTGTTTTTTTTTAATTATGAATTTATACGCATTAATAAATAATGAAGTAAATGAAGTAAAAGAATAAACTACTTAAAACAATATTCACGTTCCCATTTATTTAACGTACAAATTCATTTCTTACATTTCACATCCCGCGTAACGATATTAGTCCATGCACATAATATTCATGAAATGAAAGAGAGAGAGAGAGAGAGAGAGAGAGGGAGAGAGAGAGAGAGAGAGAGCGAGAGAAACGGAGTCATTTATTATATTTTTGTATATTTACTAAACCTGATTATTTAAATCAGGTGATATAAGTCGGTGTGGTTGTATTTGTAAAAGGTATAACTACGAGAGCTCATACAAATTCTTCAAGATGTGAAAGGATGATCAAAAGGCGTGACTCTTTAAAATGCGACTAAGTCGTAGTATATATGGAGAATAGATCTGCTCTTAATTACAATAAACAGACTATAATTTCATTTCACCTCAGTTTTTCTGTCAGACAATTCATAAAATGGCATAAAAAAAAAGATGGTCCGGAGCAGAAAAATTAAGATGGTTTATGTGGAACTTCAATCCAGTTAGGTTATCACGGATGTGATAAACTTAATGTTACCACTTTTTACTATTTCGACTTATAATAGAAATTAAAGAAGAAATAGTTTTTTTCTTATGAAGCCTATTTTTAATTGATATAATAAAAGAACAAACCTCAACGTTTTCCGGACAAATACAAGTGTCGCCCAGTAGAAAAAGTCGGCAGCAATAGGTGTCGTTTAGTGTAATATACGTTACGGCCACCTTACTCAAAGTTCTGTTGAAATTTTTCTGATAGAAATCCGTAAACACCAAAGTCCAACGGTCATCTCTTACCACCATGCCAGACTCAACTGCCTAAACAAAGTAAAAAGCAATTTAAAACGCGATTCTTCAGTATGCTTAGTGTATGTTTAGTTTGATTTATTTTTCCAAATAATTTCTACTAGTTGTAGGTACCTATTTTTTATACCTGTATAGTAAAATGAAAATTAATTGTAGTTTCTTGAATTTTACTACTGAGGATTATGCAAACTGGAGGACTGTACTTGCACCCCCTTACGTTTTACGTCCGTCTTTACATTTGAATTTGCATCAATATTATATTGGTTCGATGAAATGCTAACAAAAGAAAGAGAGTGAATTTGTTTATATTTCTTACTGTATATGAACTAGGAAAGTTTCGCATGCCAGTTCATTCTGCACACTATTTAAAAAAATTTAATTTTAATAAAGGAAAATTATAATCATAACCTATTTAACTTTGTAAATAATATTTAACGACAAAATCAAATTATTACATTTTTATTTTCCAACCTAAATCAACATTAAATTTTCCAACCTTTTTACTTCTTAAAATAACAAATATTAGAACATCAATGTTTTATTTTAGGTATATTTCAAAATCAGCAGTCATAACAAAATACCATATTTGCAATTTTATTGCTATGTCATTACGTTGAAAATGGTGTTATGCGGTGTAGAATTTAACGGTGAAAAAACCGCACCTTAATATTTTAAGTTCTGCTGGACCGGAATACAATGGTGTAGTAGGATTATTCTGGCTTATTCTGTAGGCTTTCTGGATTACTCTAAACAATTTGTCAGAGAAATAACTTTTAGACATGTTAGTTTAGAAAACCTGCTAACTTAATACTTAGAAAATTGGCCTAAAGGTAAGTTTGTAGACTTGCGTTTTCAGTGAGAAAATTGACACATTAGTTTAGAATATGCTCAAAAATCGCTTTTCAATGGTACTGCAATTATTAAAATTGGCTGTCTAGAACTATAAAATATGTGTTGCAAAATAACTCTTACTCTTATACATACAAGCTGTTTATCTCACTATTATATATAAAATCCTGTTATTAACGTAAAACTTCGCCAGGTTACAGAACATCTCTACCCCCACTACCCTACCCTAATTCAAGTCTCTTCGTTCTAATTTCTAATTAATCCTCATTTCCGCAAACATATCAGATTATACAATAATCTGTTTGCATTTGCTTCGCCGTGGGGGTTGGTGACTGGAACGAGTACTGGTCTGAGCCCTCTAGTAAATTATAAATTAGTTATACAAAATTGATGTTTAATAATTAATTAAGTAAAAACGTTCACAATTTGAGTAACGTGTTGTCGGTAGTACAGTTTAAAGATACTCTGTATTCAACGTTGTGTCTCAATATTGTCAAATGCCTTACTTGTTACCTAACTGAAGATAAGATAAGTTCATTTGTATTTTATTTTACTTTCAGCGTCTATTTGTTACTGCAGATATGTCAAAATCAGGTTTTATATTTATTTGACAGTTCATCAAAATAAACAAACTTAACACATCTTTCAATTATTTGAAATTGCATTTCTAATATTTAATTTGACTTACAGTCTTAAAAAGAGTATTCATGTTCGCAGATGACGCAAATATAACATAAAACGACGGAGTAGGGCGCATTGCCTTGACGGAATCAGCTGTTGTGGTATTCAGACTTTCCAGTACTAGAATGCGGATTGATGTATGTTCAATGATGTAGAATAAACTCTTGTCCATCCCTGCAGACAGATAAACCATAATGAAAAGAATTCTACACAACTTGTACATACTATATGCATATGTGGTATTTATTTGTATATAGAAAATCTGAGATAATAAATCAGGTAGAAGAAATTTGGCGTACAAAGCCCATATATTGTATGAAAGATCCTTATTCTCGTTTCCAGCTTTTGTTAATTTGTTAAACAAAAATAGCATGTAGTGTTTTGATTTTTCGGAATTTTGTAGGAGATCGTGACCATAATATATAGTTTTTTCCTTCATAATGTAAAAGTAGGCATTAAACTGAGTTCTAAACGCATACCATACCAACCAACGGCAGGCAAATATCATAGAAACTACCAGATAAAGAAAACACCAAAAATGCAGGTGTTAAGCCACTTCAGTTCAAAACGAAAGCAAACCTTAGGCACCAATAATAACAATCGCAACCAAATTATGAAATACAAAGTTACAAAAAAGTAATGAGAAACATTTAGATTTATGTTAATAAATCAGGCATT
>JAGFPH010000238.1:209586-275603 GCA_018207615.1 Philaenus spumarius | reverse complement strand
TGTTAATAAATCAGGCATTTAGCACTGTACACAGTAATACTAACTTTGATGAAATCTAACAAAACAAATTACTACATCGTTGCTAGATAAAAGTCTTAGTTATGCGTGTGACCAAATAAACATCTGAAATATTAAATGGATTAAAAAAGGACATTAGTATACGTTATGAAAATGAGACTTTAAGATAGTTTAGGCTTTTTATAGATTATTATTATTTTGTATGTTGCAACCTAAAACTAGCTTTAACCTTAAATATCTTACTGTACCCAGTCACACTATGTTTTCAATTTATAAATTGATTTATGGTAGCTCTGCTTACTTTCTTAAAAAGAAGTTGATCTGGCAACGCTGTTCAATTTATCATAATAACAAGATGACTGAATGTTCACATGGTAATTGGCATATTCAACCTTTGCCTTTGTTGTTTTATTTTATTTTTTTTGTATTTGATTTGCCGTAATCAATGGAGTATGTTTCATTATATTTAAAAGACAATTTTAAGTGTTTTTTTTTAAATTCTTTAGATATGTATGGTCAAACTGTCTAGACTATATTAAAGCCCACTAAAGAATACCGTTGCGAGGCAGCCAATAGCATGGGCGCGCAGTGTTACCATATCTACTAGCCTCGAACACTCCTGGTATTTACCGCTCGAGGCTTGATCGCACAGTTTGAAGAATTGTAAATGCGTTGAGTCAGCCGCAGTCAGTTAGAAGCGCGGGAAGAACATGACAACGTCGCACTACGGCGATTGGAGCGTTCAAGGTTTCGGTGTACACAAGCCCGTCCTTCAAAGGTATTCTTTAGTGGGCTTTGATATAATACAGATTTGTTTTGGTAGGATTAGCCTATAAAGGCATTTAAATCACTATAAACAATAATGACGTTAATGAAAATCTAAATATGCTGAGTAGCAAAGGCGACCTAAAAAAGATGACAGAACTATTGCATTTTATGACTTACACAAGAAGATAAAACATAGATAAAAGCACAGTCTACCTGGATGCGAGACATAATAACCAACATACAAAAACAAAGGTATATTATTTTAACAAATTTAGACCAGAATTTAGCAATTATGCTCGGATTGTGCGAAAAAATACACAGGATAAAACGTAAATCTTTTCAATAAAGAACTAAACAGCATCATGTGGATTATTACATTAATACAAATTTTTAATTGTGAATAGAAAAAGAAAACATGAATGTACAAGAGTATGAATGAGTATGAAAAATGTGTGAGTAAACAATTTGGAAACTGCTGGATTTCTCGACTTTATCAAAAAGAGAAACATGTTTGACCTTCCATTTTTAAGGAATATATATGTTGTATAACTTGGGGTGTTTTAAAATTGCGATAACATCAGCCAAATTATATGGCAGCCAGTTTTAAAATACTTTATAACTGAACTTATATTTTGCATTACGTTTTCGGTATTTACACGTCATTTTAAGAAATTTGTATTCTTTGCTTTTTTTTATAAACCTTTTTTTGTGTAAATAAGGCTTGCAATTTAGATATTCAGGTTCTTGAAAAACATAATTTTTTGGTAGTAGAATATAAAACAATAAAATTCGCATTAAAGTATACTAAAAGTGACATGTTTTCTCCAGTCATACCATATAAAGTATTACTATTTTAATATTTTTTTTTATTTTAAGGGCCAAAATCTTTGAAATATCTACCAATAATCTGAAACCCGCCATTAAAATATATTTTAAATGTGTACTGTCATAAATGTGTACTTTTATAGTGTGGCATGACAACCATGATATTTCAAAAAGTATTACTATTGTTTTGCCTAAGTGGAAAGAGCCATTTATTAAAAACTTAAAATTCCAAATTTGAAGTCAAATTTTCAGGAAAACGGTTGGGTTTATCAAGAATGTATAATTTTTATACATTCTGAACCGAACCTAAAACACTGCTTAGTGAAAAGTTAAACTTCGATTTTTTTATTTAACACAGCTTACACACATGGAGAACTCCTTCGCACACCTAACAACTAGCAGCAACTATCAACTAACCAATTAACAACTATCGGCCTTAAATTAAATGTGCGTATGTTTTGTCTTATACGGTACATAAAAAGTGCTTCTAAAATAAATGTATACCTGTTTTTATTATATCATGAAGTATAAACATATTGACCACTAACTAGAAAATGGCTAAATATCTGAAACAGCCGTTACAAATTATCAAGCGAAGAAATACTGTTAGTTGGACGGTAAGTTTTGTACATAAACTCTATTGCTTACATTTTTCATCGTCAAATATAAGAACAGCATCAGACGCGTTCCTCAAGATTCTGAGCGTAGCTTCAGTTACGTCGATGAATGACTTCAAGGTGACGTCTATTTTGAGATAAGGGAGGAGAGATTTCTTCGCCATGTCTTTAAACCACCCCCAACCACCCCAGGTCATGTCAATAAGTAGATGTGCACCAGTCGCTATCACCATACATACTAAAACAAATAGAACAATCAGGAAATTGGGTATTAATAGAATGTTATTTCTAGCTTAAAATTAATGTCATAAATATACGAAACAGCTGTTTGGTACAATAAAGGATATTCGCTTACAATTCTAGTAAATGGTCATAACAATAACTGTGACATTCTAGGGCGTATTACAAAATAAGCATCGCACTGAAATCCAAAATAAAAATAAAGTCAATAGTTCATATTTTCTAAATTTATACTATAAAATATGATTTTAGACTCTTACAAACCTAGGTTTCCCAAACCTCAAGTTGGAGTTATAATAGTTTATGTTTATTTTGACAGGCTTTGGAATTATTATCAGACACCAAGATTTGATGTTAATTTCACAATTTGAAAATTTATTAAAACTTTCAAAACTATTAAAAATTTATATTTTTCTTTATATTATATAGGTATTATATTTATCCAGTAGTCTGATATTTAATTTGCTTTTTTTGGTTCATAAGAAAATATAATTAGGTAACAAGATTTTACAAAATTAAATTACATTTAACAAAATTAAAAGTATCAAAATATGGTTATATTTTAAAAAAATTCAGATTTTGTTTGATAAGATTTAAAAAAATAAAAATAATAACAATACAAAATGAATAAACTTCGAATGGTTTAATATATATGGTATACATATATAGTACCATGTACCACCATGTATTTTGCTGATAGATACCAAACTGTAATAACACCTAATTAACAGAAAATTATCAATCAAACAACAATTTATTGATCACTAAAGTGCAATGATAATTATAATATTGATAACAATAACAATTCTGAAATCATTGTAGTTGAAACCATTCTTGGAAAAGATTTATCCATAAAATACAAATTTAAGATTTCATCTAAAACTTTATCTATAATATAGGTAGTTTGTGATATGATATATTATTATAAAATGTTATAAAAAAACTTTCGGAATTTACATTTTAATAAGATTTTTTTAATGAAAACAGAAGGTTATATGGCGAATTTTTAATTTGAATGGGCAAAGTTTACAATGGCTAAGTTTACTATGGTCTTAGCAATAATTTTTAATTAGTCGACATTATATACTGTATTAAACAGTATGTATAAATTTATTAGTTTTAAGATTGACAAAACTGTATTGCTACGATCTACGTACATGTACCGAAAAAGGTCGTCTCTTGCAATTGGACATAAAATGATTTAAGTGAAGAGGCGTTTCAGAATTACTTTATCTTCTAGAACGATTTTAGTTCTGGATTTATCAGCATGGAAATCGTTTATAAATGGCAATTTAAGAAACTGTACCTCTATTATTTAAAAGAAGGAAAGAAAAATGCAAAATCTATTCTGGGTTATCTATCTTTGAGAGAAAAAAGTATTTATAAAATCATAAAACCTCTTATTCCCTCTCAGCACAGTAATCTAAAAAATATATGGAAACTAGTAAACCCCCGTGAAAAATCACACGGATTAATTAGATACACATCAGAAATACACCATTCAACAAAATACTATTTAAAAACAACACACTTTATCTAGGCCTACCTAATTATGCTGACGGGGATTTTTAACTTGGTAAATGTATACAATTATAAGGATTATAAAACTGTAGGAATATTTGTTAAAATTTTGTATTTATGGATGTTATTATATTTTTAAAGAAAGAAAAACATATTATCTTTTTATTTCATATTGATAGATCAAATGATTTAGAAGTTATTAATATTATAGTGAAGAAATTAATAATCGAATATGTTTTTATGTTATATGAAGATGTACGAATGTTTTCGAAACCCAAACGAATAGGTATTTCTTCTTTAAATTTGTATAGACTAATAGTTTGATGATAACACGTTGTATTTATATACAGTTTATAACCTCAAAGCAAATATTATAAAGTATTATAGCATACATTAGTTATATAACTCATATTTAAAAAACATCAACTTATAACGATTGCAGTTTTAAACATAACCCCATGATGTATGATGGGTGAAATCAGATGTTATATTATAGAACAGAACAGAACAGAACAGAACATTTATTGGTCCTTCAGCACATGTACAACATTGCAATAGACTTCGTCACATACAGTTTAGTCATTAAAACTAACATTTATAATATTAAACACAGGTTTACTAAATATTTATATCACATTCCAAATAATCCGCCAAGTTATAAAATGGGTGCTTTTTCAGCCAACCATAAAAAGTATGATATAAATCATCATTTGTCAAGTTTTGAAAAGTGGCAGGCAGTTTATTGAATAGTTTAATTCCTAAAACTAAATGATAATTTTTGGATTTATTTAATCTATGTCTTGGTTGTTCAAGAATATGACCAAATCTTGTATTATGATTATGAATGAAACCTCTAACTTGATACATATGTAAATTATTCTTTACGTGCATTACTACATCAAAAATATACAAGTTGATAACCGTTAAAATACCAGTTTTAATAAACAATGGCTTGCAGTGTTCCAATTTATCAGAGTTTGTTAATATTCTCAAAGCTTTTTTTTGAAGAATTAAAATTGTGTGAATTCCTATTCCATTTCCCCAAATAAGAAGGCCATATCTCAAAATACTTTCAAAGAAAGCAAAGTACGCTATTTTTAAATATTCAAACGTTACTTGACTCTTAAGATTTACTAGTAAATAAATTACCCTTGATAATTTTGTCTTTACATAATCTATGTGCACAGACCAGGAGAGCGTACTATCAATTTTTATACCAAGCAACGTTACAACTTTTTCATAAGCAGGCTTATAACTATGTTTATATTTGTTTTGTAGAGTGACTAAAGGTTTTTGAGTTTTTTCTTCATTTAAAAACAGTCCATTTACCTCAAACCAGTCGTTTGCTTCTTTTAATACACTAGCTGCTACATTATCTAATTGAAAAATGTCTTTGTGACTAACAAGTAAAGACGTGTCGTCCGCATAAATTGTTGAGGAACATGAAACATTTAAACTTAAATCATTAATTAAAATCAAAAACAATATTGGTCCCAACACCGAACCCTGTGGAACACCAAGAGAAGTATTGATTGTTTTTGATTGTCTGCCATTTATATCTACAAGCTGTTACTCAAGTACGTACGTACGTATGTACGGACTTACACTCGCTTTTATAGGAGTTGATATATAGCTGTGATGTTTAACATTAACGATTTTGAATTTCTATCCTAAGAAAGTAATAATCGACCTACAATAACAACTGCCGTTTTTATTTGATGAAAATAGGTTATCGTATCATAAAAATAGTACGGTAGATTATGCAAATATCTCTGGTTTAGTTGATGACGCTTGGGAAACCTGGCTTCTTTATAGTTGAATAATTGGAATTACACTTTCTCTCAAGCCACACTGGAATTTATTTACCAGTTCTAAAACAATTATTGTTAGAAGTACAAGAAATAATATTGAAGTTATTTAGAGAAATTGAAGTTTGGAATAAATTTAAGAATTTCCGAAAAACCATGGAAAGATGATAAGAATAAATAATGTAAGTTTATATACAATTTTCTTGGTTTATGTTTACTATCACGAACCGATTTAGTTTTGATAATATTATAAGCGTAGGGGACGAATGCGTTGGCTGATTTTTACTCATGATTTTTATCATTGTTTTTAAAGAGTGTTAACTTGACATTCATGTGACTATTACCAATTTTTAATATGGGGTGTGGGAAGAAGAGGAGGTGTTTTTAGGAATTTTTAAATACGTTTCTAGAGGTGAAGAACTTTCCAGAGATCAGATTTTGAAAATCGCTTTCAGCATTAACACAATAGAAGCCGTAAGTTGTAAAAAAAGTCAACCTGTATTTGTATTAAACTTAATTTTAAATTTGTTAAAGAAAAAAGAAAATGTTTACAGTTTACAAATATACCCGAGGGAGTGACTTGTGATAAAAAATGGAAGGGAGTGTCAAGTAGACTGATTGTGAATGGAAAAGTTAGGATTGTCCTCA
Source organism: Philaenus spumarius (assembly GCA_018207615.1). Taxonomy (NCBI): domain Eukaryota; kingdom Metazoa; phylum Arthropoda; class Insecta; order Hemiptera; family Aphrophoridae; genus Philaenus; species Philaenus spumarius. Next base: position 269,158 of record JAGFPH010000238.1, on the reverse strand, counting down.
AATTAATAATGTAATCAGAAATTGTGTTTATAAACAACCCACCTTGCTTCTTAGCTTCCTCCTCGTTATCAGCTGACACAGAGATCGTGGTTTCTGTCAAGTTTATCTTGTCCTTGTACTTACTTTCAGCAACTGCTTTTAATCCGCCAGCAAGGGAAGAAACTACTTCGTCTCCCCATTCCTTCACGATTACTGAAATCACAGTAACTGTCATTATTTTCGGAAATATAACTGTCCCTATTACTTATAGATTTACTTTGTAATATTTTATTAGATATTACATTACCGATGCTTGTATCCCAGTTATGCAATGTTGAGCTAGTATTATATTATATTATTATTATTATTATTATTATTATTATATTATTCTGAGGTCTTAACGGATTGTTTTTATGGAGGTATTTTCGTTTATGATTTACTGTAATGTGAGTAAATAAAAGCTAAGCTCGTCATTCATAATATCGAATCCTACATCTTGTGGTAACAGATATTGATGCAGCTAGTGTGAAGCGTTAGCGTTTGTGTAGGTATTGACTATTTTTAGATGGATAAAACATTTTCTTAACAAAAGGTTTAGGATTAATACCAAAAAGCTAAGATGGTAAATCATGTTAAATGTTTAAATCAAATTATTTCGTATATTTTATAACAGCAGTTATAATAACGGTTAAAAATAAACAGCGAGGCTCAGGCCTACACGTTAATAAAGACCTAACCTAAAAGTTAGAAATACAAATAATAGCTTCAAAGTTTGAAATCAGCTGTTAATGGGAATATTAGAGCAAACAGCAGTTTTATCTGTTATTTCATTCAATTGGTTTCTATGGAAATAAATGTAAATACATGTGTTGGTTCATCAGGTTAGGCCTAATATAAGAATTTTTGTGAATAATAATACAAATATTGAAATAAAAAATGTTTTCATGAAGATAATTTATAACGCATGTTACTCAGGGATAGTGTAGCTTTTTATTAGTAAAATTATTTTTTCAATCGGTTCAGTAGTTCCAGAGATTACCCCCTACATGCGAACAAAATAAATTTACCTCTTTATAATATTAGCATAGACTATTATATAAAATTAAGTAAAGTAAAAAGCAAATTGTTTTAAAAACTATCCCTGTTCAGTCCATTTCATTCTCTTATCGAACATTACTCCTAGATATTTATAGCACTGGACTCCTTCTGTTTCCACATAAACATGTATTATTAAGGTAAACCACATGTTTGTAATTTTAAGCTGTTATTGTCAAAATCTGATTTTACCCTTAAAGGTCAGGGTAAGAACTTAATTTTACAGAGACATTAAGTGATACAAGGGTTTGATAAAACTACTTTTTAACTTCCGACAACCATCTGAGAGATTAATTTCAACATCCTTCCAATTATTGCCTACAAATAAATTGACTGTATCGCCAGCAATATCAAAGAATTTTCCCTCGATAGGTAAATTACTTAAGTTTTTATGTAAATTAAGAACGAATAGGCCCTAGCGTACATTCATGAACAACTACTCCACAGTCAACAGCGTTCGGATTACTATTAAATCAACATATATAGACACAATTTGTTTCCTGTTAAACCACGAATAAAATTTGCCACGACAATCGAATGATGCTAAACCCATATTGACAGTCACTTAAAATGTTTTATAGTTTAAAAAAAGGAACTAGCTGGTCCTTAACGGGTTTTCTAAAATTTGTAAAAACACGTTTAGTAGTGAATTAGGACGAAAATAATTTTTACCCGTATGTCGTTAAATTTTATATTCGTGTATCAGTACTATCAAAAAATCATTGCTAAGATATGCAGGTGTTATACAACTACATCAGAAACTGAAAATGTTTAGCCTTACTTTTATCAATCTTTAAAATTAGGAATTTTTTCTTTTTCTAAAGATTTGATAATATCAATAAGATATGAACATATATATTTCGGCTATGACTTAAAATGCTTTAAAAAGTGAAGTAATGGCGATGAGTTAGTGCCAGACAAAACGTGTAGATGACTCTGCTTCGCTTAGTCATAGAAGTTCATGTAGGACAATCTTGCTAAAGCTATAATGTAGAAGAGATGACTTCTTCTAAATGTTTATTTGGTTACTTGTAAAGTCAGTCCTCTTTTTTCCTCATTTTTATAAGGGTGTAGGATCATACAAAACCTGAAAACTTGATAGAATGCAACTTGCGCAATGAATCCCACTAATAATTGTATTAACTTAATCGGGTTTCAACAACAACCTTCAGTGATGCACGAGGTACAATACACAAACAAATATTTATAGAAATTATAAATCAAGCTCAATATTTATTTATAACCTTAATTAAAACTAAACTGGTAAAAATTTAAAATTTCTAAATCAAATTATTAAGGTTGCATACGGTATAACACGCTTTATAATAATGTTAAAAAAGTACCAGCATATCTTAGGCCTAAACAATTACATCACCTAATAATTAAAGTACACGTTATTTAAAAAGTATAAAATCAGCTGCTATTGGAAATGCCACTGAGATATAACCTACATGACAGAGTAACAGTAAACAGCTGTAAATTGTTTTGCCTACACCTTGCATTAGCTGAGGTATGTATTTAATTTTAAAAATACTACCGTTTTAAATGGACAAATATCAGGTTTTTACTATTATATGCCTAAATTTCTTTCATATTATTTTCAATATTGTTCACTATTTTTCTTTCAAACACGAGGAATTATATATAATACACAGGCAGTCAGTGCTCATAACATAGGTGAAATTAAATATTTATGTGAAAGTGAGGATATTAAATATCATTAAAGCTAATATCTGTAATATAATTTTAATCTACTCTGAAGCCATAATATAAATAAATCTGAATAATCATGTAAAGTAAGTTTTAAAATGAATTGAATGAATGAATTCTTAACTAATAAACATGAGATATTTTTGCTATACAAAAAAGAAAACAACAATCCATACATATACATTAATACTGTGATAAATTAGGTAACCCTTAGGCCTCTGCATGATTAGGGTTTACCAATATAATAAAATTGTATATATTTATATTGCTCAAGAAGAATGTTAGTGGGCCTTATCATTAAAAATAACTACTCATTAAAATTTTTGGTACAAATTAAAACATTTAAAATTTAAAAAAAATAAACAGAATGAATTCTTTTAACTAAAATATTAATGACTATATAAAGACTACACATAAACAATAACAATAATACAATTACAACTCATATTAAAATGCTTTCTACATCCACCGTACTTAACCATGATTTTAATAATTTTTTAAATACATTTTTATTTTTACTAATTTGTATATATTTCGGTAGAATGTTAAATAATTTATACCTCCGATACATATAATATACTTTAAAGGCCGATAATTTTGTTTTTGGTAATATAAAAACTATTTTTCTTTTGTATTGCATTTTGTTTTGAATATAATTATTTAATTCACCAATGTCATTAAAAAACTGGATTTCTTTAGTAAATATTTTGTTCCACTAATTGTACAACAATATTTTCTTTACTACTGTCTAAAAGATTTCTATCTTAAATTAATAACTGATTTTTATTTTGCAAGCTAATAAAATCGCATACTACATTATAGTAATTAAAATAATAAATATATTTTTCTCCTGGATACTTACATAGTTTAATGTCCGTAATGATGGCAGAACTTACAGCACTTAGAAAACATACCAATAGGATTTTACATTTCATTTTCATTGTTGATGGACACAATCTGTAACAGAGAAAGTAAGTTACATATCGTAGGCAGATTTAAGTATACATATGCTCTTATTATAACACTTACCAGAAGGTTACAAGTACCCATCATAATAAATAAAATGAGACAAGTTATAGTAAAGTTGAAATATTATTCATGTACATAATAACACCTTTGGTTGCTTCGCTCCCACAATTATGGGCGAAACAAATTGGACTTAGCCTGTCTTTTAGGTAGGGCTTTTTTTACTTAGAAGCAGTTAATACAAATAATAGAACATATACCTAATAGTTTTAGTTTGAGCATACCAAAAAGTTTACTTTCGTTTTAAAATCTGAGAGTGAACAGTTGTCAATTTTTGTAATTTAAAAGCCTTTAATACAGAAAATGTTTAAGTTTGAAACTAGTTAAAGTCTACTTTTTGAGTATGTTATGATACAAAATATTACTTTTTAGTGTCAGTTGCTGATACTAAACACGAACAGTAAGAAATAACTAGTTGGACTCCCATAACGTTTTGTGTGATCTTATTTGGCTTGTTTGGCAATAACTAGGTTACTTTTCAAGGTAAAAATTATTTCAAACAATAGTAACCAAAAAATCACTTTTGTTTCTCGTTCAAAAATATGTATATATTATTTGTACTTTTTAAAAATTTATGATTGTTTCAGTTGTTTGACTTTAACAATCTTTAACGGTTGCCTATTTACATAGTAAATTTTTGAACCTTGGTATACTGACAAAAACAACGCGTATACCAAACTTAAACTCATAATATTAAAAATAAATACAAAATGGCTGACAGAATTAAATAGAAAAGTTTCCGGACTTACGAGCGTGCCCGTTTGAATTACGTTATGCTGGTTATTAGCGAATCACTATGCGTAAGCCTATATTAACTAATCCCATCATTGTATTAAATTAATCAATGTTCGGGGTTAAATTCTAATCAATGTTATCTCAGCAAAAGGAATATATTTATTTAGGTCTACGAACATCTAATTGAACAATTAACTAACAATTATTATTAGGATGAGAATAGTAGACAATTTTGTAAAGTTTCCTACTACAATCTAATGGAGAAAGATTTAGGCCTATATACTAAATATAACATTTTTCTTAGAAAGTTATTCTAGACAGCCATTACCCGGTTCCTTGACAGGAGACTTTTATTTCGCTAATAATTGAAATGCAAATGTTTTTTCTCTTTTTATAATAGTAATACGTGCCAAGTCTTAGGTATTTAGCTTCATAGCCCGTTTCCGGCTTCTAGAACATTCTAAAACGTTGCGGAACAGGATGATGTCCCTTCGATGACTGTCTCGAAATTTTTTTAAAGATTCTAAAACATTCTACTACATCCTTCAATATTCGCTATCTAATATTCTAGTACATTTTGGGAACATTCTCCCAGTATGGCCACTTGTTCACTCTGTTTCCAGCAGCATCACGACTTCCTATAAGAACTCCATTGGTGCGATACATTTATTGATCCCTGCAGTTCCAAACCGAAAACTTCTCCGTGGATGGGGGGTGGAGGGCTACCATACCATATTATAACCCCCATGGGTCTCTGGGGGTGAGTTGCGGAGACATAGAACCACGCTATAAGCCACGCATTCATTAATTGTATAGTATATAGGCTATTAATTATGAATCCAAACCATAAAGCACATAATATAAAATGAATTACTTCATGATTTTGTTAGCAAATAGATTACTAATAATTTCACTAAATAATTGAGCTTTAATTAACAAAAACAATTATCATTTAATTAGTAGATCATGATATATAATTAAATATAAAATAATCTATATGTTTCTTCTAAAACTCTTAAACAACCTTAACCTTTTCAAACAGATATTTAAATTATGTGATTTCATTCATATTTTCTTGTTTTGTTATATTATTGAGTTAAGGTTTATGAGTTTGAGTGATGCTACTTTAAAATTTGAATTGCAATTAAGTAAGAGACAGAAAATGACGCAAATAAATTTAGTATATGTTAGTTGTGTAATAAATCTATTGTTGGTACAGATATTAAAATGTCAGCCACAATTGACAACAAACGGGGATGTAGGCCTACTAATATAATTTTATAAAAGGGTTTCCTGCCATCTCCTGTCTGAAAGTGTTAAGGCCTGAAAGAACTGTTGTGCTTAACTAAAAATTACAGTACAAAAAACAAAATGTATCTCTTCAAACTTACTCTACTAGTACAAAAAGATTGAAAGGGAATTTTCCGTACCTCATAGAGTATGCAACAATATTTAATTATTGTATTACTTGTGTTGTGACAGAGCTGTTGTAAAGATAGCAGTCTTAAATTGTTTCTATAGATCAAATTTTTACTTATGGTATTGTTTTACAGCAAAAATATACACCATGGTAAACACCCAGCTCTGAAACAATAGTTTATTGTATTACTTTTGACTAGCTATCTAACCTAAAGCTAGATAGCTAAAAGAATTTACATTTATATCTTACAAGATACGTAGAGCAAATAACCAGATTGTCGTTGCGTGCTGCTAAGGGGTACACATGTTACAGCAACCCCTAAAATAATAAAAATGTTTTTTTTTTAAACTAGAGAGCTGAAATCGTGTACATTTATTTCTTGCAAGATACATGGAAAAGTAAACCAGTTTTTTATTTTGTCACGTGCTGCTAATGGGTGAAAGTAATATCAACCCCTAAAACAATAAAAACTTAATGTTATTCTTTTTTTTTAAACTAGAGAGCTGAAATTGTGTACATTTATTTCTTGCAAGATATATGGTAAAGTAAACCAGTTTTACATTTTGTTACGAGCTGCTAAGGGTGAAAATGTGCCAACAACCACTAAAACATAAAAATTAATTGTTATTCTTCCTTAAAGCTAAAGAGCTGAAATTGTGTACATTTATTTCTTAAAAAACACATGAAAATGTAAACCAGTTTTACATTTTGTTAAGTGCTGCTAAGGGGTGAAAATTTAATAACAACCCCTAAAACAATAAAAATTAATTGATATTCTTTCCTTAAAGCTGGACATTTTCTACATTTATTTCTTACAAGATACGTAGAAAAAGTAAGCCAGATTTTAGTTGCGAGCTCCCATGAAAATGTGAAACAACCCCTGTTGTTCCCCCTGTTGTTTATTCCGATATTCATTTCATTACCAAAAGTTTATCTTTTTTGTGAGTGGCGAGCTAAGCCACGGGTACCTGCTAGTTAATCAACCTATATTTTTAAAGTAGTTAAATTTTTTTAAGGTTATCGATAATATTTTGGCAAAGGAGTATCTTTTTGTGTAGTTAGAGTACTTTTGGGGTTAGGATGAGCAGTTTTGGGGTATGGTAGAGGTTATAGTATTGTTATTTTTATTTTTCCAATATTTGCAAATTGACTGTAGTAAAAGAGCAAGTGGACGATTTTTAACACCTTTTTTACGATCAATGGCTAACTTACTAATAAACTTTTTGTTTGCATTGTGTTTTCCTTCAAAATAAGATTTTTTAACCTAGATTAGATATTTTAACTGTATTTCTATAATATTTTGGTATGTAAATCAGGCAAAGGAGTATATTTTTTGGGTAGTTATGGCATTAGGATGAAAAGTTTTAGGTTGTGGTATAAGGTAGAGTATTGTTTTTTTTATTTTCCGATATTTGCACATCGAGTACAGTAAAGGGTCTGTGGACGACTAATTATTTTTTGAATATCTCTCTACGACTAATTGCTAACTTACTTAATTCATCTTTTTCTCTTCGTTGTCTTTTTTTTTACAAATATTGTTATCTAGATTTGATATTTCCCCAATATTTCGATAATATTTTGTAAGTATGTATAACTTTGAAGAGGGTTGGTCAAGATACACGTACGTTCAAAACCAACCAATATGTTTTAAAATGTCTAATATTTGAAATTTTGTTAAACGTTCATGGAAATAGTTCGTTTTATGAACACTGTAAGGCTAGACCATAATAAAAGTTGCGCAATTATTTTTTACATAAAAATATACCTTCTTAAAAATCTAACTTAAAATAATGTGGAAATTTAAATTTTATAGTTTGAACCTGTTAAATGATGTTCAAATAAAAATTATAGCTTAATTAATGCAGCAGTTGTGTGCATACATCAGTATAATAAAACTTATAAACCGTACGCTAATATCTGTGTAACTACTCCAGTCTCGCAAAACTAATGATGCACAAGTTTAATAAAATAAGTAAAAAATATTTGCACTTAAAATATAAATTGCGTTATTAGCGAATTTCCACAGGAAAGATGAGTTATTGCAGTTCCTCATATGGTGAGTCCTAAGGTCGAGAGTGGTCAATGAGCATTGTTCATGGTCCCCAGCACGTTTTAAGGTGTTATTAAACATATATGTATATGCATGTATGTGTTCTACCTCGGTAACCGCATTTTACTACCGGCTTGATACACACATTGGTTTTCCTAAGTCGCTCGGGCGGGTTCGTTATGCAAAAAGAATTTGTTGAGATTGTTCATACTTGAATTATATTCACATTTTGTTTTTTACACGACTTTATACTCCGTCTGGTTTCGCCAGAATCAATCAAAACGTAAAATACCATATAAGTACCGGTACTCGGTATTTTTTTATTAGCGAAGCAGTCTTATAATCCCAGGCCACAAGGTTGATTTACAAACTCGCAAAGTGAGTGTTTCCGCTGCGAGCTGAACGATCCGGTACGTGAGCCGGGTGCAAACAAATTCTACATAATATATTTCGTACACGAGGCAGCTGTTACAATTTCCCAAATAGTAGGTTGAAACAATAAGACATTTTTATAAACTTTATTCTGGAAATTCGCTCAACTCAGGTCAGCGGTTTAGGTGCGTGATCGAATTATTTAAGTTTCTTATCATGTATAAGACATAAGAAAATTTTGCATTTACTTTTTCCGAAAATTTAAAAATTGCTTACTTTTCTCAAGTGAAATAAATATAATATTGCTAAGGTGTTTACAGGGTTTCACACTACTTTCTGATGACTCCATTGATCAGCGATTGTTGAACAGTAGAACAAATATTTCGCTATTTAACATGTTGTCTTTGCTAATCAACTAAAAGCTTTATCTGTAATGTTCGTCGAAGATTACGACCTCACCATACACATTCTCTTTTGAAATTAGTTTTACCGATAAGCTTTTCTGAGTGGGAAACACGACCGTGTGATTTCGATGTAAATTTTATTGTTATGTTAATTAAAGCAAAGGCATTCCACAACGAAGCAGATCGTCCGGCTTAGCCATTATCTGACCTCAGCAACGTTTTGGATTTCCGTAATATCCCATCAAACCCCAGTGCTTTGGGTAGGCTTTATATTTGCACATTTTATAGACTGGTTTTCGTTTTGTCTCTTGTGAGAATGTATTTTTGTTTTCCGGATTTAATTCGAAGGCAACAGATGTCTCTCGAAACTGTGATATCAAACTTCTGACAAAAAGATTCGGTCCAAGTCGAAATCATTGGCGACAGATGTTAGTTTAATTGTTGGATGTGAGAGAAGCGCGCACGCCAATGTATTGCAACAGTAGCCTATTGGTTGTAACTGTTTATTTTTAAATAGGAATTTAGTTTTCACTGATTAATTTAGTTTTCACGCTTAAAACACGCAAAGTTTAATTTAAATTGTTTTATTATGTACTAGGGGCCAACCAAGGCGGCGACCCATGGCTTAGCCAATGTAAACAGATTATTGTACAATCTGATATTTTCACGGGAATGACGACCGAATTGTGACCTATACATACCTCATGTAAGACAAAGATCGAAATAGACACAATAGACCCCAATAATTCGAATTGCAACTTGTGTATTTTGACCATTGATAAATAATCAATATTTTGATATTAACAACTAAAGGAAACAATGTAATATGTAACACAAGATGTTTGACCTATAATACAGTAAGTCTTTTCTTTGCTTTCGCGTAATCTAAAAAAAGCTGTTAGTTGTGAAGACTAATTACCTGATTCTAAATTTGCCATATTGTGTTGAGCCAATAAACGTGTTTTGGTGCATTATATGCCTAACATAAAATTATGTGATGATCGGAACTATTTTGACCCCAAATCAGTTGTTTTATTTATAATATGAGACAACAGATGTTTGAATTGTATTATAAACAGTAAACATTTTTCGTAGTTTTTGTGTGTGTTATGTTTTAGTTTGTTAATCTAACCTAAAAAACTGTTCGTTTTGAAGAATTATAAACTGATTCTAAATTTGCTAAATTTTTTGCTATAATAAGGTAAAAAAACATTTGTTGCTAATATTTTGATCCGAACAGCTGTTTTATCTGATATAGTGATTCCCCGAATTTTTGCTTTAAATTTTATTTTGCAAAATCCTTTTTTAGTGTGCGTCTATGACCCCATAAGAATATTCCTTTAAACTATCGTACTTGTAACTTAAGTAGTTTTTGCTCTACGTTGATTATATGTCAGTCAGTCAGGACAAAGCTTATATTATATATACAGTATATATATTGCATTATATTATATATATACTAAACTGCCACGGTATACAAGGAAACATGTTTTCAAATATTGGGATATGCTAAGTTTTCCTAAAAATATTTAGGTGCTACAGACCTCCTGTGCCGTACAAAGAAACAGTTAAGATATCTAATTTAATTAAACCCAATGCTTCCAAGGTAATATTGTTGAGGTTCGGAGAGTTTAAAAAATTTTAGATTTAAAATGCAAACATTGGTCGAGTGATACGTTATTTTAAAGGTCTTTTAAAAAACAGACATTTTGAAAAGTATTTGACGTACTACTTGGAAACGTTTTAAGATAGCTGCTCTATACGTAAAAACATTTTTATTTTTAATATTACTATCACTGAATAAATGTAGGAAAAAATTTAGAAGTTGGTGCAAATGAAACATTATTCGAATTTTAAACGTTAGTTGAATGGGGTAAAAAATTAAATAGGTCTTAAAAATAACCATCTTGCTGTAGTTAAACGAATCTTTTGTATAGGAATGAAAGCGCATGGGGAAATTAAAAAAGTTATCATCAGTTGTTTCATTCTTGAAAAGATCAAAAATATAATCAATAAATAATTATTACCATACAGATTTCAAAAAACAAAAACAAAATTATAGATGTTGGTACTGTTTTTCATTTTTTGATGTAGAGAATTGTTGTTTGTTTTTAAATTATCTTTTGTAGTTTTATGTTTTTATAAATATGGTTCGTTTTGTTTTTGTGTGTAAACTTTGGTTTTGTTTTATAAACAATGTACTTTTGTTTTAAAATCTGTTTTCTTTTTACTGTATATGCACTTTTGCTTTTATTTGTGCTTTTGTTTTTTATAAACTGTATACTTTCCTATCGATTTTATATGTAGTTTTGATTTTAATATATGATTTTTTTGTATATATTTGTTTTGTTGTTTTATATGCACTTTTGTTTTTGTTTGACCCTTTCATGTGGTAGCACAATGACTGCCGTAATTAATTTTAAACACACAAAAGATATTAATTTATAATTTGAATGGACTTATTTTCAAGGCGTACAATAATTAAAGCTGCTAAATACATTAATAACAAATGTTTTGTTAATTTTTGGAACTGTATCGAATAGGATTTATATAAATCGAACTTCTAATTATGAAACATATTTAACCATGACTATTTAGCAAGTTAATGACTCTTGATACCAATGATATAAACAAGGCGAGATACAAAACAAGCCAAAGAATAATATATTTTAAGATGTTACATAAAAAGATAACTACTTTTACAGTTTAAAGGTTTTTTGACTCAGCATACTTATGAAGTTCTATAATAATTGTAGAAGCTTTCAAATGTTCTTTGTGAATTTAATTTAATTTCAGGATTCATGAAATTTAGTGCATGGAAAGTTATGTGTTCACACCATTTGTTTCTCAGTTTATCGATGCACTTTACGTTTTTCTTTATGTAAGTGCACTTATACAGATTGGTACGTTATGAATAGGTGGACACATAATACAGTATTATTAAAGGGAGGGTTAGAAGGGGATTCGGAACACTGTGTAGCGCTGTGACTTTACTGGTTGACCAGGCTAAGCAGTAATAGTGCCATAGTTTTAATGGTGTTGTCATGGCAATACGGCTATTATTCATTCCAATAACATTAATCTCACACTAACATTCAGATGCGAGTGGTTACATTTTGGAATTAACAATTAATTGTTTAACTCCACTAGTGTTACTTGTAAGGGGCAAGTTTTCCTACAAAGGACAAACAGATCATAGTCAACAAACATACGGTGAAGTAAACCTGTGGATAAATATAAGGCAGGTAAGTTACCGAATCAAATTTATGGAAGCTATCATATAGTAGCCCAAGTATCGTAATTACAAAAGTCACATATGGAAGCCCATGTACAAAAGTCTACATTTGGAATCATCGCATGGGAGTCAACATAAGGAAGTCAAGCAATCACAACAAACGTATGAACGTTACCACAGGTAAGCCAACGGATGAAAGCTATCATGCATGGAATTTCACATATTAAATTAACGGCATGGAAATCAACAATAGGAAGTCAAGCTAAGAAAGCAAAAATACAGGAGTCACCATACGGGATGTATCATCTGGAAGCAAAGACAAGAAAGTTAAACTATCAAATAAAACTTATTGAAGGCAACGCATGTAAGCTATTATACATGGAATTTCACATATTGAATTAACGGCATGGAAATCAACAATAGGAAGTTAAACTAAGAAAGCAAAAACATAGGAGTCACCATACGGGATTCATCATGTGGAAGCAAACACAAGAAAGTTAAACTATCAAATAAAACTTATTGAAGGCAACGCATGGAAGCTATCATGCATGGAATTTCACATATTAAATTAATGGCATGGAAATTAACAATAGGAAGTAAAGCTAAGGCAAATCAAACTTATTGAACACAACGCATGGGAGCCATAGTCTTGAAATAAACACAGGGAAGTTAAACTATTAAATCAAACTTATTGAAGACAACGCATGGAAGCCACAGTCTGGAAGCAAACACAGGGAAGTTACTATCAAAGTATAGAAGTCACCGTGTGGATGTCAACTTATTTTTGTCAGGCAGCAGGTATGCAAAACAATACTGTATAAGGAGACAAAACAATGCACTTCCACTTTCCTAGGTTTGCTATTAAGTTAACAGACAACATAATTATAGGCCTATTATAGACTGCATGGATCGAATATGTAATTTTATTGCACTGTAATAAGTAATAAATACTGTACATATTTTATTTCGAACAACAGAATTGAATATCTGAAATTTTTACAGATCAGTTGAGATAAAAAAATTAACTTATCTGTAACCTTTAGAAAAATGATTTTATAAGATACAAAATATATACAGTCTGTAGGAAATTAAATAATTTATAAACAGTTAAAATGCAACAAAACTGCTGTATATTTTCACCCTAAAATTTTGGACTATTATCTTTTGATAGGTAGAAATGTTTTCAATTTGAATTACTTTATATATTCTATTGGCCAGTAATTCGCATATTCTTTTGATACGTGTATTAAAAATACTAGCTCTATATATTTGTTTGGTATGTATTAAACGAGCTAGAATTTTTTTTATGAATAGATTATATTTTTGGCCTAGCCTTTATAATTTGCATACGAAATTAAAATTATGTTATACTATTCAGTATATTTGAAAATTTCCAATATTTATAATCGGCTCTTTATTTTGCTGGGGAATGATTGCAAGCAAACATCGAATATGAAATATCAAATTAGAGTGGTCCAAATAATATTTGCTTGCAAGCAAATATTTGACTTTCTCAATCTGATCTGAACAAATATTTGATTTTCTGTTCCCATCTACACTTTCATTTCCAGTGTGTACGTTTCATAAGGTAAACAAGTAAAAACTTTAAAATGAAAGTAATTTTTATATTGAATAGTGAAAGAAAGTGACTTCTCCCAAATACACAGAATTACCGTACACCGTGTTAATATAAACACATTGTTTGTAAGTTTTCACAAAGTTTTGGATCAGTTGCAGTTTTTATATAAAGTATATGAGTACCTCAAACATTACTGTTTCTTATTAACAGCACAATTGAGATTTTTAGAAACACATTTTGAAAGAAAATACTTAAAACAATAGTTGTATGTCCTTAAAAATACTTTTCCAATTGAAACTCCACACGATAGTATCATACAATATTAGGTTAACCATTTTTGTTCACCAATATTTGTCCCATCCCAAAATGCTTAGTATTTCTCAATAGTGTAATAAAATACGAGTAGCATACTTTATAACTAACTACATCAAATGTAACTGCGAAACATTTATTCGTTTCTCAGAAAATCTACTTTGACAGACAGACTACAAATGAGTGATCCTACAACTGTTTCGATTTGCTTGTTGGAGTAAATTATGTACGGGGTGTTCAGAACTCTCTACCAATTTTAGGCACTTTTCCAATTCCAAATATAGTTTGATTGAAAATATCATTTGAAAATGTCCTAAAGTTCCTAGTTTTTTACACACCCACCTTTTTGATATTTTACTAGTAAATTTTTATCTGAAAAATGGATTGAAACAATAAGTTGAAATATTGCACTGAGTTTTATAACATAATAAATGAACCACAACAAAATAATGAATTCTCTTCAAACTCCCAATTAAAAAATGGCGGCTGTTTGAATAGTTTGATTTAAATATCTGACGAGTAATTAACTATAAATTTTTTTTAAATTCCTTGGATCAATAGGTATTATTAAAATAATGAATTTTACATTTAATAAAATATTATTTGACGAGGAAAACGAGGTAGAACTGTTTTAGTAAGTCATAGATCAGATAGTAAGTAGTTCATTGTTGCATCGTTGTGGACTACTTAATCTAACAATAGATTTTATTAGTTCAAGACTAATTTTTTGTATCTTAAAAAGTAGCAAGAAATTATGTTTTCAGTTTTTTACGATAACTAGTTATCTATTGTACTAAAGAAAAATTACACATTTTCCCGTATTAAAAAATATCTCTATTGTTTCTTGTCAATTTTTCATTAAGTTAATGGTTTTCAAGATATATTCAAAATAAAACTGCTGCCTTTTTGAATTTTGTTCTGGGATTTTTTTGACAAATCAATTATTATGTTATACAATTATAAGCAAAATTTTAACTTATATCAATTCATTAAATGCGATAACAATTTACAAGTTAAAAACAAAATGTCGGCTGAGTCCCTATAGACTTTTGGACATTTTAATAATGATATTGTAACTTTTCTTTGCCCCAGGGACAATAAACCTGCAAGTTTGCTTGCGATTTCTGAAAAACTCCGTCTTTTGAATTATTAAATATATGAAATATATACAGGGTTTGTTTATACCAAAGGGATATAATACAAAATATAAATGAAAACTTATTTTACAACCACAACGACAGTGACATCGAAATCAACAGCAGTATCGTCGACAGCAACAAAATAACGTATATAATTACATAAATTTCGATACAATTTCAGAGAAATGTTACAAAATGTATCTTTTAAATCATCTTTGTCAATAACTTACTGTGTTATCTTCTATTAATTATGGATTATTTTATATTTAACTAATTACTTCCGAAATTCTTTTAATAAAATAAACAATGTGTTAAAACACTTTAACACATATTATTCTTACAGCCCGTTCTCTCAAACACGTTTCAATACCAATGTTGTCACCTTCAGTGATGCATGATCTACAATAATCAAAGTGTTACTGATTTATAGTTTGTTTATAGTTTGACTACACGTCAGCTAGTTTTATCATAGTAGTTTGTGCTTCACAGAAGATTGTCGCTGAAACGTTTATGATAAAGTACTAGTAAATCCCGTGAAAAATCACAGGCGGATTAATTACATACACATCAGAAATACATCATTTATACAAAATACCATTTTTAAACAACACACTTTATCTAGGCCTACCTAACTATGCAGACGGGGTAAATGTGTACAATTATAAGGACCATAAAACTGTAGGATGTTTGTTAAGATTTTGTGTTTATGTATATTATTATATATATTTAAAGAAAGATAAACATATTATCTTTTAATTGCCTTATATTTCATATTGATAGATCAAATGATTTATAAGTTATTAATATTATAGGCTATATTATTGATTGAAGTTGTAAACATAACCCCAACGTATAATCTACGCTAGTTTTTGTTTGCGTATTACAGATAATAGGTGGAATCAGCTGTTATATTATTAAGTTAAACGAATATTTATTTTTATAGCTTCTGTAATCTTATCTTCTAAACCGAGAGATAATTGTCTGTCTGCTAAATGGATCTGGAATCTCCGTCTAAGGATTTTTGATTTTTTGATTTTATATGGGGCTTTTGGCCACGAGAAATCAATTGGAAATGGTCACCAGTCTGGGAAAATTCGTTTTCTACGTCTTTTTATTAAATTAAAAAGTGAAATTTGTCCATTTTAAACAATACAAAGCACAGCTGATGCAAATGTTTTCAATGTCATTACAATAATCATCTGTTTTCTTTTAAACGAAGCACAGCTGATGCAAATGTTTTCAATGCCATTTTAGCCTACAATAATCATCTGTTTTCTTTTAAACTGCATTTTATTAGAGGTAAGCCTAATAATGTTGTATCTATTTATAGTTACCATGGCAACGAATACTTCTGCTAAATAAACATACCCTTTATTTTGTTGTTTAATGTTATAGGCCTAACCTAAACGATGTTCACGGAAATTTGCAATAATAGTTATTGACGTGAACGAACTAGGCCCTCCTTATAATCGAGCTTTAGCTCGGTCTCCTGGTACTGTATTGTAAACTAAAAGCTTTACCAGCCACATAATAATTTCTGCCATCTTAGATTTGAGAAGTAGATTGTGATTAAAAATCACCATAACTTAAACTTGATTGTTCTATTTAAGAAACGAACTTTAATATTAATATTTGTTTACTTTGTCTATAAGATGTCAAAGTATGTATGGTGAACGAAGGGATTGACATGCTAATCAAGCACGTTTCCTTAGTTTATTGTTTTAGCAAGCTTAGTAAAATAGTGAATTCATACTGATATCGTTAAAAATGTGTTTAGAATATATTCATTTATATATACGTTCACAAAATAACTCACCCTAACATCTATATATTTAAAGCAGTAAGGAAAAAACATTTGTACCCCTCTACCGGTACGGTGGTTTTGAGTGGCATATAAGGTACGGTTGGGTCGTTTCCGACCCGAGCATAATTAGGTGCATTTATAGTAAAAATAAAAACAAAAAAAACATTTTATACATGAGATTATATATTTTTACAAGAAAAAATAGCAATATAACACATTGTTGAGTGAAAAAAAATTATATAGACAATAACATGTCATATGTTTGAAGCTCAATAATTATAATGTTTACATCGAATCATCACTGATGTCGCCAATCAAACATTTTGCACATATAACTGTTTTGTGCTCCCCACACACGCAAAAACCACATTTAGCACAAAATTCATTTCCTTTTCTGTCTTTAGACGGATCACACAGAGAACATATTTTTCGTTTTTTTGGTTGATTTGTGTCTTGTTGGCGCTGGGTGGGTTGTTCTATCTTCTTTCCCAGAATTTTGGCGATAGCTTGTCTTAGATTTCTGGATATACGTGTATTGTTCAGTCTTTTTTCCATAAAAGGAGATACCAAAGCCAAAGCAAGATTTTTTAGGAACTTAGATCTTGCTTGCGAAGAGAATGAGTCTAGTTCAGAATTCCACTTGAACAAGACAAAACTATTCACTGCAGCAATGTCAAGTATTCCAAAAAAGTGCCTCATAGGCCACCTTCTTGTTTTCCTCTTGGTTGTTTTATCGTGGCAAAGCTTATCCAGTACGTCAACTCCTGCTTTAGTGAGATTGTAAAATTCTATTATTTCAGGCTTTTCTGACTCTTTACCTGTTTCTCCTTCTTGATGCATTGAGGATAGTAAAGTAACCTTTTTATTTTTCTTGGGATTATATGCAAGCAACATCTTATTGTCTTGATACATGAATTGGCTAGATCCAACTGGAGCAGGTGTTAGCATGGAAGGAGGTATCTCTCGTTTATTTTTAAGCAATGTACCTACCAACGTAAGTTTTTTGGTTGTTAGTTGCTCTGACAGCTCATGAGAAGTGAACCAGTTATCCGTTGTCACATTGCGATTGGTTCCTTGTACAGATTCTGTGAGCTTCAGGACGTATTGAGTAGGTAAAGATAGATCACCTTTTTACTTTCTTCCCCTATACCATAGTATATGGAGAAAGTATTGTATTCGTCAAAATTTTCGAGTTTGAGTTTTTGGTGGAAATATCCGTTTTGGGCCCCCCTGAACCTAAAAAAGTGGTTTTCGGAGTGATGTCTGTGTGTGTGTCTGTATGTGTGTCTGTATGTCTGTGTGTCTGTGTGTCTGTGTGGATGTTATCAGACCTAGAGCTTAAACCAGTCGTCCGATTTTGATGAAATTTGGTATGGAGGTACTAATCTACGGTATCTCCAGGAGTTTTTTTCATTTTTGTGAATTTTTTATTTTTAAGGGTACTTTTCCCATAAAAACCCTTAAAATAACGGAAAAATCAACTTTTCTCAAAAACGGCTCTAACGATTTTTATTAAAATTTTATAGTTTATTAGGGACCTAACGTACTATAAACTGTAAAATTTTAATCAAAATCGTTTGAGCCGTTTTTGAGAAAAGTTGGTTTTTCCGTTATTTTATGGATTTTTATGGGAAAATGACTGTTAAAAATAAAAAAAATCACAATAAAGTGGTAATAGTATTTTTTTATTAAGTTTCTATAATGAGGGAGAAAGTATGTGTCAGTTTCCTGATACCGTTTATTTCTTACTTACTTCTTTACCCACATAAGGAATGCCTGATATAAAATAAAATGTTCTGGCATCACACAAAGATATTATTTTAAGTCCATACTTGTCTGGCTTTGAGGGAATGAACGTTTTGAAGGGGCATCGACCCCGAAAACTAAGTAAAGTTTCATCAACAGTTAAGTATTCCGAGGGAGTATAGTATATCAAACAATGTCCAACAAATATATTCCAAATCTCCCGAAAAGCAGCAAACTTATCAGTAGCTTTTCTTTGATCCCTAGTATTTTTGTCATCAAACCTCATATTTTGGAGGAGGAATGAAAATCTCTTTTGGGACATAGTGCAACGAAAAATAGGTGGTCCGTAAGCCTCAGAAAACAGATCTTCTAGACACAATCCAGAATTTTTTAGGACTCCACTCATGAATAATAGACCTATACATGCTTTCATCTCATCAATATCTGTTAGGCCTATAAATGAACAGGTACTGTCCGTGTACCTAAGTTTAGAACGATCTATTTCAGTGTTAGTATGCATTACTATTTTATCAAGAATTACATCGTTTATGAAAAGTGAAAATAGTTTTTTTTCATTTTTAACTCCCTTTGCATCCCCCTTAGGCCCTGACAGGAGAGTAACAACGTTTGAGGTTGGGGTTCGAGAAAATTTTGAATGTAGAGGCTTATTGGTCCAAATAGTCTCACCATCTTTCTCTAACTCAAAATCTCTATCATCTAACATACCTTCATTATCACTTTGTGTGTCACTAGTCCCATAATTTTCAGCCACAAAATCACAGTCAATCATATCTTCTTCCATGTCACTGTTCATTAGTACGTCATCTTCTGATTCTGAAATAATGTCATCTAAAAATGCTTCTTCGTCTTCACCACCGTCTGAATCCTCGTTCTGAAGTAATAATTCTTCCAATATTTCTTCAGGTTTACTGTACACTTGTTTAGAAGCCATTTTGGTGATACAAATAAAAAAATATTGGAAATAAGTTCACTAAAAGTAGTAACGTTGTAGGTATGGTTGGTTCGTATCCGACCCGAAATAGGCCCACACGCACAAATAATGGATATAATAAGGCCAAGGTCACGCACCAGGTGGACACTACTTCTAGGGCAGCTAACACAGAACTGACTCATAGGGTATCTGGTCCTCTCACCCTCCTGAACAGTGGTGGGGGGAGAGGGGGGCAAAGTAAATATCGCCCGGGTCGCATCCGACCCGCACCGTACCGGTTGAGGGGTACAGTTCGTCTGAGACTTCCACTGGACCGATTTACATGCTGGTTATACCAAAAGAAAGGTTTTCAGTCCAATATTAGCAGGTTTTATTTGTGTTTTGAAAATATTTACGTTAAATGGGTCAATAATTAAAAATAAACTTTTCTTATGGAGATTAACATGGGGGAAAAGTAAACTTTTTCAATCCTTAGGACAGTTGGTCTGAAACTTTCACTGTACCGATTTACATTCAGTTTAAACCAAATAAAAGCAAAACTTTTCTATATAAACAGGTTTTATTTACTTTTACGTCATCCTAATTTCTTAAATTAAAAAAAAACAAACATTTCTAAACCTTTGTAATGATTTTATTTTACAGTTCTTCAATCAGCTGATTGTAAAGAAACAAAGTATTTTCTAACAACAGAAGAAGAGCAAATGCTCATATAATATAAAAGCTGATTTCACCCATCATCTGTACAAAACCTAGCGTAGATTGTACTTTGGGGTTATGTTAACAATTAAAATTCATCTATAATGTAATTCTTCTGAAGTAGATTTCTTTTTAATAGGAGTTATAAGTTAAGGTAGGCTATAATACGTTATAAGATTTGCTTTGAGGTTATAAAGTGACAGTAAATACAACCTATTATCAACAATGATTTTATTCATTTCTACAAATTTAAAGAAGATACCCATTCGTTTAACTTCGGAAACATACGTACATCTTCGTAAAACATATTTATACATATATTCTAGTATTATTGTCTTTATTATAATATTAAGAACTTCTAAATCATTTGATAATCCATTTGAAGTAAAAAAAAAAAAATAAATAAATAAATAAAAGATAACATTTGCATCTTTATCTTGAAATATAATTAAGGCCAACATATAACATTTTACAAATAGGCCCACAGTTTTAAATAGGTCTACAGTATCCCTTTGAAAACTCACTATAACAAAGTTCTTGATATATAATAATTAAGGTCTACATAAATACAACATTTTACAAATAGGCCTACAGTTTTAAATAGATCTACAGGATACCTATAAAACTCACTATAACAAACAAAGTTATAGTTTGTCTGATGTATATAAAACTGATCTGCCGTGCGGTGATTTTTCTTGGGATCTTACTACAAAGTCAATACAATGTTTTTTATGGTAGTTGGTAACTGTATTACTTATGCAAGGTAATGATTTTGTCTACTTTCTTTCCTATCTGTATTGATATCACAAAAAAATAGATTATGTGTATAAAATATTAATTAAATTCACTGATTGTCGAATCCATTTTTTTTTTCTCTAACTTTGCTACAAGAAAAATAATTGGAAGGAAATTGCATTCTAAAAAGTACATTTTATACATGTTTCGCACCATCTGCCTAGCGCTCCACTCACCACGAATGGAGCTGTATCCGCCGAGTATCGACGGGCAACAACTAGGCTATCTATATATTTCAAGTTAGGCCTAGATTGAACCAAAATAAATAAATAATGTTTATTGTTGATTCAGTAATCAGCTGTAGTCTCTAATGTTTCCATTAACAGTTTATTTCAATTGAATTATTAGTATTTCTAATTTTTAGATTAGGTTTGTATTAAAGTGTAGCTTGAGCCTTGCTGACTATACAACGGGTTCCAATGGCGACCACCGGGTTCCAACAGGGGGTTGGGGAGAAGGGGGTTGGCGTGTGGAGCACGCAGGGGTCTATCCTAGTTTGTATTATATGGATTATTAAGACTAATAACAGCATTTTAAACAAAAGAAGCTGCATTAAACTTTTTTTTAAGGCAGGGTCGCTTTTTATTGATATATCGCCTAAGCACCATGGGAATATATTGGTCCTTGAGCCTAAAATCCAAATATGAACA
Organism: Philaenus spumarius; assembly: GCA_018207615.1. Classification (NCBI taxonomy): domain Eukaryota; kingdom Metazoa; phylum Arthropoda; class Insecta; order Hemiptera; family Aphrophoridae; genus Philaenus; species Philaenus spumarius. Next base: position 247,459 of record JAGFPH010000238.1, on the reverse strand, counting down.
TTAAAAACAATTTATACAGCTATGACTTGAAATAATACACTAGAAATACAATATTACAAATTTTAAAATAGGTTCAAATCAATTGGTTGACAAGTAAAAACAGAAAGCACCATCAATTTAAAGTTAAGGAATAACTACAAACTTTGAAGATAAGACGAAATGCCAAAACTGTAACTGGGAAATATACCACAACAAACAAATAAAGAAAAAAAAAACACAGAAACACAACCCAATATACCACAATACAATAAAATGAAGTAACATAATGATACAATTGTATCACTCTATGCCGCCTATCTGAAGCTGACAAGATATATTTTAATGTTCAGGACGTGTGCGTTGCTGTGTATGTATATACATTTTGTTTAAGGGTTGTAAGTAGTATGTGTTTGAAACCCCCTTAATGTATTAATGTAATTATATTTTGTAATGGTTAAACTCAATTCCAATGTACCTCTACGAATCATTTCCCTGAAAGTAATTTTGTATTTGTCTCGAACTTGTAAACCGTACTAACCATATTTAATTTTTCGATTGTTTCAAAATGTGATGACTACGTGTAGTTTAACAAATGGTTGTTAAATCAAAATATGATACACTACTGATATTTAAATTTCACTTGGAAAACTATATTACTTCGATATACAGACAGAGTAGCTTCAAACTTTATGTTCATTATTCACCACACGCTTTAAATCCTACAAACAACCTGCAACAAAATGTTCTAATTACCTATGCTACTAGTATATTGTTGTAAAAAGTTACCTTCAAAGTCTCGAAGCAGCCTACGAAGTGTGCGACTTGACAATGTATTACTAATCCATTAGACACACGCTATACTACACTTAGGCCGGTGTGAGCGATTCATATCGATTCATACTTATTTAAACTTACTTTAGCCTAATGGTATCTATTACATATAGCTTTCAAACTAACTACACCTTGTTGAGCATGAATATTTTATCTGCTCTTTATAAATTACATGTCCGTATATCTAAAATGTTAGGGTAAATTATTTTGTGAACATATGTATGAATTAATGTGTTTTAAACAATCGCATTTATAGCAATAGTATGGATTTCACAAAGTTTGCTTGCACAATAAACTAGGGAAACGTACGTAGTTAGCATGCCAATGATATGTATAGAGTGTAATTAATAATAAAATATAATGAAGTACGTTTCTCAGGCGAAACATTATGTTTTGTAAACCATTAAAAATATAAATGCGATGTTTGTCAATAAACATGCATAAATAGTAACAAAAAACACAATGATCAATTTTGTCTCTTCTAAAATTAGTCATATTGATTTTAATTCTTAATCTTCCTACATTGATACTTTGTTGAATTTGTTCTTCCGTATGAATCTCTTTTGGAAAGAAAAGTTGTATATTCGAAAACAAGAACCTCATTGTAAGGATAAACGTGTAAATATTATTTCGCGATAGCTGGAAAAAGCTATAACACTGTAGACCTATAATTCTCCTTTACAAACGACTTGTATCACACTACACTAAAAGCCAAGACGTTTTGGATAGTTTCTTGGACTTTTTTTAAAACATTTATAAAGTATTTAGTGAATTGTACAATTATTTATTGATTATTTCCAACCATGATTTCGCCAGGAACGGCATTTACAAGGCAGTTTAACACAGACGTAGGAAAATATAAAAACAGATATTACAGATATTAAGTAATTGTACTGGGCTAACAATAAAGGTAAAATGAAAGGGTATTGAGGACCTATAGTCATAGGACAGACAATGGTTTCAGTAGAGGACAGCTAGTTTGATATAAATTCTAACTGAACATTTAGTATAAGGCTAGGCACATTACAAAATAATCAGTTAATTCCTAATATTTCCAATGAATTTAATTACACACTTTATCGTTGACAAGGAATTAACATTATTGCTAAAATCTGGCACTAAATGTTGTACGTACGTGAGCAACAATATAATATAACAGCTGATTTCACTCATCATCTGTAACACTTAAACGAAACCTAGCTAAGATTATACTTTGGGGCTATGTTTACAACTTCAGTCTTGTAAAATTGATTTTCTTAAAATATGAGTTGAACTAAAGTAGGCTGTAATACGTTATAAGATTTGCTTTGAGGTTATGAAATTAAAATGAATACAACCTTGTATTATTAATATAATATTCATTTATACGAGTTTAAAGAAGAGATACTCATTCGTTCAACTTCGGAATTATTCGTACATCTTCGTATAACATAAAAATCTTCGATTATTAATTATTTCTTCGTTATAAAATTAATACCTTCTAAATCATTTGATCTATCAATATGAAGTTAGAAATCAATTTTAAAAGTTAATATTTTTGTCTTTATTTAGACATATAATAATGAATATAAATAAAAAATGTTAACAAATATTCCTACCGTTTTATAATCCTTATTATTGTACACATTTACCGAGTTAAAAATCCCCATCAGCTTAGATTGATAGGGCTAGATTAAGTCTGTTGTTTTTAAATAGTATTTTTTTTAATTATGTATTTCTGCCTGCAATTTTTCATGGCGGTTTACTAGTTAAAAATATAGGCTAATCAAGTTATACATGTTTATAGGCTTACACCGTATCCTAAATTAGCTCTATAACAAATTCAATTTAATATTTTGAAGTATATTTTTTTCTCAGGTGTATCAAATTAATCTGCTCTTGATTTTTCAAGGAATCTTAATAGTTATTTTATATTATTAATAGAGACATACAATTTGCATTACCATATTAAAATTAATTAAAATTATGATAATATTATATGATGAGTGATATAGTGAAATTTAATATAGATTTTCCTATAATATTGGTATAATTTAATTTTAGCAAATAAGTTAATAAAATTAAGTCTTAGTACAATTTTCTGTCAATCTTAACGTAACACTTTCACTTAAGTTTGTCGACGCGTTTCGGAGTTCCTCCATTATCGAGACCTATTTCAGTACTGAGTGAATGTTTTTAAAGGAATGAGCCTAAATTATTATTTATCAGTTATTATTTCTGTTCTGGTACAACATTACATGACGTGAAGTTGAACGGGCTTAAATCATTCCTTAATAAAATATTAAATTTTTGTATTGTTTTTTAGATTTGATTAAAATAATATAAAAAGGAGTTTGCAATTGCTGTTTAACACATTTTAACTTTGTGAGCATGAAAACAGTAGCGTACCAAATAGACCACGTTGTACTTATTGTACACCAGAGACTTCTAGGTTGTACGAAATGTAACAAATACATTCTCATTTCTGGTTTGTATTTGTAGTTGAATAGTTTTCTCTGGTCATTTAAAAAGTATGTACACAACAAAGTTATACCTTCTTTGGTGATATTTGATAATCTCTCTTAATTGCCTTAAAAGTTTTATGATCAAAGACTCTTCTGTGGGGGGAATGTAAATTCTTCTTGCCTCAGTACTACTTTCCCACTCAGCACCGGGTACACAATGCATACATATTTGCATATCCTTCAATACTATACAAAGAGACTATTCAAAGATAATTAATAAATCAAACTTCGTTTATAACAACACAATAGAAATAACAAGCCACTGTTTACAAATGACATTTGGCTTTGTTTACAAATGAGTTAAATAATAACTGGTAATGTTTTGTGTGTTTTTGGCAATTACCCATTTTTTGGTTTTGGGTTTCTGACGATGATTTAAATGTGTTCATGTCATAAAACAATTAAAATTCTTTTTGTCATCAAAAACATATATATTTTCGTCTTATAAAATTATCGTAAAAATTTGCGGTTTTCAAATTACTTTAAACATTTTTAACGGTCACCATTTTGATTATTTACACGATCAAGTTTTGGATCTTGAATGAAAAAGAAAATTTTAACTCGTAATCTTACTAGTTTCAGAAGTTACCATAATAAATAAAAATAATTTTCAACAGTCGGAAAACAAAGCTTTTCTGAACCTATGTTCGTCTGAACAATTTTGCTTATTTTTATTTCTCCTATCACCTCTCAAAGTTATGCCCTCTATTCCCGACTCAACCTCTATTGTATGCCACTCATACGCAACCTGTAGGCTCTAACTACAACGATACCTTCATCAACTCTGCTGCTCTATTTCCCCGAATGTATAGTTATATTTGTTACCCTAATGAAACTTACTTCTAGTGTTCTACCTACCCAACATTAAAAGTAATACCAGGACAAAGCAGTTCCATTCAACTATCTGCATTTTTACGAACTATAAGATAAACTTGTTTCAATTTCCAGGAGGTTGCATGTAAAAATCAAAACTATAATTTGTGAACTATTAAAATGGTAAACCGAATATTAAGAAAATTTGTTTCAGTTGAATTACTTGATGACAAGAAATCGTCAGTACGACTTTAATTATATACATTTTAGTTTTCTGTAAAACTTTATTGTTGCATACACATATCAAAAATAAATCAAACTTAGATTAAATAAAATAAATTAATCAGTCATCTATCAATTAACTTAATACTCAATTATAAAAGTGATTACGCACTCAGGGTTGGATTTAGAAGTAGTATAGAAAAACTGTTTGTGACGTTTAATCTATGAGAATGCATTTGAACGTGGCCGTCTTCACGGAACGTCGTCTTATGACGATGCGTTGTACTGAAAGGTAGATTCGTAAGGCTATCGGTAAAATGCTGTACTAACAGCTATCTCTGAGTTGATCTGTAATAGAGTCTAAAGTCTATACAGAAAAGAAATTTAAATATGTTAATTTTAACTGTGAAATTTGTCTCATTTTCAAGTCCCTTACTCAAGTTGCTTGTAAATATACTTATACCAGCTGATCTTTTTAAGAGTGCCATTATTGTCATCTTAGAAATTATAGATTTTACACAAAACTTAAATGGAAAACTTCACCTTAATAATTAATGTGGGCAATAAAACAGAATACAAAAAAGCGGACATTTTACAATAAGGCGTTTCCTATAGAAATCACTATATTATTATTTTGTACACCGTGGATTTTACATACAATATATTAAGACTGTTTTAGTCTTTGCATTGTTTTATATAAACCTAGTACCTAGTTTTCTTGTAATTAGGACTACATATTTTCATTTTTTGATTTTTTAAAGGCTCTAATTACTTATGCGTTAAAAAGCTAAAATTAGAATGATCATTCACTGTTTGATTTTTCAGGGAATGGACCTACCCTTAACTCTCACACGCACGCGCATCTCCCGCCTATTTGTCTGCAGCGTCTAATTCGTCTGTTCCTAACTACTCAAAAAAAAAAAAAAAAAATTTAATTAAAATACAGAAAATACAAATACAACTAAAAGGTTTTGCAATAAGGCTGTATGCCTTGGAAGTTATTTCGATTATGAAATATCGTTCATCATATTATTGTTATTATGAATAAGTAATATAAATTTAAAAAAATATTTTTGTAACAATAATATACGATGTAAAGACAAATTTGGCCAAACGGTTAATGAAAAAATATATTATTAAGTTATAGTTAACACATTGTAGATTTCGTTGACTTAAAGTTGTTGGAGTAATGTTGTGTTTGGAGTAATTTGTAATGTAATTTTGAGCAAACTGCAAAAATTATAACCTTAAATAAGTCAAACGCAAAATAAAAAAGTTAATATTTTATAGTAAAGCGTGCATCAGCGGTCGGGCGGAGGTATTTGTGTGTCGTAGTCAGATTACTTCCCTGAAAAATGAAACTGTAAAAGCAAATTAATTTCAAATTAAAAATATAATAATAATATTTTAATGGCTGGTCGAGAGTCATCGGTGAAACACTTAAAAACTGATGAAGCGAATAAAATAAATTTGTTTTGTAAAAATATGTTTTTTCTATAAGCCATTTCAAATTTATCAGCCTTGTTAGAAAACGGAGATAATTTCTCAAAAATATAGTACACTTAAAAAGATTACTCCGAATAGGTCTTGTGTTACATTTCTGGAAACAATATAACAATGGGGTGTTTTGTGCCTGAAATCCTTGCGGTTGCTACAAACCACTTTAGAAATTAGAATCATGTTACTGTAATCTAATGTTGAATTGTTTATTGTTAAGAGAGGAATCGGTTTCGTGTTTTCCTGGAAAAGCTATATGAATATGTTTTGTCATTAGACTACACCGTACACATAATATACGTAGGTATATTATATAATGTCCAACAGTCCACATATGAGATAAGTGAATAGATTGATCAAAGTATCAGTTTAGACATTTGGTTTTAAAACCCCACAATTTCGTACGTGAAAAGATTTAACATTTAATATTTTTACTAAATCTCATAGTCCTAAAGGGTAGATCATTTATGAACAATTTTAAATGTAAACATAGGTCAAAAGATACATCATTCTAAAAGTATTTTAAGGGTATACACACTTTGAAAAACTAGAATTTACTTAGGCTACTTAGTCCCGTTTTAAGATGGCAGCCATAAAAATATAACATTTTGGTTTTTGTTTTTTATTGACTATCATTCTTCTAAATTTCACCAAAGATTGCTAACGATAGAACATTCAAACAACGACCGAATTGGGCAAAATTCCAACATAAAATTTGTTGAATGTTTGGGGAATTGAAAAATCACATACCTTGCGTAAAACATGTTTATAGCAATATAGGTCAAACTAAGCATATCACATTAAATGGGTTTTAAAGCAGAAAATTTATAGTTTTTAAACTTTGGTTATAAATCCATATATTAAAACTTTTTAGGCAAACAATATTTTGTTTTATTTTATTTGACCATATTTTTGTAAAATAAATAGAAAAACTTGTATGAAATAGTTTAATTTATTTTAGATTACATAAAATCTTGATCTGAAACAAATAAACACGAAAAAGTAAGCAAACTTATATATTTAGGTTTCTTTTAAGCCTCCATGAAAATTGAAAATAGTGAATGATTATTACAGTAATAATTTTAAAACACACAGAAACTCAGGAAAATAACATTAGAGAAAAGTAAATCGAATACAATCACATCTACTTTAACACAAGTTAAGAACATAACGTATATTGATAAACTTACTGTAATTTCAACTCATTTCTGTAGTAGACCATGCAAAACCGAACCACATCTAACAATTTCCCAACAATCAATGACATTATATGAAATTATTTCAAAGCTATCCTTTGACACAACATTACTTATAGACGTGGGACTTTGACATATGTTCGCTTATTGGTTGTCATCGGCCATTATTGCATATATTATCAAATCGAAACGTAGTTTTAAAGAAAGAATAACTGAACAGATTTAATAAAGTTTAATATTATTTAATAATAAAGTAAGATTTAACAATATGTTAACTTATTTTATCTTATTTTCTGTGTAAATTATCAACAAAATATAATTTAACTATAATATATCTAATTTATGTAATTGCTAGAGGGCTTCGCGTGGCCAACCCCCGATTTGTGTTGCTTCAAAATGAAAATACAGTATGCTATTTATTGTTATAAGGGTTGTTATTACAAGTTCACCCCTTAGCAGCACGTAAAAATATGACAATATGGTTTAGTTTTCTAGGCATCTTGTAAGAAAGAAATGTAAAAGTTTTCAGCTCTCTAGTTTTAAGGAAAGTATAACAATTCATATTTATTGTTTTAGCGGTTGTTTCAACCCTTAAATCAAAATTAATTGTAGCCTATGCTATCAGGGATATTGCAGATTTTAATATAAATAAAGTTTCAATTGGTTCAGTAGTTCCAAAAATTACCCACAACAAACAAACAAACGAATTTTACCCCTTTATAATATTAGTATAGTCCAACCTACCATCATCCACAATCTTATTTTATAATTTATTTCAATAAATGTGTAGGATTGATAATAACCTCAAAACCAAATTGATAGTAATATACTAGTAGTTCTGTGAACAGTAGACCTCGCTCGTTGAAATAACAAATGTGGTTTTGAGCTTAGGTTAAAAATAGTGTGCCAGTAAGGAAGTAAGCACAAGGTTTAGCCAGTGAAACATTATTTACAATTCCCGTGATTCCGGGATTTCTAGTTCTCGTTTTTATTTATTTTCTTGAGCTTTAACTGCTAAAGATGTTCTTTTAGAGGCATTGTGTTTTATTTAGGTTAATAATGCGTAAGATAGCTAAAAATATCGCGTTATAGAGGGACAACATACAATTAAATATTTACATACTTAAATAACTCAAACTTAACAATGTATCATAAGTTAACTTAAGTTCCATATCATATTCCAATATTAGAAATAATGAAAACAAACGATGTTAAAACGTCGTGATAGTGATCTCAACCCATGTACCAACACTTCCCACGGTGTCCTACGGTCATTTTTTGTATGTCCTTTATCGCCGCGAGGTTTCATTTGTTTCATCTCATTTTGTAATTCAAGTAAAGCTAAGTCAAATACTTTTATGAAATTTACAATGATAATTTACAGGTATACAGTTCAATTCTTTGATTTATCCTCTACACTTTCTTATAATAATACTAGCTGACCCGGCAAACGTTGTTTTGCCATATAAATAATTTTCAAGTAATTTCTAGTGTAGACAAAAAATAGCTTAATTACCGGTATTGTAAGTGTGTAAGAATGTGGTAGGCCTATATGCGTGAAATAGGCATGGATCGCTGTGAACGATGAGGGAATATATAAATAACAAAAGGCAAACATTATTTTTAAGTTATTATAATTTATTCCCCCCCTCCCACCCCCCCTTAGGGGTTGGTGATAAAAGGGTAAAATTTTATGGTTGTATGTATTTTTTAATGCGACAATAAAGATATTAAAAAAATGTCTAAAAATTAAAGAAAAATGTTAAGGGTGGACAACCCTTATCACTAAGGGGTATAAAAATAGATGTTAGCCGATTCTCAGACCTACTTAATATACTCACAAAATTTCATGAGAATCGGTCAAGCCGTTTCGGAGGAGTACGGGAACGAACATTGTGACACGAGAATTTTATATATAAGATGTCATTTTTGGGCAAATGATATATTTATAATTACTATTCAAAACAGGCCTAGTTTTGTTAGCAGTCTTGTAGTAGGAACATAAAAACTGGTGTTTTCAAAATAATAAATTTTAAATTGATAGGCTAAATATTTTTATACAATTCTATTTAGAACTAAATTACGAAACTTTTTTACATTTATGAAAAGAATTACAATAATTTTTACTACTTTTTATGTAGGCCTAAAGTTAAACATTTTCCTTTCGTTACTGAACGTGATTGTTTCTTGAGCTAATAACTTTCTTAATTTTACTTCAATAATTTTTTTACTGGCATATATGAAGTCTTTAAACCTTTATCTACAAAAAAGCTATGGAACACTTTTGAATTGGTTTAGAATACACGTATAAAAACATGGTTGAAATACAAAAACTTGGACTATTTTTAACAAATTCGAAGTTTACGGCCATTTTGTGAGCTTACCGTTAGAGATACGGAAAAAATCAAGAATACAATTTTGTTTAAAATTTAATTTTCTTCTAGCAAAATGTTATTAGTTTTTAAATTTGACTTACGGTTAAGCCACAAACTGACTTTGGAAAAAAGCTTACACTGAGAGAAACGGTCCGGCCGCCATTTTTATTTAATTTAAGGGGTTAAAAATGGAAAAAACCGTATATATACATGGCTCGACCTAAGAATAAGGAACATTCATGCAAAAAATCATCAAAATTGGTCAAGGCGTTTGGCCGTAATCGTGAGACAGACACACAGACGAAATGCCGAACGGTCGAGTTAAGGGTCGGCTCTAGTGAAACAGAAAGCAACCTGCGACTCCCTATAGCGGTAGTAGGTTACGCGGACATTGCTCATCCTAAATCCATTTAAAACCCGCAATTATTCAAATAGCGTTTTAAAAAAAATACCAAAATCTTGGGGACGAAATTCTTCAGGCGAATGGCTTGGCAGTTTTTCGCTATAATTAATAGTGACAACATAAAAAAATATTAAAAATCAAAGTTTTATATTGTTAATAAATATTAAACAAAATATTTTTCTTAATTTTTAAAAAGCCATTTGCATGCATATTGACCGTAGCTTTAAAATGACATATCGTTTATAATTTTCCGATCAAAAATAAAGGGAAAATTTGGATTTTAATTGGTCTTACGGAGTGTCAGTCAACATGGCCGACAGCTAGAGTCGACTCTTAAAACGGAGAACTCGCTTACGCTCGGTCAAAAATCTATAAATACAATTATTACGTTTACGCTGTATTAAAGGTTCTTAACCAGCATTAGGCGGCCTAAACAAAAACCTAACTTAAAAATTATAAAGTTTACTTTTACTGAATTATAATTTACAAACCTATCCTAACCTTACTTAATCCCAACTTTTTGTTTGTGGTCTATAAGATAATGCAAATAAATACCTCAAATGTATTATATTTATATTTATTTTATCTATTTTTAACGTATCATTATGCATTTAATAAACAAAGATTATGACACAATACAGTAGTATTGCTGCGCGAAATCAATTATATAAGACTTTTAAACATAGACCTCTTATCTGTCGTTTACAACATAGACCTACGTCCCAACCAGTAACTTATTACTTCATAAATACCTTAGAAATTTACCGAATATTTCTGAGACATTCTTTACATATAAAATATATTATTTTTTAAAAGTACAAACTGATTCATTTGCTCACTATTGGTACTTAGCACTTGGATACATTATATTTATTGATTTATGTTGGTGCACTTTTAATTTAACTGAAATTACAAAGTTGTTACTAATATAATGAACTAAAAATAAATCGCTTGTGTTGCACATTTAAAAAAGGAAATTTAGTTTAGTTTTAAAATTCGAGAATATAAACAATATATAATTAAATAACTTTCTCCATTACGTTCAACCATGTTTGTTGCTATGTATTCGAATCAGCTACATGTTTAGTATTCTTTGCACGCAAGGCTACCCCTGCGAAAGCTAAGTATACCCTTATTACTTATTCTACCACAACCAACGAGATATGCTAAGAATATTTTTTTTGTGAAAGTGAAATTAAATCCTTACTTTTAACGTGGATGGAGAACTTTCTGTAAATTTATACTTCAGGATGTATCTTTAAAACTAAATATGGATTGAAATAATTTAGTATACCGTTTCACATTATAAACAGTTACGTTAGAATGAACAGTTAAGACACTGGCAACACGTGCCCATTGTAAGCGTTTAGTTACAAGTACATGAATACAAAACATCCTTTATAGAATGTTTAAATGTATTGAAACTGCTGTTAATTGAAATTAATCTGACAATAGCTTAATTTCAAAGTTTTTAGAGTAATCTACTCATTATTTAATAACATTGAAAAACTTAAATAAGTAGAGTTATATTTAAATGTACACATATTCAAAATGTACAAATATGTATATTTTAAATTATTTAAAAAATAAGAACTTGACCCATTATCATATACTCTAAAGAAATACTGGGTGCTCTTTCAAAATGTGCCACAATTAGCATATCAGAAATGATTAATTTTACAGAAAAGTTTAAATGGAATTCTTCCACTTAATTATTAATGTAATGAGGGTAATAAAATCCAATTTTTAAAATTGATGCCACATAGTAAAATGGCGGCCAACTTTAAAATTTCTTACCGAAACCCCATTTTTAGTCTGTTTATGGACTTAACAAATTATTTTAGGACTTTTTAATTCTTAAAACTTTTTATAAACTTAGGAATTTTCGTGTAAATTGGACTTGAACTTTGTTTTCTCAATGGATTCAGAAACTATAAAAAGTACACACTTTTACAAAACAAATTTATTATAATGGCTGTAGTCAATTTTTAAGTTTTCTCCGATAACTCTCGACTAGCCATTCAAATATTATTATTGTTTTTAATTTGTAATGTTTATGGCGTGACTTAATAAAACATGTAAATTTAGGCATATTTTAAATAGGAATTATATTTTAACTTCTACCCATAAGTAGAGGAGCCTTTCAAAAATTGAGAAATACAAATTTCGGGTCCAATTTACACAAAAACAGGTGGTTTATGAAAAAGTGCAAAGTATAAAAAATGTCTTAAAAGACAGGAAGGAGCTAAAATTATAATTCCAATTTAAAAGATGGTTGAAATATACTTGTTTTTATCAAGTCACAGCATGAACATTACACATTAAGAACACAATAATATTGCAAGTCGAATTTACACGAAAACGGTTCAAGTTAAAAAATAAATGCTAAGAATAAAAAAAGTCGTAAGATTATGTGTGTAAATCCCACAAACGTAAAAATAGGGGTTTCGAAAAACAATTTGAAAACTAGCAGCCATATTCAAAATGATCCATATCAATTGTTTACCCACATAAATAACAAGTATCCAATTTAAACATGGCTATAAAATAAAATATAATATCTGAGATGCCAATGCTGGCACACCAAACAGAAATCCCGTTGTAAAACATATCAGTAATAAATGCAATTATTGCAGTAATAATGTAAGTGCTTGCAATTTGACTTACCAGTCCGTATTAAATGTGTGGACTTAACTAAAGGAAGTTGCTATAAGGAAAAAGTGTATTGCGAATGAAAACATTAAAGGTTAGATAAGGAAATAGAATAGGAACTAAATCGGAGTTGTATCTCAGAAACTAATGTCGGAACATCCTTCCAAAGAGGATACATAAAGCTTAAACATCACATGCTGTTGGAAGGTTTTAAAATGATTAGATCAAGGTTTTATTGGCTAAAACATAAAACACCGGACGTTCTGAACAAATTCCAAGATAGGCAACGGTGAAGTGTTTTCCCACCAAGTTTATACTCGTACTCTGAAATTTCTATTAAATAAAACACATCAGTGAATAGATAGACATACATCCACTATGTAACACTTTGTGTATTTTGAAAGGAACTAAACAAATCATTTACTCGCTTTACCTTCACTTGATTCGTATTTTTTGCAAAATTTGTACCGGGTATTTAAAAAATAAATAGAAATTGAAGTACAGTTGTCAACTTTAGTTCTTTTTAATCTAAAAAAAAAGAAACATTACTTTTAATGAAGTACACAGTGTCAGAACATCTTGCGGTTCAAATAGTGGATAAACGAATTATAATAACCAATATAATATTATGTATACTATCCAATTATATTTTGTTATAAAAATACTAGGGGAAACTTCTGCGTGCTCTGCACGCCAACCCCGTTGGGACCTTCTAGACACTTAATCATGCTATCTTTTCTTTATAATAAAGGTGTAGGAATAATTATAGCCCCAAAGTTAAGATTTTAAATAGTGTTAAATGTTCAAATCAAATTATTTTGAATTATCGACCTTCACGTGAATTTCAAATTACAATCTGGGTTTAAATGTACGATCGAATGTAACTCCACCTCTCCCCCATAATCTTCATCTTGTTCCATCAACTTTTCATACTCCAGTCTATTTACTCCTTCTAAAACATTATCATAAATAACACTTCTGAATAACATACTTTACCGCCGCAGCAAGCACATCTTTGCAAAAATGTTGCGTTCCATATACACAGAACGATACGGCACAGAATAGACAATTCCTGGCTTTCACCATAGGCATTATGTCGAACTCGTTAAAACGAAGCATCATTTATTATAACATCGATAATTCAATAATTACAAAGCAAACGTATAAAAAACGCATATGGTTCCACCGTTTATGAAACACAAACCTAGAATAACGGCCGTTATACAATTGCAGTTCAAGCCTGCCAACTCCCAACGTAACTGAAGCCACGCCCCTAACGAACACTCTGAGCATGACCATAAGCGGCGACGGCGGCGCAGTACAAAACGCAAGTTGAATTTTTTTGGTGAACCGCACACGCAAACTAATTACACCACTCGATAAAAAATTTAATTTCAAATATTTTCCTCGCTTGCTACATCTACTTAGCACTGATAGTTCTTGAAATATTTTGGGTTGAACATTGTCATAAACTTTTCAAAATTTTGAATTTATATAACTGGACGACCCTAAGAGATAGAAATGTACTGTAAGCGGCGTAAGTGTTCTAAACTTTTAGCTCTTTCGATTGAGATATCAACCAATCTCGTACCTTTTTTTAGTTTTTAAAATAAATTCAAAAAGCCGAAAAAATTTCATAAAATTGGAATTTGTATAGCCCCGAATGCTAAAAAAATTCAGTGTTTGATGACATATCTAGAGGTAAAAAGACACCTACAAAAACAAAAATCATAAAAAACGGTCCATTAGAAGAGGCTGGGTGATTGGAAACAGTTTTCGACAAATTATTTTTATATATAGATGATTTATAAACTCTCAATTAATTTTATTATTGTTTGCGTTATTAATTATTTGTATTTATATACATTTATTGATTTCTGGAACATTAAATAATGTAATAATTAAAATAGGTTCTGTTATCAGACGGCTCTAATTGAATTGTTATATTATAATTACATTAGAAAATATACTACTTGAATATTTCAATAAATGTATAGATATATTTTTGTTTATTATTCTAATAAATTAATTATGTTAATTAATTATGTTGCAATCAGTATTTTGATTGGTATTTGCTTTTTCATAATACAATAGTTTCTTTCAATTAGATCTATTAACTCGTATTTATATGTTTAAACGTAAATTTTACTAAATTACAAGTGAAAAATCATTGGCCAAAACCGGGATTCGAACCTAGGACATTTAACGTTTCGTGCTATTCCTCTACTACTGGGGAAGTGTAACTAATAACGTAAAATAAATAATACATAATTTTTGCTTTTGCTAATCTAGACTACATTATTTACAAATAAAAAAAATATATATCCTAAAGTGCTATAGGAATAAGAAGATTAACAGGTAAGCTAGCCACTGATCCAAAAGGAACGACCCCGGAGTAGAGTCTAAATTGAGCTAGTGTATACGAAATTGCAAAAAAGACAAAAAGGTCAAAAGTAAATTAAAATTAAAATTTTAAGAACTGTAAAACAAAGATTTTCCTTTTCTTGTCATAGAAAAATCTCTCATATTGTTAAAACGGGCTAGTACAAATGAACAAAAAATTAAATAAGGCCTAAATAAAAAATTAAGTGTTATTCGATTAGAAATAAAGGTAATTAATAATATTAAAGGAAAGGGTCGTAGAGAGAGATTTTGTGTGTGACAATATGTATAAGGATTTTTGTTAATTATTTATTCGTAAAATTAAAAGAATTTTAAAACAATTTTAGATGTGTTTTATGTTGTGGTTTCAACCCTTAAAAATAATATTAAGTGATACTATAGATTTTGATTTAAGTATTTTAGAGAGCACTTTGCAAAACATTTTGAAGATTTCCTGCTATTTCCAAGTTCCAGGTTTGAGGTATTTTACTGCTAAGCTTACTGTAGTATATGACCGATCTAACCATTGCACTAGCAGCCCAACTTATATATCCCCAAATGTTGAAAAACGTCACTAAATTTGTGTTTTTAATTCAAAGAAAAATCACTATTATCAAACACATCACTTTCTTATACAAAATATAATAAAAACAAGAAAACTTATTTCGATATTTGTAGAAATTTTGTCTTTCAATCAGTTTTAATTCAAACCTCAAATTCACATTTAAAAATCTAGTAAATTTATAAAATACCATTGATTTAAATAATGTAATATTCTCCCTGTACTGCATGATAATGTTGTGAATCTCCATTCAATGCAAAAGCAAATTATTGTTGAGCGTCATCCTCCTTCATAAAGCAGAAGCCGTATAAATACAAAGATCTTTACTATACTGTACGAGTAGCATATTCTTACATGGAACAAGAATTTACACGGAAGTTAAGCGAAGAGTGTTAGCATTGTTTTCTTACAACAATAAGACTTCATGTGCTATTTCTCTGCGCGTTCAATTCTCCAACAAATATATTATTCTATTCATTTACAAATGCCTCACTTAGTTGTCGAAGTACTATATGTCAGAAGTAGATCCACTCATTTTATAATGCTTTCCTTTGGTATAATACAAACAACAGACGACAGGAGAAGTATAAGCTCACACTTAATAAATTATTCTACCCTTACTCCAGGACAAGGGTAATATTTCCTTTGATGAATATTCAAAACATGTCCAAGTCATGCTGAAGAATAAACAAAAAGGGTCAGCGTTACGTGAAATGAACCACGGTTGCTAATCATGCTGGATTCGAAATGTATCTTTCTAGTTTTGTTGACGTTCTTACAAGATGGCATGCATTATATTTAGAAATACATACTCTACATACATAGTTAAACACTACAAACAAATCAAAAAAGTAAGCACTGAAATTTGTAATTTTCTTTGAAAAAGGTGAAAGTTCTTATTTTCGTTTTAAAATTTTAATAATCTACAAAATGTTCATTTGACTACAAGCTTATAAAAAAAAAAAAAAAAAAAAAAATAGCTAAACAATTTGAAAATGACTTATGTATACAAAAGGATTGTTATTATATCATCGTACAAAATGTACAACAATACATTTTGTTTGTATTAATATATAATTTTGTATAGGTTCCTATTAATTATTTACAAAATTAGGTTGAAAGGAAGATAGTGTATAGTACCACCTATTATGAGTGTTTTTGCATCTCTAGTGATCACGAGTTGAATAATCTTACCCTTCACCATCTATTGGGTTTTTTCTCAAAGGCAAAAAACTGTGTAGGCTATCGCTAACTGAGTATCATCAGCGTATACTGCTCCTAGAAGTCTAAAAACCAAATATAAACAAACATTTTTTTAAAACATAATAATAACAGCTACCATTAAACATAAAACTGTTTACAACTAAAAGCACGTTGACCAACAATTAGGTTACAAGAAAAAAACAATTACACATTTAGGAGATAAAATAAAACACAAATAAAGAAAACTAAGTAAAATAAGTGTAGGTTTTTATAATTTTCCAGATAAAATAAAGTTCAATGTGGCTTCGGAAGTTAAAATTGTTGATATAAATTAATTGTAAGTAGATATCAACTTGTTTCATTGTTGAGGAAATTTTGTAGCGTTTTTTCAACATTTATTTTGCTATGATTATAATAATTTGTCTCTAATGGTTATTTTTTCTCAAGCGTATTCATTAAATGTGTTTGTCGAATTATTACCACTTCTTGGACAAAAAATCACAATTTAATAAAAAATCAGAGATAGCCTATCATATTTTACAGAAGGTAAATAGGTAACCTTTAAATAGGTCTTACTTACGGTAATAAAAGTGGACATTTTTAGCAAGACATGAATTAGTTAACTTTATAAGAAACATTAAATCATTTCATTTCATACAATCTATGTTAAAAATAATAAATTTCCAACTACATTTGCAAACTAAAGACAATTTGTAAGAATGTTGTGAAATACGAGTTAAAAACAAAAGAGCACTCAGCACATTCAAAATGTCAGTCCACTATTATAATAATAGTCTCTATGAGTTGTAAAAGAAACAATAACTTTGTAGTTAGGCTATTAATTCATCATAACACATGAGTATGCTTTCTCTTGTAATGATGCATAAAACAGTTATCACTGTACTGTAATGGAATATTTTAGTCTTACGGAAAGGAAGCTATTAGGAAACGGAAGTTTAAGTCAAAGCGGAAATATCTGTTTTAGTACTCGGTGCTAACTTAGTTCGTAAACTATACTTTGGACTCGCATACCTGTCTTCATAACTCAGATTAAGGAGAAGTCGAATGTACCTTCATCAATCAAGTTTGTATATTGTTTGAACAGTTTATTCAGAATAACATTTTCTAATAGTTTCAGGTAATATTCAGTGATCTAACTTATCTTTACTATTACATTTCTAGTAAGCCCCGGTGAATAATCACGGGCTGATTAATTAATTTGACTCACATAAAAAAAAACTATCATTTTTAAAGTCTCAGCATAAAACGAAAATAGATTAATGTAGAAATAGTAAAAGCAATTGCATTATTGGTTTTAGCGAATTTCCTTAGGAAATAATATGATCTATTGCTGTGGCTCTTGTGGTGAGACATAAGGTCGGGAGTTGTCAATGAGCACTGATCGTGGTCCCCAGAACAGTTTTTGGGGTGAAATTAAAAATTGTGTATAAATATTCATATGTATTTATGTGTTCATATTTTAACGGCCCCATTTTACTTCCGACTTGATACAAATTTTATACACACGTTGGTTTGAACAAATCAACGGTCGTTTGACATTGAACAGACGCTCGGACGATTTCGTTAGCAAACAAAATTATCAAACCGGAAACACGTTTTGAACGAGAGTACATTTTCTTAGATTGTCCGTACTAGAATGAAATTTTTTTGTTTGTTTTATCTAATTTTTATAATAAATATAATAAATATAAAAGATTATTCTCCACATTTGTTTTTTTCATCCGACCTTATAGTCTACTTACCTTAAAATCGATCAAAACGAACAATACCTTATGCGTATCCGGTTCAAATCCAAACTGGGGATTTTACAGCGATGGCAGCTTGTGATCAGAGGCCGTCAGAAGGGATGCAAACTTGCGGAATGAGATTGTCCGCTTCGAGTCCATAATCTGAGCAGCAAGGGCTTGAGGCCAACTCGCAAAGCGAGTTTTTCAGCTGTCAGCGGAATAAAGCAGCGGTGCAGGAATAAACCGGGGCAGGAAGCAGGTGTGCAAACAAATTCTACTAATATATTTCGTACAATCTACTCGCCTTCGTGAGTTGACCAATTTCCCAAATAGTTGGTTGAAACCCTATAATATATAAATCTAATGTTGGCAGTTCGCTCAAGTCACGCCAGCGATTCAGGTGCGTAATCGAATTATTAGCGAATTTCCATAGGAAAATGATCTATAATGATCTATAAAATGATCTTATTGCAGTGGCCCTTATGGTAAGACCCAAGGTCGGGAGTAGCAAATGAGCACCGATCATGGGCCCCCACGTTTTTGGGTGTCATTAAAAATCTTATATATGTGTTCGCACTCTAGCGGCCGCATTTTAAGTCCGATTTGGTTCAAATTTGGTACACATGTTGGGTGTTTACGTCGCTCGGACGAGTTCGTTAGTCAAAAAATCCAACAATCGGAGGCACGTTTTTAGACCGGAAGTAACTCTTTTTTGAGATTTTTCCTACGCCAATGAATTTGTTTTTGAGTTTTTTTTTTTTTGGTTTCCCCAAAATCGATCAAAACGTAAAAAATACCATAGAAGTACCCGGTTCAAAACCATGTGGTGGACTCTACCGTGGGGTTGGCGTGCGAAGCACGCAAAGCATTGTGTATTGAAGACACCCCCAATACGTGGGTTGGCGTTCGAAGCATGCAATGCTTTGTGTGTTGATGATACTCCCAAAATGCGGAATGGCGTGCGAACCATTTTGCAGCTATTCAGTACCATCGTGAATAGACCTATTTTTTCAAATTGTTGATTGAAACCCTAATACATAAGCATATAAACTTAATTTTTGAAATTTGCTCAACTTACGTCAGCGGTTCAGCTGCGTGGTCGAATTAGTTTATCATACAGTTGTATTATAGACTATTATTTTTTTTTTAGATTTTAAAAATACCATCAACAACAAACAAATCTACTTACAAACAATAAAAGTTATCTAGGTTTACACAAATATTCTATTGGGATTTTCAACTCGGTAATTATGTACAATTATTTATAATGATTCTAGCACTTTTTTATACATAGTCAACATAGTTAATACATAGTCAACGTGAGTAGGCACATTAAATTTTAAATCAACCTAATGGTTGATAATACCTATATTAAACTTAGTAGGTCAACCTAGTAGTTGTATTAACAATCGGCTTGTATTTTGGTGTTGCCAGTCTGTACAATTTTATTTCTTATACAAGTGATCTAATTATTCACGGAAAACCTATAACTTGAAAAATTATTACTTATAATTGCAAAAAATACAACTTTTTTTAGGAATACGCTTCTTTTAATCAATCGTAAATACATGTACAAATAATTGGAAGAGATAAAACTTCAACCTTGACAGTTAATCGTAAGAGAATTCAGTTTATTTAATTTCAAAAACGGAATGTTGTTTAAGTTGACAGTTGTACAATTTCTGTTTGTTTTCCAAGTCTAGACAGTCAGCTATGCAAACAACGTGGACACTCTTTTCAAGGCGTAACTCAGTTAAAAGGGCGACGACCTAAAGTGGTATTAATGCAATGTATACTTGTGAATCGAGCTATACAATACACCGACCAAGCCTGCCTGTGTGTGTGAACTGTGTGTGGATCGTTCCGTTACCATTAGGCAACAAATGTACTGCTAACAATATACTTAATATGTACAGCTATATGAAGTATAATTTTAAAAGTAAACCTCTATTCTCCTCATCTGTTGTCTCAACAATCAAAAATGTAAATAATAGACATCTAAGGGCAAGGCAGGAAACGGTAATGGAAAGTGGGATTGTTTTAAAATTTGGAAATAAATCACAGACAACGTGGATCCTTTGGATTGGTATTGTTTTAATGTTCCAAAAGATTAGGTACTTATTACGCAAGAATTTGAAAAGCAACGTGTTCTCTCAGTTTGAAAGTAAAATGGTGACTAAATAAATTTGTAAGACTTATATAACTTTAATTCTATTCGATCGATTTCAAACAAATTTGCACCAGACATGTCAAGTAGGCCTGTGTAGATGCACGGAAAACGGTTTTGAAAATTTTTGAAAAACAACCCCTTTTCGTAAAAAAACCCCCAAAAATCAGTTATTATTTTTTATAAAAAAATTTCTCTAACGATTTTGATAAAATGTGGCTTATTTGTAGCCTTTAATGTACCCTACCATATGCAAAAAACCGCATATTTCTAAAAATTCTCGTTTAGCTAATATAATAATAACTGATTTTTGGGGATGTTTTGGCCATAAAGGGTGTTGTTTTTCAAACCCTTTTTCGTGCATCTATACAGGCCTAATTGACCTGTTTGGTGCAAATTTGTTCGAAATCAATCGAATAGTTTTCTCTCTAGATAATAATGATAATAATAATATTTATTAGTTAATCTCCTACTTTAATAAATCACCTCTTCTACTCCACCTACAAAATTATGAAGCCACAGTGAATCTGTTTAATAATTTAAATGTGTTTGTGAGAAAGTATGTGCCAGATCCTGGTACCGTTTATTTTAAATTATCGTAACATCCAGTTTGACTTTGACTAACCCTAGAGAATGTCAATTTCTACAAAACGCCATTGGTTCATATTTCTATTTTATTAAGACGTACGAATATTTTTTGAACATCAAGTGTGTTTTAAAGTATTTACTGGGCAAAAAAACATCGTTCACTAAACAGCAGACCTATGTCTCAAGGTCACATCTCAAGTAGAAAGTACCAGTAGTGCTTCATTGACGTTGTAGGAAACCACTTTGTTCTACTTCTTATTGAAAGAATGCTTTTCTACTGTACTATTACTTCCGTGTAAATGTCTCCAATATAGCTGCTCGACTTTAGTCCTTCTAAAATCTGTGAATGATCAAAGTGGAAAGCAGTTCTTATCGAAAATAAATCCAAGCCAGTTTTGAAATTTTATTTTTTAAATATCTATACATTTATTATTGAAGGTTATATTAAAATTATTATTATTTTGGGATATTTGTAAAAAGCAATAAAGGAATTTTAATTGACAATATAAAGATATTGTTACGGAATTGAAAAACAATTTTGTTACCATTAACTTTTTACAAAGCATTTTATACGACAAAGATAATTTTCGGGTTGAGTAATCAAGACTACTAAGTTTCTATCGCATTTATAGTCTCAAAACAACCAAGTTTCTCTGCTGGATTCAGAAATTGTTTCACTGGCAACTGGCTAATATCCTGAAAAAAACCTCAAACCGTTTATAGGTCCGGAACCGTTTTGTGGAATAGCATAGAATAGATCATCAGCATTAATTTGGAAAGAACACTTTTACTGAACTTAGAAACGAATATGATGCTTAAACTACTAGTTATAGATTATTTATTCCTACCATGATTATTTAAAATCAATAATTAAAGAGTTATTTGATTTGTAAACATTTCACTTTGCTAAGCGAATAATGTACAATTACAAGATATTCA
This sequence comes from Philaenus spumarius, assembly GCA_018207615.1. Lineage (NCBI taxonomy): Eukaryota > Metazoa > Arthropoda > Insecta > Hemiptera > Aphrophoridae > Philaenus > Philaenus spumarius. Next base: position 225,398 of record JAGFPH010000238.1, on the reverse strand, counting down.
TCGACATTCTAAAATGGAATATCTCAAGAGCAAACACTCTTTAGATGTTATTTTGAAAGGAAAACGTTGAAAAGTAAATTTGACTGGAAACACTACGTTTGATAATAGTAATTTGATTCATTTTAGTAACAAGATCAAGTAATTTCAGGAGATATCGCAAATTATTTTACAAAACGGTGTAAAAATAATTGTCGCCACGCCAATTTGAGGCTACAATGAGGGACGTTTCTTTAACGGTTTCTAATCAAAAGTCTCTGCTAAATTATTTAGCAAGAAAGATTTTCTACTGACTGCAATAGTATACATGTTTTGCAACAGGTGCTTCAAAGTACATTATAAAAATTACTTTAATTGAATTCGGTTTTTAAATAATATAGCTGATTTTTCTCCTTTCCTGGAAGATGTTACAATATTCCTAACAGGCACAATTACTTACTTACTTTGAAAAATAATTATAAAATGTAATTTATTTCTCACATGTATAGTACAGTTCTCACGCGTAATGACAAATACAATAATGTAAATAATACAATTTTTAATCTATGCACGTTACAGCAAATTCAGGCATGTTCGATACATCCAATAGTTTGTGCTACTGTCTGGATTTTATTATTTTATATACTGTACTAGCAGTTATATTCCCAAAAGGAAATGTTCGGAAACAATTGACCAAAACACAGACAGTTTTCAAATAATTTTAAAATTATAAAAAAAGCAATGATTTAACAATAACAGTATAAAAATTACATGGTTAATACAATACAGTAGTTTAGTTTTAGTATACTTAAATTAGAAAACATTTCAATTTGTTCTTTACATTTTTTTAACCCTTTTAACTTTTACGTTGTGTTGCTTTCTGAGACTTGTGAGAGTATGTTTTTTCATTCCCTTTTTCAGATTTATGCCCTTTATGGTCTTCGCTGTGACTGGCTTTGGCCGTTTCTCCTTTTTTGCCTTGATGGTCTTCGTCACCACCCTCCTGTGGACAAATTATAATATTTTATTTGCAAGCGTTTAAATAAATCAATAATATAACAAATTAATGCTTAAAGAAGTTTCATCAAATCCAACAAATTAATGTTTCTCAGAAGACGGAAAGAGAATTTCAAAAATAAAAATAAACACTATGAATATAGTTTTAGTAAAAAATCAAATCTAAAGCATAGTTGTTATTTGATAATAATATTTTCCAAGTTGAAATAGTAAGTAAAAGTTTGTGAAAACCTTGAATTTATTGCTTACATATTATATATTAGGCCAAATGTTATGACTTGACATTTCAGAAAAAAATACTAAAATATAGAAATAATGCCAAAGTAAGTTTTAGATTGTATAAAATGATATTTGTACTTTTAAATTAGACAACTCAGTTGATGAAAGCATTTTCAGTGTTGATGCAATTATCAGCTGTACAATTATTTAAACTTTCATGTAGGTTATTTCTCAGTGGCATATTATTATATAAAGCATAATAAACTATACATATTTTCCTTGAAACTGTATATTTCAAATTAGAAATGTGATAGCTGCATCAATACTGGGAGGGACAGTAAGAGTTTTGGATTAGATTAATTAAAATACAATTTACATATGAAAGTTTTCTTCAATAAGTATCCAAATCATCCTTCTCTAGCTGCTATAAGTATGCATGTTAATTTTAAGAAAACCATTTAGTATTTTAATTATGAATATGTCACAATTTTTATCAGTATTTTTTATCATTAATACTTATTGTTTCTGCAATGATTAATTCTACTGTCCTTACACACGTTATTGTTATTTTCATTATTTATATTTTCTTATTTTTTAGAACAAAACAAGTGGTAAAACATTATTAACAAATTTCGATAGGAAATATAAGCTATTGAGTGACTTTTATGGTGAGACCTAAGGTCGGGAGTAGTTAATGAGCACCGATAATTGTTCCTAGAACACGTTTTGGGGTGTCATTAAAAATTGTACAAGTAGCAATTTTTTGAAATTATTCTGTTTTAACTACCTTACTTTGTTCGTACAGAACTGATAAAGGAATAGAAGAGGAATAACGTGAAAAAAAGAAATATTTAGATTCGAACCTACGACGTCATGAACTAACGAGTTGAAACACCAGTGCCGTACGGATACTACCACACTCAGACTTTCTGGATATAAATGTGTTGGACTAAATGGGTTTTAATATTTTTTTAATGTTATTTCAACGTTAAATCATTTTGCTCCTAAACAATTACTGTCAAATACTGACACGGCAAATTGTATTTCGTAATAAAACATACAAAAATAAAATAAATCAGACTAATGGTTTTGATTTACCGTTATCGCCTGAAAATAATTAACCCCTGGGGGTATCGAACCTATAACAACATCCATTACACCAACTGGTGCCAATTATTTGTGATTATTTATTCTATTGCCATCCCAACCACTTATCATTGACGTTTTAATTAAATTACTTGTTAAAGAACAGGAAGAGACTGAAGTGAATCAATAAAAGGAATAAATTGCTTTCATTAAGGGTAAATGAAATTATAATGTAATTTTCACTTAACTCACTTATACAACAGCAATACGTTTACAATGCAAATAACACAAATTAAATATATAATATCGTGATATACAGTTTGATATTACACAATTTGCTATTAAAATTAAACTCTCAATACAATACAATACAACTTTATTGCTTTAAAGTACAGTGTACATAAGCAAGATGTTGACCATTTACAAAAATAACATATTTCATGACATTGTTCGTTCTTTTCCTTAGTTTACTCTAATTAAAAACTTGTTTGGTGTATTTATGATACTTACAAAATTATTTCAATATAACTATAACACGAAACACAATTTCAGATACTGAAATAACACAAAATTATACAAACAACAACAATATCAGTACATTTACACATGAGTTAGTTATTTGAAGATATTTACTAAACTAATTCATTACATTAAATTCAAAATCGATTTCCTAAGTTTTAGGCTATACACAACAAAAAGGTAGACATTTTTCATGGCCTGTACTGAGTTTGAAGTTAAAATTGACTCTATATTATATAAATGATTCATACAATTGGAATTGTTTAAATATTTACTTCTAAAAAGATTATACCCTTCACATTCCAACAAAAGGTGAGTTATAGTGTCATTTCCTGTTACACATATTGGGCATATTTCACTGGGGTTAAAGCTATAGTTGTCTTTTTGTAATATTAATCTATTATATTTCTTGCCAGCAAGACGTAACTGAGTTATAATTCTAAGTATGTATAAAGGACAATTGTCTTCAAAGTACGTTTCACAGGGGGTTAAGCCGCTTATATGTCTGTAGTAATCATTAAATCTTGAATTTAAAACGGACTCAATGTCTAAGCATATTAAATTGTTCTTGAATTTTGCAAGTAAATCTTTTCTTGAATTGATTACTTCCCAGTGGTTTTGACTCTTCCAGATATTTTCTGCTCCAATCCTTTTCAGCTTGCATCTAAGCCAGGTAACCCAATTGTATGGGACATCCTGTGAGGAGATAGAGGCAAGTTTGAGGTAGCACAGCCTTGGCAAACTATCATTATTCATTTGAAGCAGTGCAGTCCACCAGTTTAACATTTGTTTAAACACTTGAAGTTCTAGATGCACTCTGCCAGTCTCAATTCTCACATAAGCATCTGGCGTATTTCGAGGAAGGTGTAACAATCGTTTTAGGAAAGTCAGCTGTACTCTTTCCAGAATGTTTACATATGGTGGTGCCCATGTTTCGCTGCAGTATTGTAGAATGCTGACTACCAGTGAGTCAAAAAGTTTACAGTTGGCCTTCCAGGAATCTGAGTGTCCCTTAAATAGTATCTTATTTAGTTCTGGAAGTGCAGCAAAGCCTCTTGATGAAATATTAATTGCTGCTTTTCTGAATTTGCCAGAGGAGGAAAATGTTACGCCCAAATATTTCTGTTCATTAACAATTAACAATTAACTGGCCTTCGTATCAACTAAGAACTGTTCAATTCTTAACGATACTTATATCACTTTAAAGATAATTTTAATATGAAACAATAGGTATATAATACTACTAAATAGATAATAGCTAAAAACTAATCGACACCTGCAGGTACTCTTTTACAGTATAGAAACTGCATGTGTAAGGCATTATATAAAAATCTGTAACTATTTGTAGATAAAAGGCAGTGACAATCAGAACAAATATTTTTCAAATGAAAATGTTTGACCTATGCAGTTGAGTAATCAAAATTATTCCAAAAACAAAATTTACCCATAAAAAAATGAGTGGGAAAACGAGCGTTTTATTCGTGTTCTATCGCATCAGACAAACTTAACGTCATTCCAACATTTCTTACGTGACTTTGTATATTTTTCGTGTTTATTATGTGTAACAATATAATAAACTATATACCAAATTAATCTTTAGCATATTCTGCGTACAATGATATAAAATTATAATATGACTTATTTAAATACTACTTTAGATGCGCAAACCTTGATTTAAAAAAAGTTTGTTAAAAGAGTACCCGAGATATTCTTTGCCAGATAGAGATCCCTCTGTTTATGACTCTATGAAAATTCTACTGTAAAAGTAGTTACCTCTTTCAAAATAGTAAAAATGAGAACCTAGAAGAGTTGTTTGATAGTATCAACTCTCAATATCTGATAATTCAAGCCATTTATACTTAAATAATAAAAAAAATTTAAACTTTGATAATTTTAGGAATGCAATAATATTGACAAATTAATTTGATTAAAAGCAAAATAATATTTGTTTACTAATCCATTTCCTAACAAACATAACACAAAAAGATAGCAAACAACTAATTAGGAAAACTAAAAACAATACATAAAGAACATGAAAAACACACAACAAAGTTAAATTATTTCTTATAACATAATAACTACAACTGTTGAGGATGGAATATCAGAATACAACACATGCAGAATGAGACAATTTTAATGGACTCCTTGTGAATGTGATGAAGCTGAATTATGGGATTGAGACAAAACAATCACATTTATTTGCATTTATGTAGGCCTTTCTACAAAATCAAAATATGATACAACATTGTCAAATAAATCCATACACTTATACATACAGAGTACATACATATCGCATCTATACATAAACATTATTCAATTCCCCTAAACAAGCCACCAACATTTTCAGTCAAATCAACAAGAAACCTTTTCAAAATCCACATTTCATTGTTTCAAATGAAAGACCAGACTTGGTATCATATGGCACAACATTACACAATTTGGGAACTTGTGGGACAAGTTGGGAAAACAAATAACCACGATTTCAAAAACAAACTATTATTATGTTTGGCTTTAAAAAAAATCTGCATACCTGGTTTTGTATTATAATTCCATAATTGTTTCCATTTCAAATTTACAACTGATTCCATTTCAATTATTGTAACAGGAGGTAACTCGATTTATAATCAAATGTACAATGGTTTTATAATGTGAAAGTGTAAGTTTCTAAAAAAAGGAACGTCTTCATGTAGTGGTTTAATAATTACTCGCTTTGTAAACCAACCTTTAAAAAACTCAATAGTTCTTCTTCCTTCCCAGCCGACAGCGCAGCCGAATGTATGAGCAGTTTCATTCATTTCGATATTTTGTTGTGAATCAAACGCGTTTAGTAAATTCAGTACTTAAATAAGTTTAGGGGTCTTTTACCCTTTCACCGATATTTTTCACCTGAGCTAATACTTGGTGTTATCAAAAAACTTTCCAAAAAATGTTTCGTACTATTTCTATTAAGTACACCAACTTCCAAACGGATGCAATATTTTTCATATTGAGATAGTTATAGCGATTTTTTAGTTGGTCCGATTATACTTACTAAATCAACCGAGATTTTCCATCTCTATGGTTTATATACCTGGATACAAGTTGTATAAAACTTTGAAAAACAAAATTAAAAATAATGATAAACTTTACAATTGATGACGGTTTTGGTGTCTAGTGACCATGAAACGAAGAATTAGGTAAACAATTTCGGAAGTTACACTTTTGTAACGAGTACAATAATAGGTAGTGTTTTCTTCCAAGTATATCTACATAATGTTGATAGAATACAACTAAAACGTTTATTTACTCACTCATATTTCAACGACAAAGTTTCCATTTTCAGTAATGAATAATCAAACTATAACTGAGTTTGTAGTTGTAGTTATAATTTGATAATTGTAGCTTGTTTATCACTGAAGATGGCAACATTGTAGTTGAAACGTGTTTGAGTAATTAATCGTATTGGTTGTGAGATTCTGTGTTCAATTTTATTATATTAAAGTAGTATATCTTCTTGTATATCAAGAACAATATCAACGAAATAACACCAAAGTGTTGCTATTCCTCTTGTACGTGCAATACACCTTTAGCTTATTCGTTAAGAAGCTTTACGAGATTTAGAACGTCAAGGGTCTCGATGGATTTCGTGTAATACGGTAACGAGTTCCACTAAAATCACGTAGTCGTCGCTCCGCGCTGTTACGTCAATCCATTTTCCTGTACATGCCCATTGTGTTTTTAGCTATTATAGATAGTGTTGACTTTGTCCTTGTAACTTTAGCACAAATATTTGTTGAGCAAGTCTACACTCTGATATGTAGTATAAAATGAAAGTATATAATACGACCAAGCAAACAATAAACTAACTCTTCTAATCAACAACAACAAAAAATCAAGTAATGAATTTCTTCTAAACACATCATATTATATCCCGAAATAAGGAAATACTATAATATATTATGACATAGTAAAGATAATCTTTATAAACAAGCGGCTTTGCCCTGATTGACATATAATCAAAGTAGAGCGAAACTACTAAAAATACAAATATGAAAATTGTAAGGTTTATTTTTATAGAGTAATAGACTTTCACTTAGAAAGGATTTTTTTAATTTTCATTTTAAAATGGAGAAAATCCTTGACCTTCATTCCCTGTTTATCTATATATATATATATATAAAAGCGAAATACCACTCACTCACTCAATTCACACACTCATCACGATTTATCAAAAACTACCTAACGGATTGAAATGAAATTTGGTATGTAGCTTCCTCTAGGGCCATAGGCGCTCGCTAAGAAAGGGTTTCAAAAAATTAGAAATTTTAGGTGGGTGATCAAAGTTATTAAATCACGATTTCTTCAAAACTACCGAACGGATTGGAATGAAATTTGGTATGTAGCTTCCTCTAGGGCCATAGGTGCTCAATAAGAAAGGGTATGAAAAATGTCAAAATTTTAGGAGGGGTTTGGGGGGATCGAAGTTACTAAAATCATAATTTCAGATCTTTTATTATTATGACAATAGTGCTTTTATTATTTAAGATTTATTTATATAAAAGCTAAATACCACTCACTGACTGAACACTTAAAAAGAATACAATTACGTTAAAAAGACTGAAAATACCAACCACCACGGGCAATGCCGTACGGGTCAGCTAGTAACATATAAGAGAGCTGATTCGGATGAAAACCTTAGCAAAATAGTTTTGGGTTATGTCTACAATGAACTATAACACACGTTGTAAAACACACATATAAAAAGTTATAACACACGTTTTCGAATCCATTTACATAGTTTTTTTTAGGTTAGGTTAAAATAATCCCTATAAATTAAAAAAGATTAAAGGGAACGTATGAGCCAATTTTAACCATATCTGCCATATGACTTACTATCTGAGAAAAAATTATTTTGGGGTAAAGGTAAAACACCTATAAAACCCTTATCAATTTCTTTCGCAGTAAAGCACGGGTATTTAAGCTCGATTAATAAATACAAAAATATTAAAACTATTTTCTATTCTCAAACTATTTTCTATAGAATGATGATTAATCAGGATGGAACTACAAATGAGATATATAATATTTACTCACCATTTAAACGTATAATAAAAAAATAAAAAAAATAATATGAAATTTTTAAACATGCGCAACTTTACTATTCGACTCTAGGCTAACCTACGGCAACAGAAATGCAAAAATAATAATAAAAAAAATACCTAAAAGGTTCTAACCTAACCTATTTAGTCACATTATGTTTACCTGTATTCAAAATTTAACAGTAAAATGTAATAAAACAACGTCGTTGTCTGCAAAAATATTAGGCTAGAGTCGAATAGTAAAGTTACGCGTTTTCGATAACCGTTATCTAATATCACCAAAAACTGGAAACTTCTTTCCTTATATGTTATGGAGTAGTTATAAATAGTTATTTGGACATTCCCGATTAATCCTCATTCTATAGAAAATAGTTTGAGAATAGAAAATAGTTTTAGAAAATAGTTTATAAATGCGGGGATATAACAGAAAGGGCCCAATATTAATATCACACAAAAACAGTAAACAAGAGAGAAGGTTGAGGAGAGTGAATTTATGAATAATTTAGTTATATTCAATTTCATGTACTTGTTGGTAATATAATTCACACACTTGTAAGCATGTATTGTAAACATCTATTCACAGCAATCATATCACCTGATCACTGAAGACACCTGTCAACCAACTTTATTGATCCCGGAAGTGAATTTCACAATTGCCTTGCGGATGCTGTAAACGATTTAATGAACATTATAGTGCAGTGTTGTGGTATCGAGGGAGAGCGAAAAGAGAGAGGGAGAGAGAGAGCGCGCGAACAATACCTATCAGAAGTCTGTTTAAGTACAGACTATAACAATGTGAGTCTATTATTAATCTGTATAATGTTAAATAATTTGTTAACGGACAAGCTATTATTGTTGTAAATTGCTTACGTATACATTTATGAATAATCGACACATACAATTCGTATGCTCAAACAACAAGTTATACATGATTTAATATACTATAGGGCGAGGCAAAAGTCTGGATTGAAAGTATTTGTCTTTGTTCTTGGTTAAGATAGAAGACTTAAAAAAAAAATGTATTTTGAATTGGGCCCTCTAAAAAATTTAAATATGTAGGTTGTTGGGAAAATAATGACAAAATGTATTTTATACAGATTAAAAAAAAATACAATCAAGATATCGTTACTATTGATGTAAAACCCCTAAACACTTTAAATTTTTTTTACAAGCCCAGTATCTCAAAGGTCATATTTTCGGGGATGGGGAAGGTTTCGAAAAATTTTGCAAATGTAAACACAGAGTGTGTTACATGATTTTAAAAGACTTTAAAACAAATTAACAAAGAATATTATAAACATTGGTTTACCTGTATGTGCTTTAGATGCTGTTTTTAACCAAACAAATTGGCTACACAAAATTCAAAAAATGAGAGTTTTGACACCATTTTAAAATATAGAAATTATAAAAGTTTAAATTTAAAAACATTTCATATTTGAGAGCCTTTGACTTTAAGGGGTTTCTTCGCTTTGTGCAAAACAGCGAAACAATACACTTCCAACGTACACAACAACGATACACGTAACAACAACAACAACAACACGTACAACAACACACGTCCAACAATACACGTAATAACGTGTTTCGGACGTATTTTTTTAACTTAAAAAGTTGTAAAATCTCTTAAGTTCTGATTAAATGTTCTGATTATTGTGCCTTCTAATTCTCAACTAAAAGAAATCGAAGGCAACTCTTTTTAATAAAAGTTTTAAGTAAGTAAACATAGATTGAAATACATACAGGAAATTACTATAAGTATTTTACCTGATATTTAGTCCGTTGTGTGACTTCGTTATGCTGTCTTATTTACGACGCTTCCTATTTATAGAACATGTGCAGCACAATAACATTCGTAGGGTGAAGTCAAATTACGCATAGCATTTAATAGAGATCATAACCATAAATACACAAATTTCGACGCCAATTTGACACCTATTCGTTATTTACATAAAGGGGAGAGTAATGAACGCTATTGAAGAATTCGAAATTCACAAAGAATTCAGACACAACCCCAAAAATATATTGAATGATCAGCTGTCATTTCAGTCCAACGAATTATACGATACACCTCTCGATTATCAATATAGCTGGCCAATAACTGCAGTACAAAGTAGGTTGTTCAGTTTAGTTTACCACCCCGCGATGGTGTACACCAACCAACTAAAACTGTTTAGCGCTATGTTGTGTACTTTTTGTATTTAATGTGTTTGTGTTATTATGAATATATATATATGACAACATCATAATCGCTAATATATACTTGAAAATGAGGTTACGATCTCGCAACGCGTCGTAATAGGACAGCATAACGAAGTCACAAGACGAACTAAATATCAGGTAAAATACAATAATTTCCTGTTCTTATTTCTTTTTATGAAGTGACTTGGATAAAAAAAATCATGATACTAAAACTCATATTTTTTGTAACATATTTTTTTCAAACTAGAGCTTCCGTATTATGAGGTCAAACGTCCAAAGTATAAACAATTCTTAGTAGTTTAAAGTTATTCCCTGATTATTTATTTATAAATAGATTTAGAAAAATGATTAAGATGAATGTTTTAACGATTTCGCGGCTTGCAATTCAAGCTGTCTGTGGTGCTACTAGCCAAACTGTAAAATTATTCTCTTTCCCGCCATGGTTTCATTTAGAATCAACACCTTTTCTTTGTGCTCAGAGTAGGGGAACTATAAGTGAGATATTAGGAGACGCTAATACTTATGTTTTCAGTCCAGCATGACCGCCTCCTCGGGACATCATAAGGTCACCGTCAATACTCGGACCTATTTTATTGAAATTACACTGTAAACTCTCAACCCCCCCACCTCCCCCACGACTCAATATCCCACTCAACCTACATTGCTGTTTGAAATATTGACATTTTTAAATGTTATAATCTCCTGAAAAAGTTTCCATGTTGAATATGGTTTGAAAGGGCATATTATTAACAATATTTTATAAACATTTTCTGAGACTAAAACCATTCAGTGAAAGTAAATAATAACACAAAAACATTGTTTATGTTTCGGTTCGACATTTTGAAACACTACTAAGTAAATCAAATTGCTTTCCCAAAATCTTTACTTTTAAAAGACCTTTGAAATATTGCAACAATAGACCTATGTATGAAATTTATTAAAAAATCGTCGTACCCCAGAATATACCTTTTGGGGCACTAGTATGGGTAAAAAATATTTTCTTAATGTTAAAAATAATGCGGTTTAAATTAAAAAACAAGAATTAGTAATTAGTTTGATCTTTTAATTGTAGGTATACTATAAAATATGCACATTTAGGTAAAAACCAGTTTTCAGAAATAATATCCCTTGTCCACATATAAATTACAAGCGTGGATTATAAATATATATAAATATATATATCCACATATAAATTATACCTGTGTTTACTATAGAACAAGTTTTAGTTAGTTTTATTAAGTTGGTTACTGTGACAATTTATGTAAATTCATTCAAGAAACGTGAGTTGTTTCAGTATAGGAATAACCTGAAATTGTGTTGTTACCCTAAATCGGTTGTTTATCTATAATGTAACCTACAATTGAGACCTAGTGTTTGATCAGAAACAACTGTCTTAACTGTTATAGGGCTGGGAGTAAACCCCCTATTTTTCGCCATTTTACGTTTTAAAATACAAATTTTGCACCATCTTTTCTTTAGTGAGCGTTAATGACCCCATAAGAATATACTTAAACATTTTCGTATTTAGTAGTTTCATATTTCAATTTTGTAATCATTAGTTTTTGCTCTACGTTAATTATATATTAGTCAAGACAAATCCGTTTAAATATGTTACAAACTAGTTAATTTTGATATAACTTCCTGGTTTGTGAGTGACAGAGCTCAGAATTCCACTCAGTAGGAATCTTAACTTAAATTTAGACAGGAATAATAAACAAATTACCAAATCAAAATTGTATATTTTAGACATCATCTTAAATACTTTCCTGAGTTCAAACAGGCAGTCAGACAGTCATTGCAATGTATTAGGCCTAGTTGTCTGTTCCCGTTTAGAGAGAGAGAGAGAGAGAGAGAGGGGGGGGGGGAGACCAAAAGATATAAACGTCTGTACTTAGATTCGTCATACATTGTTTTAATTCACATCCGTAATTTTACGACAAATGTTATAGCAATTAACTGAACTTGACACAAGTTCCACTATAGTGTCGTACTATTTTATAACAGTAAAAGACAAACAAAAGTGTTATTTTATACTTGCATGCCTACAGTACTTACTTTATGAGCGCCAGACTTATGATTAACTTTATGATCACTATGATGATGGACACCGTGCTTTCCGTATCTTGTGTATTTGTCACGTGTGTCTTTATTGCTCCAAAACTTGTCATGATGTTTGAACTCGTCCAAGTGATATTTACCTCCATATCCCTGACCAACATGGAGAACAATTATTGTTATAATATATGAATTTAACTGTGCTTTAAATTTAGGCCTAATGTAAATAAAAAATCAAAAAAATCTGTTTTATTTCTTAAAAAGAAACAAGATTGTCTTTAATGTCTAATTTAATTTTAACAGTATTTTAACAAAAATATTAATATTGTAAAAAATAATTTTTGAAGCAAAATGATTTGCAGAGAAGTGATTTTTTTTCATTCTACTAACTCTAAAAAACAGCATATACACATATAATAGTAAAGCTGCAATACTAAAATTTATTTAGATTAAAACATATTCTATGGGGAAAAAACTGAACACCGTCGTGCGCCACAAATGTATTACAGCTCTAGCCTTGCCGCGATCGATAAATGTTGTCAGTTTTTCTCCGAAACATCAATGTATGTTACAAAAGTTTGTTTAAAGATAATGTTACGCCGTTTAGACGCAAAGCGAGCATTTTCTCGAATGTCTTGATATTAAAATGTCAGAGTATACAATAATACGTTTGCAATTCCTTTGTCATTAAAGTTGGTGAGTGAAGCGAACAAATTGTGAATCCATTATACATTTACATCAGCGATACAGTACTTCTCTGCCTCCTTTGGTCGGTAGTTGTGAGAATTCGGTGCATATGAAAACCAATTTACTCCGTCATCTGTCCCACGTCAGTGCAAGAAACGAGGTCTTATAAGAGCGCATGTTACGACTTAAACTCGCTAGGGCTACTATCTAGCAAAACGTTATTATTTTAGTCGTTTCAGTTTGCCTTGAATAATAAAGAATCTAATGGTATACAGAAAAAGACAACTGCTTTAGTAATTTTAGACCTTTAGACTTCAGAAAGAACGAGCTAAAGTGAGTTGATCGAAATAAACTACTTTGTAACTAAGAAAAATACTATTGTGATATTTCAATTGTTAGTAAATGCCATTTAGTTTAACCTACAAACGTGCCAGACGCTCATTAAATATGATTCAGTACGTTTTTCATATTTAACGAAACTAAAATGCTTTTATAGGGCCAATTTTAAATAAACAGAAATAGATATGGTTTACACATAGAGATATCGACCCTATAATTCAACTTGTTCTAATTATGTTAATTTTTCCGAGGTACATGGTTATAGGTAGGGTGTGTAGGAGGTATTCTGTGCTCAGTTTTGCTAATCGTTTTACAAAGTTCTGTAACAAAATATTTATCGAAATTTTTCAAAATAAAAAATGTGTATGATAGTAAATTATTTATTTAAAAATAAAAACACCGAACATTAAAAAACGTGCAGCAAAGTTCTTGATTTGTTACGAATATTTTAATTTGATAAAAACATACCAATAAATATAATTATCAAACTGGAAATAAAATATAAAGTTTACCAAAATCTGCCCAAGATTGAGCACAAAAACAGTAGGAAAATAGTTTTATATCTCCAGTCTGATTTATGGTAGAAATTGGCGAAAGGTTTTGTCATGTGCCTGTAAAGATAAAATGTAGGTCTATTTATTTTTATAATTGATTGAAGGTTTCCACAATGCGCAGAGACGGATTGGATCAATATGTCTGCAAATTCGTTTCAGCATATTTTATATCGTTCCACTTTTTTCTAATTGATTTTAACCCCAGAATTAAAGTTTCTAGGCTTTGGTTCTGGAAATATGTGGGGCATGGAAATACAATTCTGTTGGAATATTGTAAATAAATGCCAGTACGGATAAGGAAACTTAGTAAGTAAACACTCACATCTAAAATAAACATAAAAAAACAAAAGTAGCCACACGGCAAAGTGCCTCTTGTATCGAAACTAATTGTATGCAGCCATTTTGAAATAGAAGCAAATGGACTTCAAGTGTTTCGTAAAGATGTCCTCTAAACTGTACTTGTGATTGTAAAAACCTTATTAAATCTAGTGCTTATCACAGTGTCTAATATTTATAAATTGTGCATTTTCAAGAAAATAGAAAGTTTAAAATGGTGTAAGTGTAATCAAACTAAATACAGTTACTTCGTACAATATACGGTATACCAGAAAATTGACATTGAGTCATATTGTATTAAATTAATTAAATACATAAAACAATGTAAAATGTAATGTTTAGCACTGTACAACACTAATAATATAAGAGTGCACACCGGAACCCCAAGGACCGAAGCCGAAACCTCTCTTCTAGGTCACCAGACCATAAATGCATTACGGTAATACCGAATCTTTAATGTAGGCCTACTAAATAGACCCATTAATTATTATTAAAACTATAAAATTTAATAACTTAAAATTTCCTACCTTTTCATAGTTGCCTTTCTTATGGCTTAGTTTGTCCTTAAAGTAGCCTTCATGGCCTCCTCCATGTTCTTCATGATGAGATCCTCCATCTTCCGACTCATCTTTGTGTGAAGTCTTCATCCCTATCACGTGTTCGTAGTTAGCTTTTTTGTTTTCCTTTTCAGAACTTCCTTTCTTGCTACTTTCGTGGTGATGATCTTTAACACCACCATTTTTCGTCTTGCCTCCTCCGTTGGCATTGTTGAATTTTGTTGTTCCTCGTCCTGCAGAAGCTGTACAAACGAGACATATTAAGTTTGTTTTAAAAATGATATAAACAAGGAAGTTATGAAAGATCACACAATTATTATTGTATTACAAATAATTAATTAAATTGCTAATAATGACAGGGATTAAATTAAATATTGGGAATTATAGTAATTAAAAACAACTGAGCCCATTGGCCAGTCAGTAATTTCACCACAAAATACAATATGAAATAAACTAAGGACATAGAAAAATATATTTGTTTAACTACTTATGTCAAACACTACAACAAAAACCATTTTTGAAGTGGGCACTTTCGTTTCTGAAAACTCGCGTCGCGTAACTTTTTGCGTAGACGCATGACAAGTCAGAGCGTGGAGAGGGAATATTTAATACATTTACATTCATTAACATAGCAATCAAATTAACACATAAGAATTAGTTAATATAATATAACAGCTGATTTCGCCCATCATCTGTAATTCTTAAACGAAACCCAGCGTAGATTATACTTTGGGGTTATGTTTACAACTTCAATCAATATAATTTCTTGTGATTTAAAAAAATATTAATTATAGAACTAATGTAAGCTATCAAAGCCTATAAAAACGAGTATACGAGCGTACGAGCGTGAGTAACATTTAATATAACAGCTGATTTCACCCATCATCTGTGAACCGAGGTATATTATAATTTGAGGTTATGTTAACAACTTCAATCATTATAATGTCTTGTGAAGTTGATTTGACTTTCTCCACCCTATACGTAGTAGGCCTATATGGAGAAAGTATTGTTTTCGTAAAAATGTTCGAATTTGAATTTTCAGTTGAATTATCTGTTTTGGTGCTCCCAGAACCCCAAAAAATTCTTTAGTGCAATTATCTGTGTTGGTGCTCCCTGAACCCAAAAATATTTTTAGTGGAATTTTTTGTTTTGGTGCTCCCTGAACCCAAAAAAGTGTTTTTAACGTGGTG
>JAGFPH010000238.1:188067-209576 GCA_018207615.1 Philaenus spumarius | reverse complement strand
GATTTAAACTGTATATCAAATCAATTAAGGTACATATTCCTTTAGCTTAGGAAACATTCCTACATCTAAACAGCTGATTTCACCCACCATCTGTAATACACAAACGTAGCATAGATTTTACCTTTGGGGTTACGTTTACAACTTTAATAAATGTAAGTCATGAAATATTAATAACTACTAAATCATTTTTAATTTATCAATATGAAATAAAAAGCAATTAAAAGATAATATTTTTATCTTTCTTTAAATATATAATAAAATACATAAATACAAAATTTTAACAAATATTCGTACAGTTTTATAATCCTCATAATTGTACACATTTACCAAGTTAAAAATCCCTGTCAGCATAGTTAGGTAGCCTTAGATAAAGTGTGTTGTTTTAAAATAATACTATTTTGTTGAATGATGTATTTCTGGTGTGTATCTAATTAATCCGCCTGTGATTTTTCATGGGATTTACTAGTAATCCGTAATAAGATTTGCTTTGAGGTTATAAACTGTATATAAAACAACCTTTTATCATCAATATATTCGTTTATACAAATTTAAAGACGAGATACATATTGTTTAACTTCGGAAACATTCGTACATCTTTGTATAACATATTTGATGATTAATTTCTTCACTTTCTTTAAATATACAATAACGGATATAAATAAACAATTTTAACAAATAGGCCTACTGTTTTATAATCCTTATTATTTTACTTATTTACCGAGTTAAAAATCCCCGTAGGCATAGAAGTTATCACTTCCAACGTGTGGTCTTAAGCATACCCAATAAATTTTTTTTTATAAATTCGAAAACAATTTTTCATACACTTTTTAACGGACACCCACTCGAAAAATAATTACATCGACTCAACAAAAAGCTGAATTAAGAAAAAAACTTATCTCCTGAAGAAATATTAAAAATCTATATGAATAGTTAAATGAATACACAAAAAGACTAAACAAACAAAAGAAAAACCGTTCTTAGAAGTTCCATAACATTTATTATATACTTAAATCTGCCTATAGAAAGAGCCAATCATTTAATTCTCGTAAGAATGCTGTAACCGAAAGTACTAATAAGTCTTCAGGTATACAAATAAACAACTTCTGTCCTGTGAAGAATGTAACAGTAGGCCTACTTATAAACAGTTAATGTGACAATATTATGCTTTACAAGTAGTATTATTGCCAGTAAAATCTAAATTTCTCTCTCATCTTACAGCGACTTAAAATAACCTACTTTTGTATTCATTGTAAACAGCTGAAACTTTAAAGAAACAGACATAACCTACATCGGGCGTTGTTGGTAGCTGAAGAACCAAGATCTTCAAGAGGCTGTATCATTTTATGGAAAGCTTCAAGTTCTTCTTGTGCTGAAGCTAAGAAATGATCATCCTCATTGAAATTCCACCATCCATAGCAGTGATCCACTGCCAAAAGAAATGCCTGAAATATCATATATTAATGAGAAATAAAACATAATGTTTGTTTCAATAAGCATACAACTTTTGTAAAGTTATTAGTTATAGTGCTATTTTAATGATTTATACCAATTTTTGTATGGGAAATCAAATCGTATTTACCTGCAAAAAATTTAGATCGTATAATTGATTTCATATTGTAAACTATAACGTCGTATTTTAGCTTAATTATGTGTTAGAGTTTATAATGCATTAAACCCTTGCATATTACCTAAAAGTTGTTTTCAGATCATAATGTGTGATAACTGTTTATGTTTGCTTAAATAAATTTCCTAAATATTCTACTATCGAACACATACTATTTCGTTGTAATTACTTGATGCAATTATGTATTATGTGATCTTAACAATATAAATCATGTATTGAATCTCTTATTCAAATTATTAAAAGTATATATTTATTATTCAAAATCGATCAAAGGAAATACTAATTTTTTCAAAACTGATTTTTTTTAACATACAATATTTTTATTGTAAGTAAATTTAATACATATTTTTCATTTACAGATCTTAATTAAGTTCGAAAACTAATTTCAGTCAAATGACATCGTTATAGACAGAAAAACATCTCAAATTTCTTCATAGTCCTCAACTACGCATGTGCAAAACTAATATTTTGAAGAATAGGATGCAACCGCATCAGTTGAAGCCACGCGACAGTTTAAAGGAACTGATACATACAGTAACAGGTTTATAACTAGCCGTGTTTTGTTTTGGAATGGTATTATATATTAAAAGTTGCTATATAAATACTACAGATTCTTCTATTATCAATTGTTTAAGTAAGCTGATGGATATTATTAATTTATTTCTATTAAGTTGTTGCAAGAAATACATTGCCGTTTCAGAATCTTGCCAATTTAAAACATAATTTCAAAGAATAAAATTACCACTATTCTATTTAAAAGCCACAATACGTATTTAGAATACATATAAAAATTACTGATTTAAAAAAGCAAATGAAAATCGAAACTGTATATTATACACGACCTATTTGAAAAACGAACTATACTCTTAATAATATGTATAAAGTTTCACTACAGTACACTAGAACATAAGAGTACATACATTAACTCATATAATACAACGGGTGAATGTGATGTCTGATATGCATTCACTATCCATTTAATAAAAATGATTTTTATATTGTACAGGAAGGAAACTGTTAGTTTATCATCAAGCACAGAGCACTAAATAAGAATAGAGTAGATTTCCCAATACGAATGGCATTGAGACAGTTGAGGCTAGATCGGCCATCTTAGCGCTGTGGCAAGTTCTCTCGTCGCCGCATTTTCATCGAGTTAGAGAAAGCGATTTTTTTAACCTAAGATTTAAATTATTTGTGATCATTCAATCAACTTGAAACTTTGCAGGTTTATACTGCATTGATTCATGATACAGGATGTGAAATCAAAAATATTTATTTGTTTTTTTAAATCAACATGATTTAACTAAATAAATAATTAAAATGACATGAAAAATGTTAGTAAGCGACAATGTTTTTTATTTTTTGGCCCAGAGAAGTTTCTTCTGTCTAAAAGTAGGAGGCAATGAGTTGATATTTTACACTTTGTATATTTAATTGAAAAGGACATTATATTTTTATAGTTTCGACATTAAATATAAACAATTTTTTATCTGGGAGCTGCGCAACTGCCAGTGTGGCTTGTGCGCTTGTCAGTGGTTATGATAACTAAACACTTAATTTTAAACGTGTTAAATTGTTTATACAAAATTACTTAAGTATACAAGAACTATTCAGATTTAAGGGTTTGCTGTAGTGGCGGTCATCTTGGATTTTTATCCCATAAGAGCAATGTTAAATTTCAAACAATTTATTTCGTTTATTTTTTATCATAAAACTGTTTGCATGGTCTCATTTTAAGCACAGTCACAATACCCATCTGTTTTGCATTTTGCATTTTTTAAAAATGCTTTTGATTTGTTATATAATTGACATTTTGTAAGTACAAAGTTTGAATTTTTTTCCTATCACAAAAAAAATTAATAATGAAAAATAATTTGCAAGCCGGATCCGAAATTTTGTAAAGAATATTCAGTTTTTTTTTTCAACACTCAATTACAAAAGATAGACTTATAAAATGGTTTGAAATGAGGCAATGTCAAAGCGTTCAGCTGCAAGAAATTGCACTGTATAGATAGGGATATAGTGAAAAGCGCTTGCGTTGCCGGTTGCTTTCTCGTTTACTGGAGCAGACCCTTAACTGTAAATATATTTGTACTATTACGTCAGCGCAGTAATAGGGGGAGCCGCCATTTTGCCCATTCTATTCTTATTTAGTTCTCTGTGGTTGCAACAGGCTAATACGCGCAACAGTTTCTTTGGAAAAACTGATGTGAAGTAATGACGCGATTACTTTCGTCCATCCGTAGATCTAACATTTCATCCGGCGTAAGAAATAATTCTAAATTGGGAAGTGATTGTTCGGTTAAAGTGCGTAACAAATTCTATTGCTTTTTTCTTAGTATGAACAGTGATAACCTATTTATATAATGGATGATTTTTGTTGCTGTGATTACAAACATTCATTATCTTCAAGACACCAAAACATATGGTCTCTTTTGAGCCTGTAGAGGTGTAGTTCTCAGAGTTCTTCGTCCCCCAGAACCGGTATCATTACGATAGTGTTACCATCTTTAGTGATAATTGTAATAATTTAAAGTAATTAATTTACTGAATTCATAATATTGAGAAAATTAGCCAAAACTGTCTTTTCTCAATGTCAAAGTTTTTAGTGATTGTATTAAGGTCGATTCACATACATCAGTTCCGTCTCAGTTCAGTTCCGTCGCATATCAGTTAGACATATCAGTCACGTCACAGTTCAGTCTCAGTTCAGTCACAGTTTAGTTTCAGTCGCGTTACAGTTGAGTCTAGTCTAGTCACAGTCAAGTGCAGTTTGATGTATGTGAATGTGATTAGTAAATAATTTTACATTTATTTATTTATAATTTAAAATTTATTATAAAATTATAAATAATTATTAAACAAATATTATTCTATACAATTATTTACTATACCAATTTATTTATAAAAAGTATAAACTTGTTTAATATAAAATTTATGTATTTATTAATCTATTTATTTAATTTATTACACATTTATTAATCAAAATTTACCACAACTAGTGGCTTATAAAGGCAAGAAAAATGTATTTGTTAATATTTCGACAAAATACATAGTTTTGGGTATTTAAAATAATTTTTTTTTTAAATCTAGACCTATTATTTTTTTATATGGATCCATGGAACTTTAACTTAATTATATTAATAATTACTTTTGTTTGCCTATCTGGACCGGACATAATATATTTCATAAATACTTGTAATTTAGTATTACTGCTCACAGTCCTATTTATTGTTTTGTTAGATGACGACCGTTTCGCATATTTATCAGGCATTATCAAATCAGTCACAAATTCAAGTACATATACATTAATTGGCATTAATTTGCATAATGCACGTCATATTGTTACAATTTAGTTCTAACACAACACACACGTCACATTTAAAATTAAATTGTATACACAACCCCTCGCACGAGTGTTAAATACGCGGACCGTCTAATGATTACATGACATAGCTATACAAACATACATAAGAACGTAAAAAATGTTGAACACATGTTCCAAGGGACCGAACATGAATGTCTTGGAAGAAAACTACATTAATTATAAGGCAACCATGTCTGACTCAAACGCGCTACTGAATGAGAAAACACCTTTTCAATCAAACAATATTTTTGATATAATTCTTAGAACTGACCATTACCAATCCAATAAACTCGATGTTGCACAGTGATAACTTGTTTAGTACTGACACAGCGGTGAACGAGTGTACATATGAATAGGAATAACATATTAATAAACCTTAATGAACTTTTAAATCCATGCGATGGGTTGTGTATAAAATTTGAATATTTGAATTTGTTACTGATTTGATAATGCCTGATAAATAGGCGAAAAGGTCGTCACTTCAATACAATAAATAGCACTGTGAGCAGTTCTACTAAATTACAGGTATTTATGAAATATTTAATTATATTACCGTAAAACAAGTCTATTCTGTAATTCAAAGTGTTTGAAATATATAAAACTACTGCACGTACCTGATTTCTATGAGGTATACATTTGGTATTATTTTAATTCACGGCTTTTCAACCTTACATTTCGTTTATAAAAAACACTCTTGCAGTTTACAAATATAATTAGCCTATTGTATTTTATGGCAGACTTGAGGTTTGTAAATTTTAAAAAAGCTTCAAATTGGTGACTACTGTAAACAAGTGAGGTTTGTCGAATAAAACTAAAATGTCCAAAGCATATATTGTGCCGATAAAACCTTTCATACGCCGATTAATCTTGTGGCCAATATTTGAACTTAACTTTATAAATTTAACTAAACTAGATTTCAGCACAGCGGCTCTCTAGTTTAGGTTGAATACAGCTTTAATTTATGACTTAAGAAGATTTTAGAAACAATTTGTAACGTTCAGATATGAACTTTATATAAATGTTAAAGAGTAACTACTGATTTATGGTTTCTAAATAATTTATTTACGAAGCTCTGTGTTCCAAAGGTCATTACTGATGAAACTGCATTTTCTGAGCCACTCACCCTTTGACACCTAAGGCCATACCACATACCACCCCACTCTTGTTTATTGCTAGTAGTTTTTAAAAACATTCTTTATAATGTACAGTATTTAGAAAGAATACTTTTGTTTGTTTTTACAAAAAAATATCGTCGCTTTGTGCATATAACGGTGTATGGAGTCATTAACATATGTATTTTAATGTAGTTTTATTTGCAGTACCTACTTGAATAAAAATAAATAAAAAATTACTGAACAAATTTCTGTAGAAATTATATCGTAATATATTTCAATATGAATAAAAGTTTGATTTATAACGGTGCTGTCGTTGTGGTTTTATCTATATGTTAACTTTAAATTTGAGACGATATGTTTTAAATCATGTTTAAGTATCGCCGCTCCTTTTATAGTAAAATTGTTCAAAAGATACTTCATGTGAAACAAAATGCAGGCCAAAGAGAAATTTTTCAATGAACTTGTCCATTCTTAAAACGTAAAATATTTGCTACTGCAATGATTGTTAATAGGGGTTTAAACTAATATAATAAATATGTTAAGTAAAGTTTGTATTTGTACACTTTACTGGCCTATTTAAATTATAAAAAGTTAAAATGCAACCTCAGGATCGTGTACCAGGAAAGTTTACTGAGTCATGTATAATTCAGTACTAATAATGACGAGTTTTGCTTTTGTAGAGATATTGTTTGATTACAATAAGAATGATATTTCTAAGTGGGTAAGCTACTTCACGATTTAAATTTTATTTAATCTAAATTGTTTATAGAAACTAATATTCCATTGTATGTTTGCACATCTTTAAAATAAGTCAGTTTCTAAATAAGGTCCAAAATATAAATTTCAAATATGCTAGAGTTTAAGATCTTTTATATACCCTAAAATCTGCCCAGAAACTAAAATCCATATTAAACACTAGTGATCGATTTGAGATCCGAAAGAACTGACGTAATAAAAGTAGACTGGCACAGTAATATTTTGTAGAAAGACGTGACTTGGCAAGAATTAATTAATATACTTTGCGGTTAAACTTATAAAAAATGTGACAAAGTGTACAAGGGCGAGAGGCTTGGTACCGTAAAAATTAATTGAAATTAACTGAAACGTGAAATAATTTCTAAAGCTCGTGTTATAAAATGTGGCTTACTTATTCACAAGGCTGAGTGAAATGTGTTTAGAAAACAGACAAGTAAGTCTATTGTTAATAAAGTATGAGGATTTCTATACCAACGGTGGGCCTGCCTTTATTAAGCTGAACAAAAGGTTTTGTAACCCTTAAATACTCCATTTTGTTTAACATTTTTAAAGAAACAATAAATATATTCTATGAGTAATATTTAAAATAGTCCAAAAGTAAATTATTATTCCACTGTTAAGAACATAGTAATAAATTAATATAATTCCATAGTAACAAGATGCATAACTTCATCTTATACTGTATTCATATTTATACATTTTGTATCTCCAGTGACAAAGTTGACAGTTTGTTAAATTTTTTTAAACATACCGTTTGAAGGTGTATGCCTATTGTAAAGAAGAGTGAATCTTGCGTGATTCTACCAGTATATTACGCAATCTGAAGACAAAAAACAGTCTTTATTTTGATTGTTTTAAAAATTACGACATTAAAATGTTTAGTTATGATTATCTCGAAAGACAATTTCATTAAAAATATTTACTTGAAACCAAAGCTTTTCATCTTTTTAGCGGTTTTCCATAGGAAAAATGAGCTATTGACCCTAATGGTAAGGAGGGGAGTAGTAAATGAGCACCGATCATGGTCCCCAGAACACGTTTTATTTAAACGTAAAATGTAAGGATGTAATTTTTATATTACAGGAACATGCTAAGAATTTTTAAATTTTGATTGGGGTTGATTTTACTTATTACATACAAGAATGATTTTTAGAGAAAAATATTAAGAATTAGTTAAAATAAAAACATGTTTTTTGGCATATTAGTTAGCTAGTCCAAAAAAGTCACGTGATCAGACGGGCTGGGTCTGACAGGACCACAAGATAATTTAAAAGCTTGAAAACTAATGACCAAGAGTTTAGTTGACAAACATGAGACACCAGCGCATTCTGTAAACTCTTTTAGGAAGGTTTACAGAGAATTGGCATTCTGCAACGCCTATGACCTTGAATTTAACCCAATACAAAATGTTTTTTCTAGGGTTAAAAAATAGAATATGATATGACATGAAATAGCTATTGTAAAATAACATGTTTTTGAGTTCCCTCAATAAGCAATAGCAATTATTTTGTTATTTGAGGTACAGTATTTTTATTTTATTTATGAAATGTTTTTTTTACAAATAATAATATTGTATATAATTTATTCCATTAATAAGAAGACACAATTAGAAAATAACATTAGGCAAATTTATAAACTTAGATATAACTTTAATCTTCTCTTTTAAAGTTTTTCATTAGTTGCACATTTTTTAAAGTTATTTTCGCAATAAATCAATTGAATTCATTTGAACATTTTTGTATTCATAATGTAGCCATTTTAACATATTATTCTTATTTACAGAGTATATTTTGGTATCGTTTTGGAAGTGTAAAACGTTAATAAAGCATACTAAAAATTAAGCTTGTTTTATTTGATATTTAGCTTAGGCTAGCTAATTTCAATAAAAATGACCAGAATATTTACATTAAATAGTACAATGATTGAACAACAGTAAGTTTATCCATCTCATTATGCGTAGATAATAATAGAAAGTTAAAACTAAAAGATAAATACATCATCTAAGCAATCAGGAGTACAAATATAATAACTTCTTCAGCAGTGTAAGCCTTTTAAACTGATACTGTACAACATGAACATTATTTATTCTCATTCAAAATGTTTTCAGGATGCAAGATGCACCAAATAAATTTACTAAATTCATAAAATTTAAAGATCAATATAATATTTTAAAATAAAAATCATCTGAATTGTAATAAATTATAATTTTTTATCAAGTCATATCTATATTTAAATTTATATTAATTGATAAATATAAATAATTTATATCTATTCCATTAATTATTTCTAAGTCTGTTGTATCGTTATCTATAAAAGCTATAGAATGATGTGATATATTCTTCCAAAATCCTAAAAATATGTGCACCGGGCCAAAACCTCACAGAGCCTAATTCACTTCTAAAAATAATCATTTAACAATTCACACATTTTTATAATTAACAAACTTATTTGACAAGAGATTTTTTGTAATTTTTGTCTAGTTTGTTAATTGAATTATATTCGTGCCAAACATGTGAGACCAATCTTTATCGGACCAGAACACTCCTCAGTTCACACGAATTAAAATTAATTGTGTACTTGAAAATGCATGTATTACAGTATTATTTGAAAAACAATAGCAGAATAATGAAAAATAATTTTATATCAGAATTTATAATGACTTGATTTATACAATTATTATTTCAATACTTGACCATAACTTACTATTATACAATTTAGGAAATTGCTGTCTCACTCGGGTTCAACATTATAAGCAACTTTCGATCACTTTGTTAGAATATATCTTTATCTATTAAATTCATAGATTCTTACAGTTAATATATTATTAAAGGACACGGCAGTGTACCAGGCCAAGTTCCGAGCCTAACTCGTGAACTGTGTACATTACACAAATCCATTCCAGCTGTCGTTACCCCCTCCTCCCCTCACAACGTGGTTTTCCTTTATGATTATGTTATGATTTTAAAACATTGATTGATTACCACCATGTGTTGTTCCATAACAAAGTTTTAAGATTAAAAATAATCCGTTAAAAAAATTTGTTTCAAATAATCCGATGAAGGAATTTAAATAATTTATATTTTACAACTCACTGATTCACTCAAAAATATTAAAACATATTTCTTGTGGAGGTGGAGTATTGAAATTTGGCATGATAATAAGTTTTAAGGTACACGCAAAAAAAAGATTAATTATTCAGAGGCCGTACAATTATAAGCGAGCAATACAGGGAGCAGGTATGGCATATTTTAAACTCGTACTTTTGTACAATTTGTAAATTTTCTTATAACACATTGTTAAATTTTTTCTAATTTCTTCCAACCAAAAAGAGCATTATAGTTTTAAAACATAGGCAGCTTGGTTTAAGGTAATGCTGACAAAACCAAGGCTCCTTTTTAATAAATGGTCTCATTAACGACATTCAGAATATCAAGAAAACCTTTCAAGTAACGCAACATTTTAACGACAAAGAACATTTGGGCCTACTCAGGTATTTATAAAGTGCGTTTTGTGAGTTTGCCCATAGACCTTGTGGCCTTGGGTCAGAAGCTGCCCCACCGGGTAGATATATACATTTATGGTATTTAAGTTTCAAACTATTTTGGGGGAATCAGATGTGATATAAGGTCGTGTCAAAAAAGCAAAATATACAGAACAAATCCTATAGTTTTTTTTTTGATAACATAAAAAATATTTTAGAATATAATAAAAAAAGTTACATTCTAATACGAAAATCTCAACAAATTGTTACTTTCGGTGAAAAAAAAAAACAGCTTTCTGTTTATGGATTTGTTCGTTTTCGCGACTTATTAAACTAACTAGTGTTCAAAATTTGGACCAAATGGTAAAATGCGGCCGTTAGTTCGAACACATATACTTTACATAATATATTATTTTTTGAACATTATGTGTGTGTTTTCTAATGTTTAATGACACCCCAATACCTTTTCTGGGGACCGTGATCGGTGCTCATTGACCGCTCCCGATCTTAGGTCTCACCATTAGAACAAACCCAATAATTAATTTTAAATACAATCCATACAATCAAAACTTATTTAATTTAAATAGTATTTTAATAAAATTGGCTACAATAAGAAAGTTAAAAACTTTAATCTGTATGGTTTTTAAAATCATTTGTAATTTACTTCTGAAATAATACAAACAATCATGGGAGTAATCTTCGCTCCAAAGCTATGTAAGATTATATTAATAAAACAAATCACAATTTAAAATACTGTATGTTAATGCATACAAGAACGGTGAATAGCAGCTTAAATTCAGCTCATTTTGAGGTTCTTCGAGTGTAGGCTATAGACAATGGTTAATGAATTAGCTTTTTGTTTATATAAATTAAAAACATATAATAATCGTAATAAACAGTACAAAATTAGGCCTAAATTTAATTTACTGTAAAACGTTACAAAATTAACTAATTTCCTAACCTTAATTATCTATTTTGTTGTAATTAGTATATTAAAACAGTATAAATATTATCAGATAATATGCACTCTAACCGATAGGCTCGTTCTACTAACACAATTGAAAGCGAAATAATTTAGAAAAGTTAAATTTCATAGTTTTTCAAAACTGTTCAATACGGTCTATGCAATGCGTAACTTTAAAATAAAATATATAGCTTTTATTTCTCGATTTGGAGGTCAAATAAAGTCTTCTAATGTTTTGCTTAGGGCGACATAGGTCAGAAGTGTCAATAAAACTAATTAATACAAACATTTTAGACCTTTTTGATTCACATTATTAAATTATCCTCGTTTTATATTTCATGAATGCAGTTTTAAAACATATAATCAACCTAATAGTTTAAGTATTAAGTTTTGTCGTCCATTAAAGTTCCTTACAAATTCCCCATTGCTAAATGGGTGTAAAATTTAGTTTTTGCAGTTCAAATGTATCAATTGTGTAATACTCTGCTTTGTTATTGCAGTTCAGCTGGGGTAGTACACACCCGCCATCTACAATCAATGATCTCGATGTTTCGGACTCCTCGCAGAACTAATGTTAACATCATCACCAGAGAGCACTGGGATATAATGACAGAGTTATCAGCTCATAATGACAAGATGTACCCAAGACGATATACTAGTATCAATTAATCAAACATTTTCACACGTAATGTAGTAGACACATTGTACTAACAATAAAAACACAGACCACAATTATAAAAAAAATACTTGTACTTGTCAAGTGCGTTTCAGTCATCCTCAGTGGCATTTGAGCTGACGTCATTTTCGTTGAAACTCGTTTGACGAATATGCGTATATTTGTGAGAATTGTGTTATATGTTTTCATTATTCGAAATAAATTTGCCTAGACTCAAACTCAAGTAAATTTAGAGAACATTTCTGTTAAAGCAAAAACTTCTTTTTTGTTCCAGTTGCATCCATACGTCATAGAAATTCATCTTATCATTCGCACCTTATTAGGATGCGAACCCTTTTCGGACCAATGTTATGGGATGTAGAAATTTCGAGTCCGTCGTCAGACACGTACATCCCGGGGCACTGAAGATACTACAGTGTGCTAAACGACCTCAATGGAAATTAGACCCTCATTGAAATTGTTTGGGTTTTACTTTTTAATGTCAAAAAAATCTTCAGGAATGTTATATATAAATTGTTATATGTACGAGTATGTATTGAAAAGACCCCAAGATACCAAAATGCTCTGGTACACGTAGAAACAGTCTTACACTGTAACCGCCTCGCTACTGTTTTCAAATATTTTTTGCCAATTCAAAATGCGGTCACTAAATGTTACTCTCGGGGTTGAATGATTTCTCGCCTTAGGAACATGTTTTAATTGTTTTCAATTTAACAATTAACTGATTTAGAATTACTGATTTACCATTAACTCCAAACTAAAATTAGTCATATGAATCTTCTTCTTCTGTATACATATATAAGAAGATGTCCTGACTGACTTACTGATTCATAATCAACGTAGGCCTACAGTCAAAACTATGATAGCTATAGTTACAACCCACGATAATAAACTACAACGTATCAGTGAACTTCATTAATCTTACGATGCACTTCAATAACCGCTTATGTTTTGTCACGGAGAAGATGGATATTGCATAGACATTTCACAGTGTAATACTGCAATCATTTTTACAGGAGGTCCACGGTGTATGCATGGACGGGTTCAGGATTGAATTACTTACTTCCGACATTATGGGAGTTCAGATTTATTTATAACATTCACTTGGAATCCAAAGTGGAAGTAGATTCAAGAATCATTACTATCTGACCAAAAACATTATCATCGTTCTGATATTATTGCAAGAGTTTTTAATCGTAAAGTAAAATAGTTAACAGATCTTTTGCTTAAAGGACAACCGTTCGGAAAAGTTCGATGTCACATGTATTCTGTTGACATATTGCTTGCAGTATTTTCACAAATTTATATGGTTGTAAGTATAATTTCAGCCAATATAATAGATAAATTCGTATATGCTGAAATTCCAAATTATGGTGAAGTTCCACTACTTTATGAGATAGTCAAGGCCAATATGATACATGGACCATGTGGAATCTTGAATAATGTCACTTCTGTACTTCCGTAGAAATTATAATTATATATAAAACAAACTATAAATAAATAATGTGCACTGGATAAAATATTTGGCATTTCTTCATTTCATTAATACTATATTAAATTAATACTATTATATTTAAATCAAATACATTATTACCAAGTTAATCAATTTTTAAATATGATCAGTACAATATTTTTTATCCGTAAAATATTGCGGGCGAATGAAAGAAGAAAGATGGGGAATGCCAGTATGAATATAAAAATGTACATTTAAATACATAGTTTAGCTGATAGAAGATTATCATTATTGGCATAACAATCAGTTGTTCACTTTAACCACACTAAATTGGCATACAGACAATTTTTCAGTGACAATTCTACTAAAAAATTCATGTTTTTTACGTGCTTTGAATTAACTTCTATATGTAATTTTACTGTTAGTATGTTTTTAGGATTAGCATTAAGACATTCTGGTTTTTGAAACCTTTATTATAACTGTTGTCTTAGCATAGACTTAGTAATTTGATTTCATAATTTAATATTATTTGTCGTTTAACTGAAAGTTTATAAATAATCCTACAACTTCTTTTTTTTAATATAAATCAAATATAGGTGTAATAAATTTGAGTAATAGAGCAAACTAGTTTAAGTATGTATTAAAGCGGCCGAACATTTCAAAAACAAGGTGAATAAATTATTGTGCAATTTCACGGATGCTACATTATAATAATGTACCAGCAAAGCAGTGAGACCTGAACTGCATTATTTCAATGAGTACTTGACTTAATTACTAACAGAATTAACAATTTTATTTTAGTCGTTTTATTCAATAATACAGGAATTTACTTAATCTCAGGCTTAACCTGGCTTATCAATGTAATTTCTAACTTTGCTTCTTGAAACGACTTAATCGTAAAGTCTATTTAATCTAAACTCGAGGTTTAATCTAAACCAATCAAATTAAAACTACAAACAGTAATATTGAACTCACCAACGAAGTATTTTTAAAGTAATAATATCCTCCTCAGTGCACGCTCAATAATAAAATGTTGCTCAATATGTCGCGGAAACACTCGAGAAGACGAGACCGCCCGAACGTCCAAGCGTGCACGTCTTCTCGAGTGTTTCCGCGACATTTTACAACTAACGACCTCCATATGGAGTGAAACCTATTTACTGTGTTTAGTTTGTGTTTATGAGTGATGTTTTTAGTGTGATTTCCTGATGATGGTCGAATGACCGAAATTGCAATTGAATGATAAGGTATGATTAACCTTAATAAAAAGTTGGATTAGTTAACGTATTATAAAAGTTTGTTTAATCACTAATCCGTGAGCTAAAAATGTAATCTAAAAAGAGGTCAAAATGTATTTGCTAATACATGTAGTGAGATCGGAAACAAAAGTTTTTGGCAATCAGAATAAAATTAATAGGTCTACAGTTAGGTTACTATTTTCCTAGGCCACCAATTCCTCTTTTATTCTTACCCTGCCTAATTGAAGCCTAAACTAATTCAACTGACTTGTCTTGTTTTCAACTTGGCAAGGTTGTCTTTTCTTCTTAAATCAGTTTTCATGTTGTTTTTAATTTTTAAACTGTCTACAATGTTACATTGGTTCTTTCGTAAGTTCTATCTCGTAGTCAAACACTGCTTGGAGTGCAATACCATAACAATAAACCAATAAATACATTAAAAGTTTATCACAGCTAATTTCAAACATCAGCTGTCATAAACAACAATAGCTAAATACTGTTTTGGTGTTTGTATTTTTAACAAGTAAAAGATTAATAATTTATTTTAATTTTAGGTCAGACTGGAGTAATACATTAAAAAATAATGAAAATAAAATAATGCTTCCCTCTAGTTGTTTCCTTTCTTCTTTAAGAGGTATTTTCTGTCTCATTAATAGGGTAGAAAGAACAACATCCAGGGGCGGAAAAGTGTTCATTAAAGAGCATTGAATTTACAGTACTTGGCTGTAAAGCATATTCAGTGCTTTTTTATGAGCACTTTTTCGTCTGCTAAATTATATGTTAGTAAAACAGCTGTTGAATCAACAATGCATCAATGAACTTCCGTGTCTGTGTATTCTTGGCATAACTTTAATTGTTTTTGTAAATACGTATGTTCATGTTTTAATAAAGTTTCTTCCATAATAAAATGCAAATTATCCTATGTTACCCGGATTGGAATATTTAAGGCAACAAACCTTATAATTACGTGTAGAAAATGTACAAATTAAATTTTATTCTGTCAAATGATTGCTTTATTACGATTTTCCTTGAAGTGTTTCTGATCCGATATGGGCAAAATTTATTTGAGATATCCTATATTTGGCCTTAAATATGAACTAAGGTAAATTGTGTACTATGCCAGGTTTTACAAGTTACGCGCTTACATTACATCTATGCATAAAACGTCAAAAAACTAAATAAAAATAATTAAATAAAAATTGTATCACAATAAATTCTTAAGGGGTTTATACCTTCGTTCCCTTTAGAGGAATTACTTCACTTTACTAAGTCTTGTAATAAACTTGATGGAACAACAAGATCTTCTGTTTTAAAAACAAAATGTTTCCTTCTCGAACAATTTTCAATGATTCTTAATTTTTTAATGATGTGATTTATCTACGGTTAAATTTTGTAAATTGTAATAAAGGTTATTATTTTTAATAGGGTCACTAAACAACATTTCCACTACAACAGTGCAATATCACAAAAGAGAGTTATTAGTTTTTGCTTTAATTAAACTACACAAAACCCA
Source organism: Philaenus spumarius (assembly GCA_018207615.1). Taxonomy (NCBI): domain Eukaryota; kingdom Metazoa; phylum Arthropoda; class Insecta; order Hemiptera; family Aphrophoridae; genus Philaenus; species Philaenus spumarius. The sequence goes on along the minus strand of JAGFPH010000238.1, from coordinate 193,389 downwards.
CACACACACTAACCCACACATGACCACTCTCACTAGAAGACCAAGTATAGGATAAACTCACCCATAACGTCAGTCTCATTTTACCGCGACCACTTCTCCAGAAGGAATGAACTGAGACAAATTATTTTTTTCCCGATGATTAACCGTGAATAGACGCTACGTGACGGTTATATAACTTTCCCTTTCCTCACTTTTCTTCCGTCCTCGACAGTTTCTAAATAACTTTTGTGAAATCATATCGAAATTAATTACGTCCCAAATTGTTCATCGAGATTTCATATTACCAGCACAAGTAAAACTATTCTGACATTGACTTTACCGACATTGCAGTGGAATGGGGCGGTTCTGGTAAATTACGTAGGCTTTGTTGATCCAGTCCGTTGGGTTTCAATAAACGTATATTGCATTTGCCGACCTACATTTTGTTGAACAGTTGGTAGAAGGACAGATTGGGAATTTGAATAAACTTTTACGAAATCTTGTTACAGCAAAAGATAAACAATGTATTATACATATATGGACCATATGTGTTTGTAACTGTATCGTATGAACAATTTATTTCAGACATACCACCTGGCTTATATTTCAAACAAACTTTCTCTACGAAAATACTATATTTTATAAATTTGTGATATTGTTTTAAGTGGGTGATTATAGATTTGAATAGTTCAACAAAATATGACAAAAACATTGTGAAGATATCACGTAATCCAAATAAATATACGTAGAGTTAACTAATCAACACAAACACACTCTGTTTTTTTTTTAATTTTAATTTTATATACTTACATACTTTGGTTGAATTGAGAACAACAGCGCTGCAGCAGCTGTTGTATAATATAATACAATAATAGTGCAGGAGCTACTTCCAAAGCAGTAAAGAATAACGTTCATGAAGCAAAAAGAACACATTGTACTTAGTTGCAACGAAAAATAAACGCAATGATAAGTGATACATACAATAAGTAATACTTGATTACTCTTTCCACGTTGCACACGAAATTGGTGGGACACCCTTAATTCGAGTTCTAATGACTTTTCGCTTCACTGCTCCAAACTACAGAAAACTTTATAGATCTAACATTAAGTTGCGAGAAATAAAATGGGCATTCAAGTGTAGGACAAAATTAATTTATCTAAACCTTGGATCGAGGGAGGAAATTATTTCTGTTTTTGTGTAATATGGGAGTCAATAAAGGTGTACATCATTTTGTATAGAAACTCAATATTTTCGTCCAGTTTAGAAAGGCTTGATTTAATAAGATTGTTCACTTTTTTCCACTATTCCATTTCGAAATGGCAACTTTAGTTTTTTTTCACTCCGCCCTATATGTGCAATATCAACTCCGTTCTTTCAAGAACATATTTAATGTAAAAAAACTATTTTATTACCATTTCGAAAAATTATCCGCCATCTTGAATGTCGCTTTGTTTGTTTTTAATGGGAAGGTGAGCATGTGATACATCTTTTTAATGTAGAATTTCAAGAGAAACCCAACGGTGAAATTTGCTCATCCATATCTACCCGATTAAAAATGGTGGCCAAAAAACCAACTAAATTGTGTTTTCCGATTTTATCCCATTATGCTGTACTATTTAAAAAATATATTAATTTTTATTCTTTTTGGATTCAGAATTAAATAAGCTTTCAAACGATATTTGACACAACGATATTTGGGAGTATTTGGTTGATCCACTCGAAATAAATTTTAAAAAATCAAAATGGTTGTAACTCAAAAATTTTAAATGGCAAGGTAGTACATGTGACATTTTGTTTTAAAGGCCTATTTAAAATGAACAAATTTCGTATTTAATATTTTTTTCTAACTCTAATCGTTAGCTAGAAATAAATTAAAAACAGTTTTTCTTGAGTTTATTGATAAAATCTGTAAAATACATCATACATTTTAAGCACTTATTCTGTAAAACACATTAAGCATTTATTTAAAATTCAATGAATCAAATGTTTTTCTCCAACTGGCTTAAAGTGGCCTAGCCGATCATAAAATGAACGAACTGCATTAGCCAAAGCTGGCACCAAATTATTAGCTGGCAGCTTCTTGAATTTGATTTTTCAAATTATCAATATTTGGTGGTTTAGTTTGGTAGAAGATAATTTTAATGTTGCCTCATAAGAAATAGCCCAAAGGAGGACAAGTCTTGTGATCTTGTAGGCCATTCGACTTCGCCCATTCTACCAATTCATCGTCCATAAATTGAAAAGTGGTACCGTACTGGAGCAGAGTAAATGAATCGCTTTTGATTCACTCCAGTTCATCAAGGACAAGACTCGCCAGGTTCCTGAGGGAGTATGTGATGCACTTGAAGATTTATTACGGCGTAGGAAGTTGTGCTCGTGGACACAGGCCAATACTACTGTTTCAGGTTTACCAGGCTTGTTAAGCAAAGTTTTTCGTAGAACTCAGAACACCACAGATAAAATACCAACAACATTTTCTACAACTCTCCTAGCTCGGCAGTGTCTATAGTTATAAATTCATTCTTTGAATTTGGAAATCGGATCTAATTGTATATAATTAGATAGTAAAGCACATGCTATTTTTGTTATGAAAAACTTGATAGTAACAAAATTTAAAGTTACACCATAATTTTGTTGAGAGAAGGTTATGGGGTTTATGACAGTAAAGTTTTATAACGAATAATGATTCATTTCATATTTATTATTTATTTCATATTTTATTTATTTAATATTTGAATGTAATATTTATAACATAAACAAAGAATTAAACGAGCAAAGTTTTTTCTTTGCCAGGAATTTTTAACGGAAATGTTTAGCAAATAGTTCAAAATTTGTTTTTATGAAAATTCAGTGTCCTACGAATTGTCATAAATGTCGACTGTTATGTAAGAAAATCAAATTCAATTCACCTCCCTCCAAAAGCCCGGTGCTTGGTAAATTAGGCTACACCTGGACAACTTCTTGTCTCTACTGCAGCAGTAAACAATTACAATTAATAATAGATAGTCCTGTTCCAATTCATTGTTATACAAGAATGTGTAAATGTGTTTTCTTTAATTGGTTAAAATATGAATTACAATGGCAGTAAAATTAAAATTGAAAATGTATTTTTAATTACTCATAATTTGCTAAAAGGTTCATATAAGTGGGCTCCTTGGAAATAATTAAGTATAAATGTTACATTCAATTTAAAAAAACCTATGTAAAATGTTGACTTACTTATTTTGTAAATATAATATAATTCCATACAGTAGTAAAATATGTACAACCAATAGAAGCAAAGTATTGAGCATTGATTAGATATTGTTATTATAAATTGACTGCGGTGATTTTTCTTATTGCTAAAAATTCTGAAATTATTTACAACTTTTCAAAAATACAGTACAAATTGTATAAGTTTAAAAACTGACAAATGGATATTAAAGACTGTGACTATATCCTTTAAAAGAATATAATTCCAGAATAGAAATGAAGCTTGAAATTATTTTATGCTAATATAAAACAGTAGGATGTTTACAGAATAGGCTTTTCCGAACCAGGCATCCACATAATGCAGAGCAAGAAATAAAAAACGGAACTGAAAATGTGCGCCAAAAAATTCAACCAAGACTTACCGGGTACTTTCATCACCATTTAAGCTGGAACGCTTATGCGACCCGATCAAGTTACTTGCTTTTTAAACTATTGAGGAATTGTAAGGTCAAGAAAATGCATTTAGGCTATAAACGTAATGTATGCAATTAATCGTATTTAGGAATTCCAAAAGAAAAGTGGAATAATAGTAATTTTACGTACCAAATTATGTTACTTATATATACTATTTAATTAAGTTCATATGCTAAAACTTACATATATACATATAAAGGTATATAAAAATATAAAAATTTGCAATAGTTAATGTTTATTATAATAAAATTATAGTGGTTCATTGTTTAAAGAGAAGTTAAGAAATTCAGCTCAACATAACGCTATTTTGTTATCCTAAATAATTAATATTAAAATGTTAGAATGTAGGGAATTGCTGTTGTTGTGTTGCAGAGACAGCTTTATTAAAATACTTTTTCTTTTTTCCTTCCTTACTCACTTTTGTGCCTAATGAACGTCTAGGAGTTGTACAACATAAGAAAAAAACAAGTCTTGGCCTACCTACTGAGTGAGCTATCTAAATTTGTATTTTCAAAACTAGCTTGAAATCATAAAATTTAGAATGGGTTAAATCCGATCTTTCTGTACATATCAGCTATAATGCAAAATGAAGAAAATTACAGTAAGTTGGGGGAATTTAAATATTATCTACAATTATGTGTACCTTCATGGTTAAAAATTGAGAAAGACACAATAAGAAGCAAGTTAAAATAACAATTAACTACAATAATGTTTCGACACCAAATCGAAACTGTATTCTTGAAACGCAAAAAATTGTGACATCAAAAACTGTAAGTTATTATTTTTAAAAATTGTCGAGATATTAAAAGGAAACTAATATATTTTACAGCCAGTGCGGTAAGAGTACTTTCTCCAGGATAAAAAAATATCGGGGGAAAAAATAATTCTTCATCGCCATGTGAAAGCTTATTATGAGCTTGCAAATTAGTATTGAAATATTTAGTGATTAGCATTGCTTTCGATGCCCACGAGTAGGATCGGACTGGAGGTAAAAACAGAGCTTATTGACAGCGTCATGGTTGGCTGGAGAATTTCTAACCGGGAATCAGAAGAGACGATTTGACAAAGTCACCTCCTGTTGTGATAGACTACGTAATCGCTTTGAGAAAATAACAATCACTTTCATTTAAATAGACGTTATCTGTAAATGTAATCACTACTGACTGAGTTTGTTAGCTATTGTCGAGCTATGCAATTTACTTTATGTTAGTATATTTCTTAAACAATGTTCCGTACACATTCCTCTCACGAACTCATTCTAGCTTACTTACATCTGCCTCATAAACTAATTTATTAACCTTTTAGTTATATGACGAAGATTTTACACCCACTTTATACAGGTTGTGACAAACCACCAGAGCTGTCCGCGAACAAAAGAATCAGTTTAGGCACTTGATTTGAACTGAAACCGCATTATTTCATACCTATTGGAACTAAGTAAATTGTGTTTTTTAAATTCCAGTGCTCAAATAAGTATATTTTCTGAGGTGAGGAGTTGCTTTTGCAGATATTTCAAACTTAAACACAGGTTAATATGTTATCCTTTTAAATAAAAATACGTTAAAACATTTTTAATACTTACGCTTTAGGTTGGCGGCGCTAAAGGTTTAACATTTTGGTGTTTGTATTTTTATTTTCTATTATTGCACGGTTTTATGTTCAAAAATCAATAATTC
>JAGFPH010000238.1:100232-167619 GCA_018207615.1 Philaenus spumarius | reverse complement strand
AACGTCAGGAACGATTAGAAGCCAATGCTATCAGGATAGCATCTCAACGGTCCCAAGAAACTCAACAACAACGGCTTTCAAGATTGCAAGACAACGCTGAGAGGATGGCATCTCAGCGTTCACAAGAAGCTCCGCAACAGCGGCTTTTAAGATTACAAGACAACGCTGAGAAGATGACGTATCAGCGTTCAGTAGAAGCTCCAGAGCAGCGGCTTTTAAGATTACAAGAAAACGCTGAGAGGATGGCATCTCAACGGTCCCAAGAAAATCAACAACAGCGGCTTTTAAGATTACAAGACAACGCTGAGAGGATGGCATCTCAGCGTTCACAAGAAGCTCCGCAACAACGGCTTTTAAGATTGCAAGACAACGCTGAAAGAATGGCATCTCAGCGTTCACAAGAAGCTCCGCATCAGCGGCTTTTAAGATTACAAGACAACGCTGAGAGGATGGCATCTCAGCGTTCACAAGAAGCTCCGCAACAGCGTCTACTACGTAGAGAAGAAGATACACCAAGACACGCATATCAACGTCTGTCTCAAACCCAAGACGAACGGCAGGCACAATTGGAACTCGATGTACAGAGACATGCTGCACAGCGTTTAACTCAAACTGATGAACAGCACGAAGCCAACCTACTCGCCCGAAGAAATCAAAGACAACAATTTATGAGGAGTGTGTGGAATTCATTTAAAGAGATAGCATTTAATTTTGACCCAACAACTGACTACAACAATCATAATCTTCTTTCAATTGGATATATCAATAAGATATGTAGGCATTGTAGAGCAGCTAAGTGGCCAGGAGAATCTGTTGGAATGTGTTGCTCGAACGGCAAAGTCAAAGTTCCTATTTTGGAAGAACCACCTGAACCCCTTCTCACTTTGCTCAAAGGGGAAACAAGGGAATCAAAAGAGTTCCTGCAAAATATAAGAAAATACAATATGTGTTTCCAAATGACATCCTTTGGAGCATCTGGTCACATTATTGCTCCTGATTTTCATACTACATTTACTATTCAGGGACAAGTTTATCACCGTGTAGGTTGCCTTCTTCCTCCTCCGGAAAAGCCCCATAGCTTTCTTCAAATATATTTTGTTGGAGATAACGACACTGAAACAGACACACGTTGCAGCAACATACCTGGAGTTTGCCGTACAACGGTCGAAAGTATACAGCGAATGCTTCATAAAGAAAATCAATTAGTCCGTTCTTTTAAAACGGCTATGGAATATCTACCAACAGATAACTACAAAGTTGTTATTCGTGCCGATCACCGTCCACCTGGTGAACACGAACGCCGGTACAATGCTCCTACTACAGATGAGGTGGCGATCGTCATTGCTGGAAATGAGTTTGAGAGCCGAGACATTGTCTTAAGGAAACGTGATGACACTCTTCAACGAGTGTCTGAAACTCACCGTTTTTACGATGCTTTACAATACCCACTTATTTTCTTCAAAGGACAAGAGGGGTATCACTTTTGTATCTCTATGATGAACCCAAATACTAATCTCCCTACAAACAAGAAGGTTTCTTCAATGGACTTTTATGCGTACTTGTTGATGGTGCGTGAAAACAATTTTAACACTATCTTACGGTATAAACAGCTTCTAAACCAGTTTATAGTTGACATGTACGCAAAAATAGAAACTGAACGCCTACTTTACATTAAGCTCAATCAAAAAAAACTCAGAGCCGAGAGTTACGTGCATCTGAGAGATGCTTTGAACAACGATGGGACACTGAGTGCTAATGATATTGGTCAAGCTGTTATCCTTCCTTCAAGTTTTGTAGGATCTCCGAGATATTTAAGCGAAAGGGCACAAGACGCTTTGACCTACGTTAAACACTACGGTCGCCCGGACTTATTTATAACTTTAACTTGCAACCCAAAATGGGCCGAAATACTGGATTCCTTGCTCCCAGGACAGAAAACAACAGACAGGCATGACATTGTTTCACGTGTGTTCCATCAAAAAATAAAAATTTTTGTTGCAGTAATAAACAAAGGAGAAGTCTTTGGCCCAGTCAGGTGTTTTATGTACTCTGTAGAGTGGCAGAAACGTGGATTACCTCACATTCATTCCCTTCTTTGGTTATGTGACAAAATCCGTCCAAATCAGATTGACAGTATTGTTAGTTCTGAAATTCCAGAACGTACCTCTGATCCTGTTCTTCATGAGTATGTACTAAAACACATGGTTCACGGACCTTGTGGAGCTTACAACCAAAAGTCTCCATGCATGAAAGACGGCAAATGCACTAAACGATATCCAAGGGCTTTGATCGAAAACACTCAAACAAATGACGACGGTTATCCCATGTACCGTAGACGCAGTCCAGATGATGGTGGATTCACAGGTCACATTAATATGAAAGCTGCTGGAAATGTTGCAGTGAAGATAGACAACCGCTGGATTGTCCCATATTCCCAAATTTTGATTAAGATCTTCAATGCACACATCAACATTGAATATTGTAGCTCTGTTAAGGCAATAAAATACGTTTGCAAATATATCCACAAGGGAAGTGACCAAGCTGCATTCAATTTGGTGAGAGGCGCACAACCAGAAAATCTAAGGGATGAGGTGACTATTTATCAATCCGGACGTTACTTAAGTAGTAATGAGGCTGCTTGGCGCATTTTTGGCTTCCCGGTGCATGATAGGAAACCAACAGTGACTCATCTCTCAGTACACCTAGAAAATGGTCAGCGTGTATACTTTAGCGAGGAAAACATCAATGAAAGATTGCAAAATCCGCCACGTACCACGTTGACTGCATTCTTTGATTTATGCCGTGATGATGATTTTGCAAAAACAATTTTGTATCATGAGGTTCCACACTATTTTACTTTCAACACATCTAGGAAAGAATTCAAGCGCCGCATTCAAGGAACACCTGTCCATGGTTATACGGATGTTAAATACTCAGATGCATTAGGCCGTGTGTATACTGTGCATCCGGCAAACTTTGAATGCTATTGTCTTCGTTTGCTTCTTCACAAGGTACGAGGACCTATATCTTTCCAGCAATTAAGAACAGTAAACAACCAAATGTACGGCACGTACAGAGAAGCATGTCAAGCTCTTGGCCTGCTTGAGAATGACAACCATTGGGAGTCAACCATGGAAGAAGCTGTTCTGACTCGCTCAGCTTCTTTTGTACGCCATCTGTTTGCAATACTGATAAGTACGTGTGAATTGTCAAGCCCTATAACATTGTGGGAAACTTTCAGAAATGATTTGGCTGATGATATCTTACATCGACACAGAGAAACCGTCTCTGACCTTCAGTACAATGACATCATATACAATGAGGCGCTCGGGCTATCCAAGATCTGGTGAAGTCTATGTGTGGAAAGGATTTAAGTTCGTTTGGCTTACCTGCTCCACACTTACCTAATGGAATCAACGCTGAACTTCTTAAAGAAATGGCCTACAACATTAACGATTTGAATCTCCAAGTACAGGATATGTTACCACAACTTCTACCCGAGCAACGAGTAGTTTTTGATACGATTTTGCAAAGGATTGAGCGTGAAAAAGGAGGAATTATTTTCTTAGACGCTCCTGGTGGAACAGGTAAAACTTTCCTCATCAACCTTATACTGGCTCAGCTGAGAAAAGAAAATCACATTGCTCTTGCGATTGCATCCTCTGGTATTGCATCGACACTTCTACCTGGCGGAAGAACTGCACATTCCGCATTAAAACTACCACTTAACCTAGCTACTGCCGAAACTGCTCAATGTAATATCAGCAAAACCTCTGATCGAGCTGAGGTCCTCTGACGTTGTAAATTACTGGTTTGGGATGAATGTACGATGTCTCACAAACATGCCTTGGAAGCATTAAATACAACACTTCAAGACATCAGAAATAGTAAAAAATTAATGGGTGGTTTAGTAGTTTTGTTGTCAGGCGACTTTAGACAAACACTACCGGTTGTCCAACGAGGAACTCCAGCAGACGAAATTAATGCCTGCTTAAAAAAATCCGTGCTATGGAGTTATATTGAGCAATTTCACTTGACTCAAAACATGAGGGTAAATCTCCATAACGACCATGATGCTGGGCAATTCTCTGATAATTTGCTCAAGATTGGCGATGGTAGCATAATTACTGACCAACATAAGAGGATTTCCTTCCCTGAAAACTTTGGACACATGGTTGCTTCTGCTGAAGAGCTTATATCAAATGTGTTTCCCGACTTGCCAAACAATTACCACGATGCTGAATGGTTATCGTGCAGAGCTATACTAGCACCCAAAAATGAAAATGTAAACAAATTGAACAGCAAAATTATAAACATGATTCATAGTGAAATAACAAATTATTTATCTATAGATTCAATTATGGAAGAAGATCAAGCTGTTCATTACCCAGTTGAGTTTCTTAACTCCTTGGAGCTGCCTGGTGTTCCCCCCCACAAGCTTGAATTGAAAGTGGGTATCCCAGTAATTCTACTTCGGAACTTAGAACCACCAAGGTTGTGTAATGGTACAAGGCTTTTGATAAAATCTTTAAATAAAAATGTAATAGAAGCTAAAATTTTAACTGGTTCTGCAAAAGGGGAAGAAGTACTCATTCCCAGAATACCTATTATACCATCAAACTTGCCCTTCAATTTCAAGCGTCTACAGTTCCCGGTAAAAGTTGCCTTCTCAATGACGATCAATAAATCTCAAGGACAGACCTTTAAGGTTGCAGGACTCTATTTGGAAACTCAATGTTTCTCCCATGGGCAATTGTACGTTGCTTGCTCACGTGTTTCAAGCGAAAAGGACCTACATATTTTCACAAAAGAAAACAAAGCTGTAAATATTGTTTATAAGGCTGTCTTATAAAAATTTCTTTTGTGTAAACATGTTAATATTAAAAATCGTTTCAACAATCAAGAATTAACTTGTATAAACCTATTTACTGTTTACTTAAATATCTGTATTAAATTTATTATATTGTGTCATTATATTTCAGAACTCTTTATTTATGTATAATAATGTATCACAAGATGGTAATTTTTGTTAAATTCCTTTTATGTTTGGATATAATTATTGAAAGGAAAATATATTATTATTTAGTTTTTCCTCCATGTTGACTGTGTAAACACTTATTTTGAAAAGAATTTGCCTCTACATGGATGAAGTATATTCAAACAAATACATATACATTTTATTTATCAAGAGTATTACTTTATTTATTAATGCAAGTGTAGACCTGATCATTGCTGGTTCTTTTAACATTTATTATAACTGCTGTTATAAAATATAAGAAATAATTTCATTTGAACATCATTATTTACCATCTAATATTTATTGGTGTTATTATTAATCCTACACCTTTATTATAAAGTAAAGATAACATGATTATGTGTATAGACGATTCCAACGGGGTTGGCGTGCAGAGCACGGGTACAGCAGCTAGTAACAGATAAAACTGTTGATTCGGATGTCCAGCTTAGTACAAAATAATATTTTAAGTTAGGCCTAGACTGAACTGAACCAACACATGTTTCAACACACACAAACCAATAAAAAATTGCGTTATGGAATAAAAAAAAAAGAAAACACTATGTTACATAATAATTAAAAATAAATAAGACATATTATAATTTAATAGTAGGTATATTTATTAATAATATACGGTAATTGATAGTAAATAACCAATATTAACAGCTGATTTCAAAATCTGAAACAACTATATTTGTATTTCTATAACTTTTTGATTAGGTTTTTGATTAAGTGTAGACCTGAGCCTTACTGGTTCTTTTTACCTTTGAATTTCCTTAGAATTTACGTGTTTTCTAAGGGCTACTACCTACAGCCCTTCAAAGGTTGAATCAATACAATTATTATTGAATAATAATAAAATTCGGTTGTAGTTATAAATTATTCGTCAGCTGTGAGAAATTTGTTATTATTTTTATAACCTCACTTTCAGTATGTAATTATTAATCTAGGAGTTCCTGTTAATAAACACACTATTCTGAACAAGGAAAATTATATTTGGTAACTTTTATACCACGTGGTATTATTTATAGATGTATTTGAGCATTATTTGTATGTTTTGGTGTATAAAAGTTTGAACTTCGTATATTTTAAATTAGACAATGTATGTATGTAGTTTTTTCTTTTTTGTAACTAAATAATCGAATAATGTGTTAGTGTTCCTGTGAAGTGATCTGAAGGAAAGTGTTAATTGAGTTTTAGTTTGAGTATGGAACGTGAAATAATACCCATAGTATGTTTGTTCTGATCAATCTCATTCCTTCTCTACGGCCAACAGAACAATCATAGGGAAATCCGTTTGCAAGTTGTACAGAAAATTGCTAATGAGTGGGAAACATACAAACATTTTATCATAGGTGTTGAATCTTACTCTAGACCAGTGTTTGACGTTCAGCAGTACCAAACTTTGCTTTCTCGAGATGGCGAGTACGCTGGATACGTGAAACTACAATGTATTAGTTAACTACACCCTAACTATTTATTTCGAGTGCAAAGGGAAGTTGCTGGAGAAACTGTGACTTACGATTTCGGTTCTGGCGAAGAAGTGTGTGACTTGATGTTTAGTGGCAATGTTGACTCGGGTCATTATAGCGTTATAAAACTTTCTCATAATCACCAGGGTGTGAAAAGTACAAAAAAGAAAAAGAAAAGGTAAAAGGTCATTAACTGGGCGTAAAGAGACAACCAGATCCAAAAAACACTTAGAGAACCATAAAATTAAAAGAAGTAAAGAGCAGCGATGGTGTTAAATGTGCTCTGGAAGTCCCTACAAAAAACACAGACTGTTTTGAATTAGGGCCGTTAAATTGGATATGTTACTACTGCAAATCTATGAATTTCGAGTCAGAACAGACTAACAGGGACACAAATATATTCTCCTTATGTTGTCACAAGGGGAAGGTAAAATTAGCTCCTTATCAACATTCTGAGTTCATGGAAAATCTTATCGAAATCTACATCGACTATAAAAGGAAAAAAAAAGTTCAAAAAACTATTTGAATAATATAAGATCATACAACTCCGCATTTACAATGGTGAGTTCTGAGCCTCACTTAGATGAATAAACATCTGGAACTTTATTGACATTCAAACTTGAAAGAACTCAGTTTCCCGTAATCCTAGCGATTGCAATGACAATAAATAAGGCCCAAGGGCAATCAATCGCTAGAATCGGTGTATACCTACCAAAACCCGTTTTTTCCCATGTCGCCAGTAGAGCAAGATTATTCAATGGTTTACGTTTCTACATATGGGATACAAAGGATTAAGGGCACCCAAGGAATGACCAAAATGTCAATACAAAAAATATAGTATACAAAAAACTTTTGTAAAATTGAAATGCAGCGTAATTTGCTTAATCTAATTTGATCTTAAAATACAATAATATAATTAAGAGACTGATATTTCCAATAATCTGGTAGATTTGTGCATTCATTTGTTATAATGTAACAAGAAATAATGTACTAAGAAATTTTATAATTTCTTTACTATATAAAAAAATACCTTTTTCGATATTTTTGTTGTTTTAATTACGGGATAAATCACAAACAACGAATGTATGAATATACAAGAACAATTAACATCTGCTATTCATAAGTAGCTTATTAGGTTATCAGCATTGCGCAGTTCGTACAATATTTATCAAATGAAACTGGTATTAATATGAAACTTTCATTTGGTTTAACTAATATATCTGTTTGATATATACAAATTTTATTTGTATTTTATTGCTGAAATTATTCCCGTAGTGGAGCACGGGCGGTTAGCTAGTACTCTTTTTAAACAATGTCTAACTTGAGTACTTTTGAAGAAATTTTGCATTCCTGGGAAATAAACAGTACTGACATTAAAGCAACGGTGGTTGGTTTTTTGACCAGCTGATTATATTGTTGATTGCTGCTAAGCCACGTTGTTTATTATTATTTTATTCTTTGAAGTGAGTTGACGCTGTAATATTTCTTACCGCTCCAGAGAAAATTTTATCGTGGAGCATTATTTTCGCTCATATGGAACAGATAGTTTTGGAGGCACACTAGTTTGAATGAACCACTAGTACAGTTTCAAGAACGATTTTACAAACATCCGCCAAGTAATGCCGTGTTGTTGACCAGTTTCGTACGGATAGTATTTTGATAAAAAAAACTTCTAATATAAATGAAAACCACATTAAACTTCTTTAGCAATCCCTGGAGTTTCGGAAAATAAGCCTTCTAATGACATATTGTAAAATCAACATCAGCAATAAGTCTTTGAGAAAAATGTGACAAAACATTGGTAGATTCCCGCTTAGAATATAAACTGGCATCTTTCGAAATTATTAATATTGATGAGCTTTGTGAATAAATAACTAGACAGATTAGAAGATGGTGCAACCCCTTTAAAACTTAATAGAGAGTATATAGAACATATTATAGAACTTAGAGGGCATATAGAACATGTTTGTGTTAAAAACCAAAGTCTTCAGCTTCCTGTATATTTGCCTAAAAATAAAACATTCAAAGTATCAATTACAATTATTATTACAATAATTTCAGAACCATCTATTTAGGCATATACTTTAAAAAAACCCACATCTGAAACATTTCAAATATCAGTGTAGGCCACGAGTTATATCAAATCAAAGGTATCATAAAGCTGGACACTTGCTAAATTTAAAATTATGTCGTACCTTGCACCATTAAAATAGAAAGGCCAAAAATCGTCTTTTAAGTAAAAAGTGAACCGCAAGTAGGAAATACTGTAGGTACATTTTAATAAATAATTGTATGTTTAAATAAAACAAATTAAAATTTTAAATAATTATTGTTATAACATCTAAAACAAATAATATACCTTTCAGTTACCTTTTGGTTTAATGTTTTGGGTTTCAGATGTTTTTTTTAAATTTTCATGAAAAAGGTTGAAAAGGTGGCAATGTTGAACGAATTTAAGATTTCATGGGTAGCCTAGTTTATTAACCGTTAGTTGTAAATAAATATTGATTTTGACTTGTAAGTAGACATACTTTGATAGAACAAAAAATTAAACACATGATCTTACAACTAAAACGCGTTTCAACGACAATGTCGTCATCTTCAGTGATGTACGAGCTACAATAAACGAACTATAACTTCACTGCTAGTTACTTTTGAGCAAAGATTATTTTACAGACTATGTCAAGTTTTTATTTGCACCCTAATTATAACAAATCAAGCCTAGTAATTTGAACTCAATCTAAAGCTTCCTTTCGTAAAGTGAGCCTTAATCAAATTTATTATGCTCACATTATTTGTAAACATGCTTTAACCAATTCACTAATGTTTCTAGTGTCCCACATATTTGCTTAAACAGTAGTACAAATTAACGTTCCACATTGTATTTAATGTATTGTGGAACACACATCTATCGTAATGCAACAGAAACGCGTAGTGATTATTCTAGCCAGTAGGCCTACAACACTGAAGATTATTTGCGAGAATTTGTATTTAAGATTTATTCTATCAAATATATCATTTAACAAGGTAAGTTCAATATTTATTTATAGAAGTACTCACACATAGAAGTACACCATTCACATTTTTAAAGTTCGTTCGATCCAAGCAAAGTTACCCTATGATAAATTCCAAAAGATGGCTATATGTTCTTTACCAACACTCGGAAAAAAATGAAAACTTATAAAATCACATTGGTGCAAATCTGTCTATCACGGCCTTTTTCTCAGAAGCCGAATAACGTGGATTCCGAAATTCGGAAGTTAAAGTAACGACAAGAGATATACAAGTAACGACACAGACGGTAATTTATAATACAAAATTAGTCTCTTGTTTTTGTTTTCAGAATTGATCGCTAGGCTTCAGAGTAAAGTTCTAATGATAAACATTTAAGCGAGACGTTGCCTACTGGTACGGTGTAGTAGTAGTCCAGTCAATAGATACAGCAAAAAGATATTAGGCCTATCTTGAAAAATACGGGGAAGTTTATACTCGGCAATTTTGTTAATTATTAGCCACGTTAAAAAACTTCAACACTTGCTCTACGTAATAGGTCATGTTGAAACGAGTAATATGTGCAGAAAATGAATACATAATAATAGTTAGTATATACATATGTATGTATGTTTGTATGTGTGTCCGTTACATACGTATATGATGTTATAATAATACATTATAATAAATATACATGTAAAATAACAAAATAATAATAACGACTGTTAATAAACTTTAAAATGTACAGAAGAAATTAAAGTTTTTTCAAATTACGAGAAAAAGAAATTGAAATTAGAAAAATGTGTCTGGTTCAATACTTTGAACGAATTGTATACTCTACATCTTTATATTATATAGTTTAATATATATATATATACTTTTACTGTGAAATGCAGAGCAAACTAGATATTCTAAGGATATTTCTAAAATGGCGGCGTTCCCGGAACTTCCATGTTAATTGTTTTCAGTTTTTCATTAAGACCCCATTACTACAAAATTGTCAAGCGTAAACTTTTACCGACCTTTTGCAAGGTATTGACTATTGAATATCTTAAAAATAGGCTACTGAACGGAATATAATACATCGATCAGTCTTTTTTAACCTTACCGTAAGCTATTTTATCAATTTAAAACCCTTTCCTTGTCATAAAAAAAGCACAGTTTGAAAAAATAAATAAAAATTTTTCTAGGAAATATTCCATAATTTTAAAATTATGTCATTCTTTAACAAAATTGAACATAATGATCTTTAACTCATCAAAAGTGATTCAAAAATTTGATGTATGATCAAAATAAAGAATTACATTACATATAAAATTTAATTGTTATTTGTTGTTTATATATAAGTTAATGTATGATACATAATTACTTTATAAGAAAATTATACAATCACTTTTGTGCAAGTAATAACAAATAGGGTTTTTGTTAATGATGAGCGCCAATACTGTGCTTAGGAACAGTTATTTTCATACACCTGTCCTCAACAACACTGTATAATTTATATAAACAAAGGTTATATTGAGTACAGTATGTGAAGTATTGTTATTAATATAGTTTTGATAAAATATATATAAAGGCGGGGAGGTGCAGCGTTATATAACGTGAATGTAGGCCTAACTTGCACCTTTCCGGTTCCTTTTGTTTATTACTGCCTCACAATATTTCATAGCAAAATATAACCGTACAATATAAAACACGAGAAAGTTCATAATGAAGTCGTGAAAAGTGTCACCAAGCAATGTATATTATATTTTTGTGTTAAAAGAATTAAGCTTCTTTTCAAAGTTGGTTCTTCTATTTATAAAATATTGTTTACTAGGTGTATACAACTGTACAAATAAATAACACAAAAGCAGTAGTTGTAGGAATTGTCCAGAACAGTTTTGTTTATTTAAATAATTTTAATTTCATTACATTTTGACAATTTATTTTTACGAAAACATAAATCCTTTCAACTTAAAATTAAAATTGCCTGCATAACGTGTGCAAAATACGTTTAAGTCTTATGCTCGTGTTATGAAGAAGAGAGATACAACCCACAAATTATGGTACGGACCACTTGAGAGTTCGATTTAAAATTGACCAATTTCATAATTAAAATTAAGTACTTTTATCAGGGAATCCATTAGTGAGAAGTTCTTTGTTGCCTAAAGATAATAAATTGCAGTACGCCACAGAAAGCTTTGTGAAAGAGGATTTTTTTTAGACAACAGCTGAACCCGAGCAAGCTTCCATTAAGCTTGGTCGAAATAATAAGATTAGGGTTACATTGCTAGAACTAATTGCAAGGAAAAAGAAGTCTTTTCACTATAAAGTAAATTGAGTTAGACAACTGAAAGATATAAACTTTATACTGTTTTTAATTTGGTTTTGTATATTTATAGTTTTACATTATTCTTTATTATTTTGCGAGAGTAATTAGTCTTTTTCAAATTTCAGTCTCAGGTTAGTATATTTAATGTATTTATGTATTGTGTTATATGCATTTATTTTCAATCGCTTTCTGTTAATGTTATTAATTTTCTATTGAATATTATTAGTGTTTAGTGGATATTCAATTACAGATGTCATTTATTCAATTTACTATTATGAGTTGAAAGAATGTATTATAATAAAAGGAACAAGAACAAAAATTCTCATAAACAAATTTTGTTTGTCAGACTCGCTTTAACGACAAAAAGAATTAAATTTGTAATAATATTGACTGCACTTTCTTCGAAACATGTCTGGAAAGTAACATGTTTGTGATAATTTTTGGTAAGGTTATCACTTTTATTATAGTAAATATTTGTTATATTGGATACAGCAATATAACAATACCAATTAATTTAAGCAATAGTAATTATAATGTAGCTGTTATTAGGCAGACATATAGGCCTACTACAAAAGAATTTAATGTGAATGTTTGTATAGTTAATTAAAGTAAGTGACCAGTTTATCACAAATATTGCACTTTGAATAGTAATTTATGTTAAGAAATACAATATTATGTTTAGTACTTACTTTATTTTATATTATTAATACATAAAAAAAATCTGCCTAATTCAAACGTTAATTTTTAATATTTGTTTAATACTATACTTGCTATTAATATTCTGAATGAATGCAATAAAAAGTCGAGTGAAATCACTTAACATTAATCAGTTTCTATTGACATTCACAAAAAACTATAAAAAATTTAAGAGGTAATTTTTGCAAATTTGGTTATACATTAGCATTTGTTTTCCTTTTGTCGTTAAAGAGTTTAGTGACGAGCAAATAAAAGAACAAGACTTAATAGAATTTGTTTTTCTTGCATTGTCAATATTGATCTTGATATTGCATTATCAGTCATGGACTTGCAACAGATGTATTGCTCTAGTAAATTGGAAAAATGATATCTTTAAATTTTTGTAAATATGTATGTATATATATATATATATATATATATATATATATGTATTTATTTCTGTGTGAGCATTTTTGAGAAACCAAAAATAATTTGATAAACTTTGTTAAATGATACAAATAAATACAATTTTAATAACGTATATACAATTTAATTGTTGATGTATTTCAACAAACGTGTTTTTTGCAATATATAATTATATTTTTAATTTAGTTTTCTTTTATATTAAAATAAATAATGGATCTCGTGTTAAAGTGTAGATGGTTCTGGCAAGAATTTAGAATATTTAACTAGTTAATTTTACCCTATTTGATACGTCAGAATAAACATTTTTGCACTATATTCGTTTGTTTTTTACATTGATCACTCACCCATCTTTAGGGAACACTATACACAACACAAAAACACTTGACAAAACACAAAAGTTATTTTATTTATGGAGATTGTTAAAAAAGAGTTCAAACATAGAAGGTCTGTATTTATATTTGTGAACGAACGTGTACATCAGACCGGTAAGTCGTTACTCTAATTGAATTTATGATTGAGTTTATGGGGCGATTTATTTCCTTTTCCGATTTACCGACTATTTTAAAAATGAACTCGCCAATACTTTTAAATTTATTTCCGTAATCATGAATCTAATAATTTGTTTGTATAAAGCAAGCAAGCAGATAATAAGGTTATTTAAGTATAATGTTAATGGTATCTACAAATTTCCACTTTATTGTAAACTAAATAAAACCTCATAGATAAATATAATACAATTACAAACAAATATTAGAAAAAAATAATTTACTTTTTAAGAAATTTAAAAATGATACATAAAAAAACGGACGTTGTTAGTAAGAATTTCGGCTACAACAGAGCATAGAAGAGAGTATCCGTTGAGAAGAAAAGTAAGCTCTAACCTAATTAATTACAAGCAATTTAAGGTATGCAGTATGTATTGTTCTCTTTCTACACTTACAGTTCACCCTTTCGTTTTTGACCGACTTGCAAGTTCTTATCCCGTAGCAAGAGTCTTGGAATTGCAACTCCAATCTGGGTTTTGCAGTCATAAAGCAGACTTGTTGCTCATCTTTGCAGGTAAGTTGTTCGCTCACTTTTTACTTCCATTTAGAATGGATTGCTTTAATAAAAGAAGTTGAATGATTAGATTCTTATATTTGATACCATACTTCTAGACATTGGTTACATCAAACATTTTAGAGGAAAAATGCACACAACTATATTAAACGAATGAAATATTGAAATAATCTATATATTAAATTAATATTTATTTTTAATGTAACCAAATATTTAACTATTTTTTATTTAAGAAATATACTTTCTTTCAAGGTTTACATATTTTTTTAAAATGAAGTATTAGTTCATAAAATATATATAAGTTATAATTTGACTATAGTAGCTCGTTCGTCACTGAAGATGGCGACATTGTCGTTGAAACGCGTATGAGTTAGTACAAGTACTGGTTGTGAGATTTAGTGTTTTATCTGATCTAGTTTTGATATGGTTCAAGTTTTATTTGATCAAGTTATCTTCTCACAAGTCAAACTCAATAGTTGTTTAAAAGTGTCTGCGTTTGTTAATTGCAAATGCCACCATTTATGACCCTCATCGTGTTCAGACCTTCTGAATATTAAAGACAGAGAGAGACGGGAACGTTTTTAATTATTGTTCACCCTCACTTAATGGCTTCAGTCGAGGAACTCTAAAAATGTCTGCTCTAATCTGTTAAATTAATGCGCCTCGTAGATTTCAGGTCAATTCTGCGGCGGAAGGGAGAGATTAGTGAAATAAAATGTGTCGTCACTTGCACCGCAACCATGCATGCGGATTATTTTCTCAACACTCTAAATGTTTAATATGTAGACTCTAATTATTAATCCAAGCCACGAATCAACCTAAATATGCAGTAAGTATTTAGTTATTAACTTAACCTAACACATGCGCATACCAATCCTATGTACTCTATAACCTTTCAAGCTTTATTAAAATTGTATGGAGTACTTAAACCAATCTCTTAGCTGCGTCTTATTTTATTCAAGCAAAACCTTAATTTGTACTTGCGAATACTATATTATACCGTGTATAACATTATTAGCAAATTATCTCCATGGGAGTAGTGAATGAGCACCGATTATAGTCCCCAGAACAAATTTTGGGGTGTCATTAAACACAGTTTATATGTATGTATTTGCACTATAATGGCCGCATTTTACGTCTGATTTGTTACACATTTGGTGCAAACGTTGGTGTCACACTCATACAGCCAAACAAAATCTCACAATCGGAAGCAAGTCCGTAGTTATAGACCGCAAGGCCGAGGTGCAAACACTGTGAGCGGAACAAAGCAGCGCGTGAGCCTGGGCTGAAGGCTGAGGTGCAAACAAATTATTCTAGTATATTATTTCCTAAACTCAGGTAGCTATCCATCGCCTTCGTGAGTAGACAGATTTCCCAAATAGTTTGTTGAAACCCTAAAACAAATAAACTAAGTTTTAGAAATTCACTCAACTTACATCAGCGGTCCATCTTCGCGATCGAATTATTTTAGAATTATAACGTTTAATTTCAATAGGTAGAATACACGTCATATCATAACTATACTTATAAAATAAAATGGTTAATCGTTACTCGTACAAAAATAATACTTCAATGAACACACGGGCTAAGGGAAATGTTTAAAAGATAATTACGTGTAGGTCCTACTTACACGGGATAGTAACCATTAATCGCATAACAATATAAACTTCAGGTAAAAGGGTGTTCTAGAAGTATGTCCTTAGAAGCTGATACAGGCTGAAATGTTCTAGGTGTTTAGCCTGATCGTTCGTCAAATGGATGGAAAATATACGAAACCATCTGATAATGTAAACAATTTCCAAATAATTGAATTTTCTTCTCTGAGATTAAAATATTGAATTTTAAAACTAAAATGGGATACAAATTGTATACCATTTAATTTTCTAAATTGTTAGAAAGGCTAAGCGTCTTTCTATACCAACTGTTAATCACTTTCAACTTCGCCTAACCTACAACTGAATTTATGGTATAATTGATTATATTTATATTACTTCGTTACTTTTATGACATGTACATTTATACATTTTTAACACGTTATTTAATTAAAACAGACATTTCAAACATTTTCCTTAAATTTCCTAACACATTAATCTCACGTTGTTTCTACAGTATTGCTTTCACACTAATTTAATTTTTTCACAAACTTTCTCGGTGGGTTTATTTTGTTATTGAATTATCTGTTTACAGTTCTAAACATTGTGTTCTTTAAATATTTGTTCAAATAACTAGCAAACCTTTGGCCGAGTGAAACTTTTGACCAAAAGTCAAGGCAATTCGCATGACTAGTTCAACTCTCCTAATAAACAATATTTCATGGATAAATTGTTGGTTATTTTTCTAAAAATATAAATACATAAACTTTTAAAAATTTAACTATTGTATATTAAGTAAACAAATGGTAAATTGTTGCTTTTCTGAGCATAAGTATCCACACACATATAAAGAAGTACTAATACCTTTATCCTTCAGTCTCATTGTTTAGCTTAAAATATGATAACCGAGTTATCGATACAAATTAAAACAACAGTTCTTGGTATTTGTCTACCTGGTCCAAATTATTTTTACATTTGAAATTTTTTGTCATTAAGTTAGTTATCCTTTACAGCAGTAGGCACCCGTCTAGGTAAAAGTGGCCTTGTCTCACAAAATGTTGGATCCTGCCTTTTGGATAATATTTTGCGTATATCGACCTTTTTAAGAATAATCCATCTTTATGCATTACTACGTTTGTAATTATAATTTTTCGATATTTCAAAATCTTGGCGTTATACAAAAGGTTGCAGCAGCAAATGCAGTTGTAAGATGACTCGCTAAGTATTCCATTATATGCAGTGTACTGTGAGTTTTGTAGAAATACGCTTAAGGTACTCGTAGAAAGTGAAAAATAACTGAGATACAAATACAAATGTTTAATGTAAAACTTGCAGATAATGTATTTCTCATCAAAATAAATTGTTGTTTTATACTAAAACAAAATGCGTGAGTATAAATGAGATCAAACTGGCGGTTGAATTCAGAGAAGTCGAATCGTTTCACATTTCGTCTGAACCTGGTCAATGTGTCTAAAGAAGTTTCACTTCAAAATTGCATGGATAAATTATTTACATAAAACGCACGTGAAATTAGTTTTTCGCAATTTTTTAAAAATTAAGTAGACTTTGAAGGTCCCGAATCTCACCACCTGCTTGAAATATCAAACAATTATACAGGCTTAACTTATAGAAAATTGTATGTTTTTCAAAGTTGGTGAAAATGATTTTCCTCTAAAAATTCACTGAAACCGAATTAATATAGGGACAACAAAAAAGTGCCTTTTTATGAATTTTTAGGATGGCTACAATAACATAAGAGCCCCAGATTCGATAGGGTTTGTTATACACAACACGTACAAAAGTGCACAAGGCAGAAGGAGTAAGCTACTGGATTGTTAAGAAACAATCAGAATTCATGCTCGATAAATTATTATGTAGATACTACTTCGATTTAACTGTTACCTCTAGTAAGGTGTTACCTTATATAACTGATATAGTTTGAATAACAACTGAAGCGTAAACAGTAAGTCATCTTTGAGGTGTATCGTCTTATAAAACCTCTAGTAAGACGTAAATGCTCCGAAGCGTCACTTCCTCATTGGTTCAACGACTGTCTATTGGCCAACTGTCATCCGAGGCATTCCATCTTACCTAAACACTTTACTCTAGACTAAAAAGTAAAAGCGATCTCTGTAAATTTATCGCAGTGAAATTATTGCGCATGACATTTTCAGCTTGCAAGGCTGATCGTAACGAGTTACCAGTTATTTCGTGATTCATTAGAGGGATGGCCCGTCCTTAGACAATACGTGAAAGTAGTTTTTGTACATGACTGATTATTTGAAATTGTTTAATTCACTCACTATTTTCCATTATTAATCTGGATTTGTACAATGCATTATTTAAATTATATAATTTGAACAATCTTTCCCTGTGTAAGTTTGTTTTTTGGATGTTTAGGGTAGTCTCTGAAATCATAAACCTATTAGTCAAACTTGTTTCAACTACAAAAAGTCATCCTCAGTATTTATTTGAAAATATATTTCATTTGTGAATAATTTTGACTTTTCTTAGTAACATATGCATGATATTAAAAAATAAAATTACATTTTAGTAAACATTATTTGCAGGAAGTAATGTACAAGTTTAGTTGCAGTTCATATGACAATGAATGCATCTAATTAACACATCTGACTGGATAAATTAGTTTTTAAAAAGAAAGAAAAAACAAAATTGCTGTCATTATAATTTAATGTTTAAACTATAAACTAAAGGTTCAACTGTATTCTATGTTCGTACATAAATGTACTAAGATCGCAAATAAACCAAGATTAAATAAATAATGTTTGCAGCGATGGCACTGGTTTGATTTCAACCTAAAATTTTGTTTAATTTAATTTCAAAAATGTGAGCCGAGTATTCAACTTTAAAACATAAACGAGGCATGTGATGGTTAAATATTAATTGAAATATCAACATTTTATTTACGAAATATACATTTCCCTAAATACTTCCAAAAATTTTTAATATAAATCATTCTCAAGTTTTTACCATCTGTGAAATAGTTAATGGGTCCTGTTTATAAATACAATTTTCTTCATAAATATGTAAGCTACGATAAATTAGTTCACGCACAATTACGCGAGTGTAGAGGGCCTGAAAGTTGGCGTTTGGTCACGCAGTGGCCATTCGTAGATATAACAAATTTATATAGGCAAATTTACAAAGTCAGAGAAACAAGGAATGCTGTGAAAATACTGTAAAATACATTTGCTTGATACTTGTATTGATAAGTACTATCCTATTGAAGTTGTAATGTATTGTAATATTTTGTGAGCCATTGGAACTACAAAATGGGGGAATATTTAAAAACCTTTAATTTTGCATGTTTGTTCGCTAAGAGTTAACTTAATAATTATTTCATGTAACGTTTACATATGTTTTAGGCTTTGACATCCGGGTATTATGGGCTACGTGATTTTTTTTAAAATAAAGCTCAGAAATGATTTTGAAAAAAAAGTTTGTGTCCTTTTTATGCTTTGTCGTTCAAGATAAACCCAAAACGTTAGCGAACGAATGTGTATGTAAAATGTTCTAGCAAGGTACTCCTACCGTATAGAACAGTCAGAATAGAATTTGTCATGACGTATTAAACAAATATTCATCCAAATCAAGTAAACATTTTAATGGCGTTCAATATTCTAAATAATAACCTTTGAATTGAGAAATATCTATATCTATATTTATAACAAAGAACTTTTGAGTGTGTGTGAGTGGTGTGTATGTATGTGTATCTGTTTGCTATAAACGCCTCGACCGGTTGACAAATCTTGACCAAATGGTACATTGGTTAATCAACCACTAATTAGTTCATGACGAAACTAACGCGAAACTAAACAAATATTTTTATTACTTCGGTTTAAAATGGAAGTAATTATCGTAACACAGAGGTCTGCTGTTTGGCGAATTTGTTTCATATATGATACATAAACAAAATAAATCAATCACACTTTTATTACTTTCGCTTATAAGATGACAACCCCTAAAGAAATAATTATTAAATTATTGAAATGATTAATATACTATCCATATTGCAAATGTTTTGAAATAGGTACCAAAATCATACGAATTCAATTAAAAGTGTGCTATAAAATCAATCACAGCTAATGGTAAGTATATGAAGCAAATCCTTAACTGCTAAAAGATGGGCTAGCAGATACTTAACATTTTTACTTGCACTGTATCAGAAAGCATAACCTCATTTTCAAAGCAGATGCTAAACAATCTTTTGCTTTTTAGTTAACAAAGCCTTAAGTTTATTCTTCATTGTTTTTGTTCCTTGTTTTGTGGTTCGGGGTTTTTATTTAAATCAGTGTTATTCTTTATAATAAATTATTTTTAAGCACATTGTCTATATATTATTTTAAGCGGCACTAGAAAAATTTTATAAAAATAAAAATATATATTAAATCAAACTACTTAGGTCATACACCATTTTTGACCAATGAAGCTCGGATCTAATTTAGAATTTCGTGAAAGGTAAAGGCTTAATATTTACAATATATTTATTTAATTCACTTATTATTGTAATCAAATCAAATCAGTCGATATTGTCAAAATATAAAATGCACGACAACGTCGTAATATGTAATATAAAATAATTAACTTAAAATACTATTGTACCAATCTTACAAAACGATTAAATAGGGAATCGGAAGCAATACTGGGCCACATAGATTGGTCATGTTCAAAACTTACCTTAAAATTTAAATATCACCAAACGTAGGAATGTTTTAGCTTATTACTCACAATACACAAGATACCTAGAGGTTAACTCAATAAACCATAGAAATAGATATAAATTTTGGCTTTATTAACCAAAATGTAAAAAAAGTTTATATGCCCTTAATACAAGAAAATGAAATTATTTATATGCCCTTAGTACAAGAAAAACTTCAGATTTAAAAGAATACATATATATTTAATTAAGTTGAATTTAAAAGCCTTCCCCAAAAATAAAAATCAAAAACCCTCCCTTTTAATAATGATTACAGAATTTATACAGAAAGGATTAACAAATTACAAAATTCTAACATGAAATACCATGGATTTGTTTAAGAATAAATATTTATGTCGTTGGCCAACTCTAAAGCTAATTATAAATAATTGAATAAATAAACAAAATTAATTATGAGACGTCTCTCTATAAAAAAAGGTATATAATTTCTAATATACAGCCCTTAGGGCTAAGTTCCAAAATGTGCTATAGCTTGCTCCTCCCAATTATTAAATACAAACATATCCTATATAGTATTCATACACAAAATTACTTTTTCAAAATACAGCCTGTTTAATATTTAACACAAAAATCAACTGCAGATCATTCATATTTCAAATTAATCTCTGTCTGTAACTAGAACACTGTAGATATAAGAATTTTATTGTATTTAAAGTCCTGTTGGAAGGTAGGCTTTTCAGTAAGGCGTAGCTGTGGTGTAGCTTATGGCATTGTAAGGGTTAAATATCCCCTGAAGTTGAACCAGTGTAACTGCATAACACAAATAACAATTCTTTTTTAGAAAACTTGCAGCTAATTTAAATAAGCATAAGACAGATAGTTCTTTTGAGTTAGCTGTTTTAAAATTTGTAGCACAAGGTGACAAATTGCTACTTAAAGATTGTAATAGTTAATACAACATGTATCATGTTGCATAAGAATGTTTCTACATGTTAACCAAACCACATGGCAACATAAAAATGTTCTTGTTTAGTTACATAATATATATATCAGTAATATTATGCCTATAGCTCATTAAAAGTTTTCAATATTCTGGTTATACTGCAGAAAACTACACAGTTACAGTTAATTAATACAGAACAGTTTAGGCTAGTTTTGTTTGAAATATGTTAAGACTTTAGTAATACACAACATAGCATCAGCTTTAAAGTTTTTGTAGGCTGTAAGATTAGCATTTTAAAATTAGGCTGTAGTAAAAATGAAATACATAGGTTTTTCATTAAATCGAACAAAATGTGTTTGAAAAGTTATTCATAAGCCAACGGTGGAACTAACCTTATTAAATTTTACAAGTAAACATTTCATAACTAACAAAAGTAAGGCTAAAACATTCCACATACCTGGTATTCACAAAATAAAGGCTTATAACAAAGGCATGTTAAATAGCCTTGCGCATAACTCGCGACAAAAAAATATAAGGAATTAATCCACCACAATAATTTAACTATATCAGCGACATGACAAGGTTTACTTTCCTGTAGTGGAAGCAATGGCGGACTCTCTTCTCGAATGTTCTAAAAGAAGCAAGGTTAACGGTCAAGAATAAGTCAGCTGTTCGGTATATGAGATAAGGAATCCGCTTAATAGCGACCTATGCCCAAAGTAGATACTGTACGGAGGTGGCGTCTGGCTTAGAAAAGGGAAACTATTTGGAAGTTGGTGAAGGTAGGCAGAAGTTGTAACTAGTCGGTAAGGATAAATGATAGAAAGGTTGTAAACTGTCGGAAAATAGTATTTATTAAAGGAAAAAAAAATATAGGTGGCGCGAAAATCTAAAAACGTCACACTATTAAATTGACAACACAAATATATCTCACACTTAATTGTCAGAAAATAAAATTTAGAGGCATATCACATATCAAAAAGTACATACCCCATGATCATCTAAACAAACCCCAACTTACAAATTAAAGTAGTTACACATATAAATATTTTAAACACACTTAAAAATTGTGATTCTTCTTTCTTATTAACAATTGAAACAAATACAAATAACAATAATATTACAATACATCCAATGACAATCATGTTATTACTGTCACAAATACAACAATAGTTCACAGCAACAAATAATATATAATATACTAGAGGGCTCCACCCCTGCTCGCTTCGCTCGCCTACCCCCGAGGTGACTCACTTCGAAACAAATCCAAACAGGTTATTTTATATAAATAGACCCTACTATTAAATTCTAATATGTCTTATTTGTTTTAATTAGGATGTAACATAGTGGTTTCTCATTTTTAAATTACTTAATTTATTAAGGGTTTATTCTCTAGCTTTAAGGAAAGTATAACAATCAAAATTTTTACTACATTTTCACCCCTTAGCAGCACGCGACAGAATGTCAGTCTATAAGAAATTATGTTGTAAGAAATAAATGTACACATTTTCAGCTCCATAACTTTAAGGAACATGTAACAAATAATTTTTATTGTTTTAGGGGTTGTTATCACATTTTCAGCCCTTAGCAGCACGCGACAAAATGCAAATATAGTTTACTTTTTCTATGTATCTTGTAAGAAATAAATGTACAACATTTCAGCTCTCTAGCTTTAAAGAAAGTATAACAATTAATATTAATTGTTTTATGGGTTGTTTTAACCCTTAAATCAAAATTAATTCTAGCCTATGTTATAAAGGATAGTGTAGCTTTTTATTAGTAAAACTATTTTTTCAATCGGTTCAGTAGTTAAAGAGATTACTCCCTACATCTAAACAAATGAACAATCCAAATTTTACCTCTTTATAATATTATTAATAATAACCCCAAAACTAATAATGTTAAATGTTCAAATCAAATTATTTCGTATATTTTATAACAGCAGTTTTAATAAAGGTTAGAATAACCAGCAAGGCTCAGGTCTTTACTTTTAAAAATATAACCTAAAAGTTGAAAATTTAAATAAATGCTTCAAAGTTATAAATCAGCTGTTAATGGAAACATTTTAGCCAACAGCTGTTTTATCTGTTACTTTATTCAATTGGTTGCTATGGTAATAAATGTAAATACATATGTTAGTTCATCAGTCTAGGCCAGGGGTTGCCAAACGTTTTTGGTGACGTACCCCTTAGTTCGTACTATGTATTATGGCGTACCCATTAATACAATTAATTTTAAATTGTACGCGTATCATTAGTTTGCTTTTTTAAATTTTTCCATGTTTTTATATGCATTCATCATCACTCTTATGTTATAAAATCTGAATGTCAAAGATAAAATTTAATGCAATACAAGAATTTCAATACATAAAATTACCATTTTATTACTTTTGTTTTTAGTTATCGATCTTAAAACTTGTTAGGTTGGAATGATAAAATGCAAGACAATGTATTAATACATTTATTTAACTATAATTAAATTACAAAATCCAAAATTATGAATGTCATACGATAAATCTGTTCATGTAGAGTAATCAGTTATTCAATGTGAGGGATGAGCTTGAATGGAATGGCTTAAACTGCTGATGTCTGGCATAATTGTACTTAAATTGAGTCTGAGATCACATTCCACTGTATGCATTCGGTTCCTGTATTTATTTTTGATATACAGCAGATTCAAGAATCCCGCCTCACATAAATAGGAAGTTCGGAACGGGAGTCAGCAATGTCATCATACTCTGAGCGTCGTTGGATCCAAAAATCAACAAGCGTGGTTTCGTTAAATACTTCTTTCAGGTCCGAATCGCAGTTTAACTCAAAAAGCTCCTCTTTGAGTTTCAGAGAAAAGCTGTCTTGAACAATTTTTCAATGTCAGCAAAAGGGTTTTCAATCCATGAGTACGAATTTAGGTCTTGAAAGTATTTTGTAAAGCTAGCTTGGAGGGAGCTACAATGATGTGTATGGCATTCAAAATGGTTTGATTCAGGAGAAGTTCGTTTTCTTTAACAAAATATTTAAGAGATGGGAACAATGACACTTTATTTTTCTTTGATTCCCCTTCTGCAAAGCTTAGTTTTAGTTTCACACTATTGATTTTGTCTATAACTTGGAATGGGGTGCTTTCTTGTAGTTTCCTGTTAACAACATTTAACATACAGTAGAACTCCAATTATCCAGACTCCAACTATCCGGATCGCCAATTATCCGGATCAGATTTGACTAAGAACATAATCAAACGGATGCGAGACTTGGCGGCGCAGAATCGATTTAAGGTAGCAAAACAGCTGACTCTGCCTGGTATGTTCAAAAAATAATGTATTTTACAGTGATTTAGTATTGTTTGTAAATATTACGTAATGTAAACATTGTCATTGATATTGTTTTTTCATAATAGATACCGTAAATGTTCTCTATTGTGTTTTGTTTACGTTTTTCTCCTAAAAACGGCCTTTTTTCGTGACAAATCCAATTATCCTAATTTTTGATTATCCGGATCGGGTCCGGTCCCAATCAATCCGGATGATTGGAGTTCTACTGTATTGAATATGTCTGCCAAATACGCCAATCGGCTCAACCACAATTCATCTGAAAAACGGTCACGATACTGAAAGTCTGTTTCAGATAGAAAAATTAATATTTCATGTCGATCGAAATTCAAAAACTCGAGATATCACTCTTCCTCTCAACAACCACCTTACTTCCGTCTGCACACAAGTTATGGAAAAGGTGTGAGTTCAGTGCTCTGGCTTTGATGAAATTTACAGTCTTTACTGCTTCATTTAATACAGTTTTCAGCTCCGCTGGACATCTCTTTGTAACCAAGGCTTCTCGGTGAAGACGACAATGAATAAATTTAGCTTTTGGGCCTACTTGCTACACTTGAGTAACAACTCCCTTATGAACTTCAGCCATTGCATTTGCCCCATCTGTGTAAATTCCTACACATTTTCCCAGTTCAGCTCGTTTTTATGGATAAATCTGTTTAATTTTCCAAATATCTCATCTGCAGTTGTGTGTGAAGGCAAGTTTTGGCAAAATAACATGTCTTCTCCGACAGTATTTTCATCTTCGTACCTAACATAATATATTATCTGAGCCATGTTAGTTACGTCAGTTGTTTCATCAATTTGAATAGCAAAAATTGCTTTTTTTAAATTTTAATAAGTAATGTTACCTTTACATTAGCAGCCATGTCACTTATTCTTCTTGAAACTGTATTGTTAGAAATCGAAAGTGAATCAATCTGTTTAGCCTCTTTTTCTCCTAACATGGTTGACCCAATGTCTTTAGTTGCTGGTAGTATTAATGTTTCCCCAATGGTATGTGGTTCTTCAAGTGGCGATGAAACTCTTTTTCCGAACGCTTGAAGACTGGCTTAACCACATATCCATTATGATATCAAAAAATCATAGAACTCAAAACTTCCTATGAAATAATTAATAAAATTATACGAATAATGCGACAGTATTACAAACGCTTTGTAAACACATCTACTGCGCCACTGGTATAATGATCAGACGATAGACGAAATAGAGAGAGCGTCAGTGATGTAGCCGCTGGGCGCACAAAACTTCCCTCGCTTTCCCCGCAGCCCGAAATTTCCCTCGCATCAGCCGGCACATCAAACAAACTCGCATAGTCCTGCTCGCGTACCCCCTGGCAATGTCTCACGTACCACCAGGGGGTACGCGTACCACAGTTTGGGAACCTCTGGTCTAGGCCTAACCTAAGATTTTTCTCTACTAAATTTACAAATATTTAAATAAAAAAGGTTTTTATCAAAATGAATTATAGCCTATGTTACTCAGAGATAGTGTAGCTTTTTATTAATAAAACTATTTTTCAATCGGTTTAGTAGTTCCAGAGATTAGCTATTAGATATTCATTAGCTCTTTTCTATTATATCTTTATATGATTTTATATTTAATTGTTTTATTTTCTCGGGAAGGCTGTTGTAGAACCTAACTGAATTATTCTAAAAACTCTGATAGTAACACTCATGAGTTCTAAAATTAAGCCAATTTCTAGTCACATAAATATACGAACTGAGGCAATAGACTGAAAGTATATAATATTTTTCTTTAAAGAAATTAAAAATTTCATAATATATAATGACTAGCTGACCCGTGTGAATATTTTTCAAGTTGGGAATAGGAGTATTTCCTGATTTAATATAATATATTTAACTAAGTAAATTGCGTTTATTTATTTACGTTATTTTAATTTGATTGATTTGTGTGATATATTATACTTGCATATAGAATGCAAACAATCTAACTAACAGCTGTCATGTTAGTTAAACACATTGTTAATAGATATTAGGAACCATATGAAGTATAATATACAAGTTTTTAAAATAAATTTTCGTAACGAAAATATGAATTTTAAGCTGTTTGTCTATTTTTGGTCAATAGCGGGGAACATTACCTTTAAATGATGCTTCAATAATTAATTTTTATGAAGAATTAATTAAGAAATCGGTTAGCGACAAAAAACACCTTTGAGAAATAATATGTAAGGATATAAGTTTCAGAATACCTAACTTTTAAATAAAGGTTTACAAAGGAACATTAGTCCCACTTCACATAGTAAGCAAGTTAGACGTCTTCTGTATTACAAGTATTTTTGCAGTCATTACCCCAAACTGCGATCCCATTATGTACGTGGCTGTGGATGCGAGGAAAATAAATCATTCTCAGTACTCCACGTCTACTGAGAAATTCAATTTCCTTAAGAAAAATATTCCCTTTAACATTTATTTAAAAAAAAGGTATAATTTATGTGCTTCTCCCATTTTAAATCTTCTTCGCAAACAAACAACTTTACATATTTTCCTACCGGAGATACATCTTGTTATTAAGACTATTTTTCAAATCATTAATATTTAAAAAGTTAACTGAACATCGTCTTTTATTAAATTACTAATTCTCTCTGACAAATTTTAGTTTAAATTTCACTTTCTATTTTCATACGTAAGACAGCGGCAATTATTAAAAATATTGCACTTTAAAAATTAATATTGTAATGCAAGTAATGAATAATACCGGACCCAATATAGACACCCTATGGCACTCCATGACTTGAAGGTAAGTAATGTAAATCTATTTATATTACAGACTGATATCTATTATTAACTGATTATTGCCAATATAAATGTAAAAATGTATAAAACTATAACAACCTCTCCGGTTGTATATAGTGCGATTTGAACTTGCCAAGGATTCCGTATTAACATCCATCCCAAAAGTTTTACCAATTCAGAAGTTTTACACATTATTTACCGTAACCGATATATTCTAAAATAAAAAAACTAACTAATAACAATAACTAAGGAGGAAAGAAATGTTTGGTATAAGAGTATGAGGACCAGTGAATTAGGTGATTGGTTCAAACTCATCGTATTTACAGTATACCTACAGCATGTACTGTTAGAGCATTTGTTAAAGTTGTTTACAACATTTTTCCTGAAGTTTTCCTATAAAGTATTGCAGGCACCTCTAAAAATACTGTTTTATTTAAAAGCTTAATAGCAGTACTTTCAGAAATAGAGGGGGAGACGTGGATTTTCAGAAACAACCTGAAAACTACAAGTCACAAAGTTACAAACAATTTGATATCCTTACCTCTTCAGCGTATTTTGACGTTCACCGTAAGTCAACACATATTCGTGTTAGCATGCGTTACTTTTATACCTTTCGGAAAAAATAGTCTATGAAAGGTCAGGTCACAGAAGGTGCATGAGAAAGTAAATCATTTGTAAGGCAACTTATAATGTCCGTAACAATAATTTTCAAATCAAATTTATATTTTGTCTGGTTTTAAATAAGTTTTACTTTTACAAACGAATAATTTCCTGGGAGAGCTGCATACAAGGGTCCTTATTTTTTTACAAAGAAGAAGCCATGTCCAACAGCTAGTAATTTATATTGCTGAACTGACATTGTAAAATAAAGCGTGCTGATTATGTATATGCACCTGAAAACACTAAGTACAGAATATGTTTAAAGCCTAATATAACACAAAAAAGGCAAAAGCTTTTTATATAACACGAAAAGTTTTATAAATAAACATTATTGCTTCATAGAACTCAAAACAGCAATTGGATAGACTAATTTTATGAATTAATCTATATGTCGTTGGATTTTCATCCAATAATTCTAATAACACGTTTTGAAATCCTTTCATATACTCTCATACAAAATAATCCAATATATATGTTTCCATGGTAACCAGACTCGTTCATTAAGGCAACATTCAAAACTATTTTCTCAAATTACAAGGGATAATTGGTTTGAATTATACCACGCAATTAGGCAAGAATTACTTCGCTCTAAGCAATTCTGAATACAGTTGGAAATTCTTGATTTGAGTTAATTATATGTATTCCAAGAAACAAGAGTACGATCTTAAGTTAATTAATTTAGAAAATATTAATAAACATAATCGTTATACAGAAATATTCTTATACCACTTTTTTTATCTTGGAAACTATTTCTAAGTACCCTTTTTAGTGAACAGTAAAAATCATTTTTAACAGTATTTTTCATATGGAAACCATTATAAATTTTCTCACATAATCTCATATTTTTATAAGTTTACTTTAAATTTTAAACTAGGGCTTACCTAAACTCGCTTCGCTCACCTACCTCCGCGTTCACTAAAGGCGAAACAAATACAAACATTGTATTCCTTACTCCAACAGATGCACTTGGATCAGGGTAATGTAGTAGGAGTTGCTGTGGCCTGGATGCGCAAAAACGCAACAGTTTTTGCGTGAATGATAGGATTTTTGTATATAGTAAAAAGGTTTTAAGTTATTAATTTTCATAATATTTTTTTTTGAAGTGATAACTTCTATTGGCCCGTTGGGCACTTTCGACTTGGCTATGTTTTCGAAATCTCGCGTCACGCCAGATTTCTCGCGAGATCTTGCATCACGCCAGATTTCCCGCAAGATCTCGCATCACGCCAGATTTCTCGCGAGATCTCGCGTCACGCTTTTGTTTAGACACCAGTCAGATCGTGGAGAGGGAATATTATTAATACATTATTTACATTTATTAGCATAGCAATCAAATTAACACATAAGAATTAGTTAATATAATATAACAGCTGATTTCGCCCATCATCTGTAATTCTTAAACAAAACCCAGCGCAGATTATATTTTGGGGTTATGTTTACAACTTCAACCATTAAAATTTCTTGTGATGTTAATTTTCTTATATATTAGTTATACAACTAATGTAGGCTTCTATAACTATAAGTTATATGGGCTTCTACACGTTATAAGATTTGCTTTGGGGTTATATACTGTATATAAAACTAACCTTTGATCATCAATATATTCGTTTATACAAATTTAAAGAAGGATACCTACTGTTTAACTTCGCAAACATTCGTACATCTTTGTATAACATATTTGATTATTAATTTCTTTACTGTAATATTAACAACTTCTAAATCATTTGATCTATCAATATGAAATAAAAGGTAACTAAAAGATAATATTTTTACCTTTCTTTAAATATATAATAACGGATATAAATAAACAATTTGAACAAATAGGCCTACAGTTTTATAATCCTTATAATTGTACACATTTACCGAGTTAAAAATCCCCGTAGTCATAGAAGTTATCACTTCCAACGTGTGGTCTTAAGCACACCCAGTTAATTTTTTTTAAATTAACGAAATACTTATTTTATTTTTAGATAAAATGCCTTTTATACCAGCAACATATCGTATTTTGTTATCGATAGAATCTCGAACTGTCTATTATAATAGTCTCTGTATGAATGTGTCCGATTTATGATGATATTTGATAAACGTTTTGTTCAATTATATTTTACCCTTATATGGAATGTTACTGGTCAATACTCCACCGAACATAACCTTTTCGATACAAGTTTCCTATTAATTTCGCGAAGCATCTGTAGAATAAAATTAACTTCGAAGAAGTCCTGCGTAGGTTAGGGAAATTAGAAGATTTAAATCACATACAGTTACAATTTCCCCAATCCACTCCAACCTCACAAAAAAACAATTATAATAATAATAATTTATGAAGTCTACTTACATTTGTTATCTGCTCAACTCAGTATTGCTGGAACTGATCTTTCTTTAACTTCATATCTTCTCAAGGTCGGTATGGTTCAGGTGTTTTTGGAAACAGTTGATTAATAGATTTCGTAGACATTAGAGTTGGTCATTTTGACCTTTA
Organism: Philaenus spumarius; assembly: GCA_018207615.1. NCBI lineage: Eukaryota > Metazoa > Arthropoda > Insecta > Hemiptera > Aphrophoridae > Philaenus > Philaenus spumarius. The sequence continues at coordinate 137,235 of JAGFPH010000238.1, read as the reverse complement.
GCGAGTTTTTGTGTACATCAGATTCACAGTAAACATAATACGGTTTTTGATATTAGAGCACAAATTTATGCAAGAGAAAACTATGAACAGTTAATAATAAATTAACTCATATAATAGCGAGTGTACGACCATACATACGTACCTGAGTAACAATATAATATAACAGCTGATTTCACCAATCATCTGTAATAAAAGCGTAGATTATATTTGGGATTATTTTTACAACTTCAATCAACAATACAATGTCTTATGAAGTTTACTTTTTTAAATAAGAGTTATATAACTAATCTAAGCTGTAATTCCTTATAAGATTAGCTTTGTGATTATAAAATGAATATAAATACAACCTTTTATCTCCAATACTATAATCATGTACCGGTATACAAATTAAAAGAAGAGATACAAATTCGTTTAACTTCGGAAACATTCGTACATCTTCGTATAACAAATAAACGTATTCTGTTATTAATTTCTTCATTATAATATTAATAAATTCTAAATCGTTTGATATATCAATAAGAAATAAAAACTGTTAAAAGACAATATTTTTATTGTTATTATTATATGTAATAATGTATATAATTACAAAATTTTAACCAATAGGCCTACAGCTTTATCATCCTTATAATTGTACACATTAACCGAGTTAAAAATCAGCCTCAGCATAATTATAGTTAGACCTGGATAAAGTAATTTTGTGTAACTTATTTAATTGTGCATATTACAATTATCACAAAATTCTTTTTAATTTTGTGAAATATAAATAGCAGTGGTAACATGAATTAAATACTTTTTTTTAAATAAAATGTATATTTTAAAGTCTTAACATTACAATTAAAATTATTATTTTATTTAATAATAACTTAAATGTGTTAAAATATAATTCAAGTTTTGGGAAACAATCTATTTGACACCTTTTTTTCAGTACGGCCGTTTTGACCAACAACCAAAACAAATATAATAGAGAAACGTTACCATGCCAATTAAGGGATACATGCAAATGATTGTTTTTTACCTAATACCTCCTACTTACAGCTAGGGACTTTCAACAATATAAAAATCCAAGTTTTAAGCCAAATTTCAAAGAAAAATGTTTACCAAAATATCATAATAAATATTTGAAGTTATTTGTAAAGTAAAAAAGCTTATAATATTTTTTTTATATTAGTAGTTTTAAAGTTGGTCACAATATTAGAAAATTTAGTTTATTTTCCAAATTTGAAATATATATTCTTACTGGCCTGTAGAAAGAAGCTACGGTTCTAAATTAAACTTTGTGTAAAACTAGGGTTTTTTCCGAGGGTCTAAAAGAATTAAGGGTGGTCAGGTTAAAAGAATTACCCGGAATGTAGTAGGCCTACATAATGTTCTCGTAAACATTTCAAATCGAAGTTCAGAAGGGTCTCAAATATTTATTGTTTAAAAAAATATGTTTTCAGAAAAAAATCTCCTCTTATCAAAAAAGTTGATTAACTTCAACAAAAATATTCAACATTTGTTTTTAACTATGTTGAGGTGGCTTTGTGCATATGAAAAGGTCACCAAGAGAGAGTGATGAATTAATCATTGAAAAAGTAGTAAGTCTTTTGAAATACATTTTTGTGAAAGTTTGTATTTCTGACATTGATTGATGTCTGTCCACAAACGCCATTTTGTGTGAAAACTTTAGTTTATATTTTTAATATTGATGTTTATTATATTGTAGAACTTACAATTCTAATATACGGGTACTAATAGTCCAGTCAAGTTGTCAAAAAAAGGTCGAGTATAGCAAAATCTTCTAAACTGTCTGGGTTTTTGATTTAGGATCCAACTTTGCACCTGTACCATAAGTAGGGAAATAAACTTACAAACATACCAAATTGGTAAATTTTTACGTTTTTATCGGTTTATTGCTGTTATTTCAGAAGTTGTAGTATTAAACTAAAATCTGTTGACGAATATTGATAAACAAATTAAAACGAAAAGTTTAGAGATTCAAACCCAGCTGTTATTGGTCGTATTTTCATTTTTTTAAACACTCGTACAGTAAAAATATGGTGTTTTTATTTAAACAAAATTATTTTTGACCTGTAAATGGTTGGACTTCTTTATGGACGTAAACTTTAGTAGATGAAATCATAAATTTGTCCATGTATTGATAATTTAATGTCCACTTCATTATAGAAAAGTTGTTAAAATTTTACGAAAACAAATTTACCTTAAAGCCGTTTTTTACCATTTTGTGGAATCAAACTTTGTATCAACATTATTCGTTCTACGTTGTTCCTTTGGCTCTTAGCTTTAATTTAATGTTAATAAATTAAACAAATTTATTTACAAATGACTATATAACACTTGCCCAAATGATATGAAATCCCTTAAAATATTTATTACTAATTTTTAAATAGTATTTGAAACTTACAGTAACTCAGACCATCAAATGTTCTAATTTAATTATCTGTAAACGCAAAACTCTAATTAAAGAAGAAATAAAAATACGACCAATTCTCGGGTCCAAATGGTCAACATTACTTCTGTATAAGGTTCAAATTAAAGCTTAAAAGGAAAAAAGGAGGTAATATAACCACAAAAAGGTAAAAAAAACAGCTTTGAGGTAATTATTTTGTTTTGTATTATATAAAATGTGTTCAAGTATACCTTAAAAAAAGGTCAATCCAACTAATAATTATCGTCAAAAATATGTTTATATTTTACTGTACGAGTGATTTTTTTAATAAAAATGGGGGAAAGTAGCTGATATATCGGGGGTTTGATTCGGTCTAATTGTGGTCAAACTGTTGGTTTTTAAGTACTTAATAAAAATTCGTCTACAGATTTTAAGTTGATATTATACAACCTGAAATAATCGCAATAATCCCCTAAAAAACTGTCCATTTTCCATTTTTGAAGAGTGTTGCCTCACTTGTGGCGAAGGTGCAAAGTCAGACCTTTAGTTTACACCCCAAAATCTACCGATTCCTTAAAAAACTATTGTTTATATAATTATTCTCTAAAAATGACAGTTTGGGATAATGGTCCTACTAGCTTTGTTTAGTAAGAAATAGACTATTATTTCTTAAAATATTCCAACAAAATCGTTATTTTTTAGAGTTTCGTAAATTAAAATGATAATCCCTTATAGTTGTGTTCAGTCTGTCAGTCTCAGTAATGCATAAGTTACAAAGTTGAAATTTGAAATGGTTATAAAGTATGCTTACTCATATATACTGATATAAGTCAAATAAAAATTAAAAAAATATCGTATAATTTTGATAGTCAAGGTTTGGAAACTCTAATGTAAAAATTTTATGAACCCTTGAAAAACTTTAAAGGGTACAATATTACTATGTTTAGGAGCCACCTTTCACTGCCCCAATGACCGGTGTAAAATTGATTCCCTCCTCGGATATTGTTTGTTTTTTTTTTTTTTTTGTAATATTGATAGTTCTGTACTATTGATTATATACAATGATGATGTTTTGTTGTTATTAATATAATTTTTGACTGACAGTGCGGAATTCTATTCATGAGTCAAAATCACATTTCTCCTGTGTGTTAGAAATTAAACTGAATAGGTATTTAAACTTTCTTCCTCTAATTTTTGCGGTAAAACTTCAGGTCCATGTACGAATCCAGTTGAAGGCCACGGAGGTTTGTCTTCAGGCAATAAAATTGCAACTATGTTGTCTGAAAAATTGCTTAATATATTTAGAGTTTCTAAATTTGTTTTAGTAAATAAATGTCTCTTAATTTTCGAGATCAGAACTAACAGTTACAGCAGGGCCGCTTTACCGAATAGGCACGCTAGGCACGTGCATAGGGGCGCAAAGGATTTGGGGCGCCAAATTTTGAATACGAAAAAAAATAAAGAAGGCGGAAAATGATGCCGTAAGGTAACTGATAATTTATGAAGAAGAATGTTTAGGCCATGAAACTCCTTACGGCTGCCGGTTGCCAGTCCGGGACACGGCGGGTCCATAGGTGGTGGATAATGGTAAGACTCTCTGACTCTCCAACAAAATCATAAGAATAGTAATGATAACAGCCAACGGAAAGAAAGAGAGTTAAGGGAAATTCCCTCCCGAACCAAAACTGGCAAATCAAGAACTCAAAAAGAAATGCTCTGCTAAGTTTTTTGGCCCCCCTATTATTTGATTAGTACTCCCCCCCCCCCCCCCCCCCCCCCCCCCCCCCGTATAGATCAGGTATGAGGGGCGCAATTGTTTGAAGTGCCTAGGGCGCTAGTGAGGTTAAAAACGGCCCTGAGTTACAGCAGTAACTATCAGTGTTTCACGACCCGTGTTTATACAAAACTAAACTGGGCGTAGCTTAAACCTACGTTACAAAATTGTAAGGCAATAACCTCGCCCCTTTTAGTTTTTTTTTTCATACGGAGCGTAAAACACTGGTATTTTAGTTGTAGTTTAATTATTATTGTAGCTAGTACATCACTGAAGATAACGGCATTGTTGTTGAAACGAGTTTGAGTTATAATTAGTCGTGTGACTCTGAGTTCAAGTTTTATTCTTTCAACTATAACTAGTCACAACTCAAGCTCAACATTTATTTATAATACCAGCAGGATAAGTTGTTTTGCAGTTAAATCGATCAAAAGAAAACAACTTTTATAAACCTAATTATATGTTTTAATAAACAAATACGAGTGCAATTAATAGCAACTAACCACATGAATTGAGGAAATTATGAAAACCTATCTTTATTAGTTCTACAAAAAACAATGACAAAAATAAGCATCGAGTTTCCTGAGAGTTATGCATTTGTTTAAAGTATCTCGGTAACATTAAAATGGTTATTTTAATCAGATGTTGTTATGAAAGTTTTGTTGATTTAAATTCATCTTATTTTAAAATTAAAAGTGGTCATTTACTGACAGACCCGAAGGGTAAAAATTTCTTCTAGGGTAAAAATACAAAAATTGATTTATTTTTAAAGCCATTGAAATTACAAGAATAATGTATATATCATTTTTTAATAAATTTTATCCAAATTAGAACCTACTATGTGCTTGCTTGTGCTATTTATATTTTTGGGCTACCATAATTTTGATTCCGACTGAAATTACCTACCCCTGTGTGCGTTGGCAGCCCTTTAAACTTTTTTTGTGTAAAGGAACATGATTTTGAATTTACACTACGGGTTTCATATTTTATAGACTGATTGAAAATATATGTATAATTATAAATAATTAGTGTTTGTGTCATGAAGTAATTTAAAATGGTTTAGCTTGTAGTAATTTTAAATACTAATATGTGTTCCAAATTTGCATCAGAACTCATTTGAATATTTGTGTACACCTCTACTTAGTTAACGTGTAAAAGTCCCCATTGATAACATTCTGGCTTCTTCAGCTTTTTAAGGCCAAAGTTTACAAATAGTGTTATATGGTCACAATAACTCACTTTCTATTGGTTGGACAGAAATTTATGTTTTGTAACAATTTATTGTAGATTGATTTTAAACAAAAAAAGTAATTTTACACTTTTTACGAATGAATAACAGGTTTTCTGATATAATTAGTATGATCCCATGAAAAATCACTTAAAAATTAATTTGTTAAATACGGGAAAAAATAATTTTAAAATATTAAATTTTAATGCATTATAGAAATAATGTATGTTACGGTATATGACTTATTTTGACGTTGTATTACATTAAAAATGTATATTTTTTACAATTGTTTTCGTTTACTTCATTCTTCATAAGAAAGTACTTAGGCCTACAAACAACAAACTATATCTAAGTTAGGAATTTTCAACATGGTAAATGTACAGATTCTACAATTAAACATTTTATTCGGAGCCCTGAAATGTTTGAACAAAAACACAAAGATTATATATTTTAATCACAGGCCTACCCCTAAGTCAACCATTGTCAATCCCAAGTATTTTAAACACAGTCATCACCCTATAGCAAGAGATGTTGATTTAATAATGATGACTGAAGAGGAACCTCATCAATGCTTGTTGGTACAGTACCTCAGCAATGTTTTAAAGCGCTTATGATTATATTTTGTTTTGTTACTATCAGTGGATGGATTTCAATTAGAATAAAGGTCAAATTTGGATGATTAACAACGCATTTCTGTTATTTATCTTTACTTATACTTTTATTTATTAAGGTTTACACATTTTCATGTTATATGCAAATCAATAATTTGTAATGTTATGGAAATAAAGTCATTTATTTGAACATTATTTTGCTATTCCGTAATTTTGTTTTACTTAGCCATACAAAATACAATTCGTGGGTACGTTTTTCACATCAATGTAACACACCTGTAAATTTTCAGGTATGTAGAGTTATCCCCATATTTAATCATATTCATTACAAAAATAGTGGCCTCTTTTGTGGAACACCCACTATTTCCTCGGAAGATAACTGTAAGGTGTAAGGCCATAGTAAAATGTTTTTTTAATTCTACAAGTCAAAGATGACTGTCAAAATTAGCTTCTACTTTGGAAGCTAACGCAATTATTAAACTAACGCGTGTCAACTCAATAGAGCAGCTGTAATTAAGTTGTAGTTATAATTGAAAGGGAACGTAATTACAAAGCTGTTCTGGAAAATGTGTAGTTTCAACCATGCACAGACAATAACGTTAGGTAATTAACTGCAAGCATAGAATAAACATACCTTATCCATTTGTAACTTAATAGTATAGTAGGTGAAGTGTGTTTATAATTTGCCAAGTATGTAAAATATGTTAGTGAATTTGTTTATCTTAAGAGAACATTTTAATTAGTAAATACGGAGGGCTAAGTGGCATTCAGAATTATTAATTAATTAATAAGAGACTAATTAAACCCTGCACATAAATGTTCAGTAAATTCATCGACACTCTTTTTGTTTGGCGAGCTGTCTGCCCGTCTACCAAAATGCCGTAGTTTCTTCACCTTAACAATTATTTCAAATACATTTAAGACGTTCAGTACACATGTGGCCTAAACCCAACAACATACTTTTTAAATAAAGTTTAATTAGGTTTTTAAGATTTAGTTAAGTTTTAGCAAAAAATTATTATTTCTATTTTAGATTTTAGTGGAGTATTATTTAAAAAATTAGACCCTACCCTTTTATTGATATGTTGAATCATGGTGTAGTTTTCTATACATAACCAATTAAAACTATTGTCATCTATTGTTTTTGTTTTAATTATACATAAATACCATAGTAAAAGTATGCAAAACACACCAAGATGTGCAATACCACAGATGGCTTTACTTCCTCCATTCTACCCACTGATAGCTTATATAAAAGTTACCTTGTCTCTACCCAAGGTTCGACCTGGGATATTCTGATTAGGAAAATACCACGCTGTCCGTACGGCTATGGCTGCCCTCGAGGTAAAAAATTAACAACAATTTACTTACTTGATTTTCTCTTAATTTTAATCTTACAACGTACTACACGTACAAGTAAAAATGTTATTAATTTATGAACGCCATCTATGAGTGATTGTAACAAGATTAACTTGAATCTGTTTGAGTCGTATTAGAAAAAGGTTATTTAGAACAAAGCGAGACTTAAAGAATGCCACTATTTTTCTCTTTCCCCTCTACATTTATATTACGAGAAATATACTCGTATATACTGAAACAAGCCAATATTTCAACCTGAGATATTTTGAATTTATTTAATCATAATTTTTCTTATCTCTACATTTTTCCGAAATTTAGATTTGTGTTTGTATGTAAAAACAAATTTTGTAATGCGAAAATAAGTTTACTGTTTTATACAAAATACATTTTTTTATATAGATTACTTTTTAGAATTACTTTAGTATTCCTGTTTGTAGTAATATTGTTTTTTGGTTAGGGCACGTGTGCACTCAACGCTTTATTTTAAAGCCTTTCCATTAATGCAGGGCAGTTCGATGGAGGAGTGCACTCGAAATACTTTCAGTCCTGTAACGGCTAACATATGTGAGAGGGGTCCTCGGGTCCCAAAGTGAAGGATCTTCAGAAGATTATTTTTATATTTTTACTTAAAAACCCTTATTTCAATATATTTTTGGTCAATTTAAAAGTGTAGGTAACATAGGCTACTTACTGTCCGAAGAACAATACACATACTACGTAACTATTTATTGTTATAACTAAGTAAACACTTGTAAAATTCACAAACATATATACTGATGAAACATTTTAACATCGTAACTTGATTGTTTCATTTAAATTACTAAACATTTTGTAATTAATAAATTCATGTTAATGAATTACAAATATTTCGCAAATATATTAGACTCTTTGAGAGTGTTGATTTCGCTTGTCTTATTCGGATGACACCTGTGTGTTTACATAAGGCTCTCAATTCCAGTCACTCAATTGTGGCCAGTGTAACATTAAACTTGACACTGTCAGTCTGGTACCGCTGAGTGTAAGGTTCATGAGACTTTGAATACTCTCTCACATTCAGCTAAACAACATGGGATCTGTTTGTGCAGTTGTTTAAGAAAGCTGTTAAATGTTTTGGACTTTTGTGGGATTTTCTAAAAAAGACCCAGAGTTGCTTTTTACTTTTGTATACTCAGGTTAAACCTTTTGGACAGCTTATCGATCTCTGACTCGCCAAAACCAGAAAGTTTTTCAGTTGGCCACTGATCGGGATCCAGCACTTTTAATTAATCTAAGAGTGATTCTTGACGTGATGATTAATATTAGGAAATATTATTTATTGTGATTAAATTAAAATTTTAAAATAAAACGTACGGCAGACATTTGTTTCTGTCCGGCATTGATAAAAAAACACATCAAAAAGCAGTATCGGAATGGCGTTCCGACACCAGCGCACCCTTGTGGTTCGATGAGAAAGTTACAAGCAACAATCCTCAGCTCACCCACAAAAGAGCAGAGCAATTAACTCCACCTGAAGTCATTCGTATGTTTTACCTACTGTTCAAAACTCAGAAAGCATAATGAGCAAGTTAAAAAACTAGAATTAGTAATCTTTTCACTTGTTTAAGTTAATAAAAATCAAGAATTATTGAATGCTTATTACTAAATATTTTTGTCAGTCAAAAATGTTTTTAAAAGTGTCATTTAAGATATAATAAGAGAGGAAGTTAAATAGTTCCAGGAAAAGTAGTAGCGCACTGTCTTGCTATAGCCTTGTGCTGTCTTCTGAACTCCAAACTGACATTAGTGTATATATTGACACTTCAAGAACTCTTTTTTAAAAATAATATAATTTCGAGAAATTAAATGTTATTGAAGTATAAGCATAGACACAAAACACGATATAAATGCAAATTCATTTAGTCTCTCTGACTTTTTTAAGAACTTTTCATTGCCAACATTTCTTACTGCTTACTAATTTGGTTTACCTTCAACAGGTTTGTATACATATTTTGTAAACTTATTGATCACTCTTAGATTTTGCAGCCCAATTTTCAAACAGTGTGAACGATTTGAAAGGCAAAGGTTATTTTTTGTTATTTGAAAGGCAAAGGTGTATATCTAACCCACGCATATATATGCGTACTCTTAGGTACGCATATCGTATGAAGTTCCAAAGACATTCCAATTATTTCTGTGTACAGAATATTTTTGAATTTACTTTGTAAAGTAACTTGTGCAGATAAATTGTTTATAAATAAAAGTTTTTTATTTTGGTACATTCCAGTAATAACGAAATAATTCCGTAAAATATGTTTTACTTATAGGGTGTTTAAAAGATAGTGGTGTAATTATTCACCTATGTTTAGTGCATCATTTACAGTAAACAAGTTTTAATAATCACAGAAAATAGTTAGTTTTCTGTCTAGACGCCGCTTTGTAGCTTCTAGAATGGTTTAACTTATTGAGTTACAACTCTGTGTACAGTAGTCAACAATGTAAAGTCTTAGTTTGAACAAAAATGTTTAGGTAATTGGCAGCCATTTAAACATTATTAATGAAAATAACTTAAATACCGTAAATTTGTATAAAAAAGTCAAGAGTACACTTTTAAAGCCAGTTTATTTTCAATGGGATGGCGACTGGTAAAATGTTTTAAACCATCCTGTAAACTGGTTAAAGGTAAATCCACGATTAACTTAATTAATTAGTCTTACAAATCAATGATTGTCTACGCATTGTTGCTATGAATGTTAAACCCACCAACTATTGTTCGAGGCTTCCCTATAAAATATTCTAACTCAATCGGTTTTCTGGAGGTAAAAAAATATTTATTAAAACAAACAAAAAACGGTGGCTAGAGAGAAAATTGATCATTTTATGAGCTATGATTTAGTGGCAAATTTTAGTTACTGTAAATGATGCAGCAAAAACTTATTTGAATTTATTAGTTCACAGCTTTAAACCAACCAGTATAAATATAATATTATTTTATACATATTCTGTTTTTACTGTAATAAAATAAAATTTTAGGAATAACTTAGTGGACAAAGTATTGAAATTATTAAATTTTAAAAAGACGGGAAATGCGTTTTATACGTATATCGAAACACACTGTTTAAGGAACCTGAGTTTTGACACTGTATATAGGCCAAATGAATTATCGTATTCCCACGCTAATAAGAATCAGATACATTGCAATGTATGTAGGACTTTTATCCAACCCTGTTTGTTTTAATTTGTATGTGATATTAAATGTTGGTACACAAATGAACACAATGCGTAAATATCTTAAAAAGTTATATTTAATGTAATTCTTGTGTCAAGTTCACACTCAAATCATGCAATGTGACATGAATAAGAAAGCGGGATTTAATGGTTTTCCAGTGAAAGTACTTTCTTAATTAATTGTCGGAAATGGCTAGAGCACATTAAGAACAATACGAGCGTTATCTGTTAATAGTCTTTGCATGTTACGTTCTGTAATGCGGCAGTGACACTCATAACGCATGACCATGACGTCATTCTATTGCTACTGCTAAATTGAACTTTGAACTTTTGCATTACAAATATCTTTCGTAAAACCCAATGTATATTTACTGATCATACTTTTTTATTAAAAGATAAGATTTTAGCTAGGATAAATTCATGACAAAGTGAAAACTAAATACATAACAAGCCGTACACATTAGGAGCACTGCGCATCATTTTTTGTGTTTTATAGCTTTCAATATTTCGCAGCCAAGGTTAGCTACATATTTAGTTGTAAAAATGTATTATTTTTGTTACATCGCCATCGTTTCAATAAGAAGACCTTACCTGGATTTATTATTTAAAGTGTAAATAACTGTGAAGGAATTAAAGTAAATTAATACAAATAATTTGTATCACTTGCCAGAATTTCCTCAACGTATTATTTTAAATTATCTATAATTGTTTAAGTAGCATACGCAGCAAAATGTGAAAAAAAAACGGTGTTTATCAAATTATAATGTTTTCCAATCTAATCAGATATTGTAAAAACTCTGTATTACAGGATGATTTTATAATGTGGAGAGCTAATTGAGGGGTGGTTACGTAGGTCAAAATAAAGAAAACAGACTCTATAAACATTTTACCAGTTATCTACCATTTTGTTTTTACTAAATAATTTATATATTCTGATTGGGTTGAATGAAATTTTCCACAGAACTCATCATTGTAAAGGAAAACAACTTGTTTCAACAGTTCATATCAAAATGGTTTCCATAAACAAGTTTTAAGTGAGAACAAATTTTGGAATACATAACGTTTGAAAAGAAAGTATCAAACTAATCTACATTATTGGGAGCTGTTTTACTGTTATCCTTTGTACGATAGTTTGGACAGTTATACTATTCGATATCAAAATAAACGGGCTAGACAAATTTACTCTAGTCGTTTTTATACAAATTAATTTACGCCTTTTACGTTATTCTTTTATACATTGTTTAAATAGTCATCATTTTGAAAGGAATGGTTGATCGTGTATTTACATTGATAGGTCCCGTACAAAGTCGTTACAAAGATATAAATAATTTAGCAAAACAAAAAAATATTGCGGAGAGCGGATATAAGAAGCGTTTCCGGAGATATATTTACAGGCATTTTTTTCAGACTGAATAATTATCTCAGCTCATTGAATAATTATCGCAGCTCTTCATAGAACCACCCTATATAATATTTCGCTCTGCCGTGATTTTATACAAAGTAATACATTTTAAATCAAACCACTTTATTCAAGTATTTTAAGAAGCGGGTCAAAGCATATTTCCTCATGTCCATTGTGTTCCTGACCACTCGGATGTAAGTAATGGCCACTCTTTTCTTTCATACTATGGTAATTTCAGAATATATTTTATCCGAATATTAGATTTGTTAGTTTTATCTTTCTTATTTTCTCATGTGGGCAGAAAGAAAAGAAAGAAAATTTTATACATTTATGTTTTACATATTGCAATGAAACATTTAAACAAAAATATCAGTTAGTTAGGACTAATAATTGAAAGGAAATATTGTATTATGCAATAGCAATTAACAATATCAATACTGATTGGAACATAATTAATACTCTTAATAAAATTGGAACAATAAACAGAAAATATATTTATACATTTAGTAAAATATACAAGTAGTACACATTTTTGTGAGAAACCTATTAGAGTTATCTGATAAGAGACAGTAATTTCACAATATATTTGTATATACAGGGTGTCAATTAAGTCTGGGACCGGTTTAATATTTCGTATATAAGGAAAATTTGAAGGTAGATGTGATTGAGGAACCTACTCTATGTAAAAATACAATTTTATTAAGATATCACAAAATTTATCCGCCATCTTGGATCCGCCATTATGAATGTAACTTTGTTTTTTTTTAAATGAGAAGGTGGTCATGTGATACATAATTTCGATTTAGAATTTCAAGAAAAAACCAACGGTGAAATTTTCACATCCATATTTTCAACCGATTAAAAATGGCGGACAAAAAACAACGAAATCGTGTTTTCCGATTTTGTCCCATTTTACTGTACTATTTTTGTTTTAATATTAATTATTATTCTTTTTGGATTAAGAATTAAATAAGCTTTCAAATGATATGCCACACAACGATATTTGGTTGAACCAATCGAAATCAATTTTGAAAAATCAAAATGGATGTAACTCAAAAATTTTAAATACTCCCAAATATCGTTGTATGGCATATCGTTTGAAAGCTTATTTAATTCTGAATCCAAAAAGAATACTAATTAATATTAAAACAAAAATAGTACAGCAAAATGGGGCAAAATCGGAAAACACGATTTCGTTGTTTTTTGGCCGCCATTTTTAATCGGTAAACGCTTTTTGGTGCGCATACATTAATGTTTTAACATGATATCCTATATCCTCTAAACTGTTAATTTAGACTAATCAATTTGATCATTCAATGTTTAAAGCCAAAGTAAAATCTAATCCATGTCATTTTAGTAATTGGTATACCTTATTTATTTAAGTTTATTTGAAAATATGAGATATTCATCAAATCAAGTCTTTTCTGTCATAACATAGAATCCATTACAACTTCATACTAGGATATTTAATGGATGAAGGATATCCCACCTTTTCTGCATGTATTTCCGTAACTTGAATTATGTTCTCCCAATTCCCACATTGAGATCCAATTTGAAGTAAATCTCTAAACTTATGACTTTTCATTATCAAATATGAAATTCCATTTCATCTCGTAACACTTCATTAGGTCCATTTCGGGCTTGCTGTATTCGATTTCAATTTCTCCAAACCTGTAAATTTTTGATCGTGAAACAGATTTTACTATTAGCTTCGATTTATCGACTTTTTGAAAGCGAAAAGAATAGATTCAACCCGCTTTTGTTCGGTCTATTTTGAAAACCTTACTATATGATCACAATCTTCATCCACATTTTCAGATCTCCATCTATTGCCATTAAATCACTGTGATGGATGAGTGAGTGATATTTGACTATTATATAAACAGTATGAGTAAACAATATGCACACATTACTGAAATATGAAAATATCACACACTATAATATTATACCGTTTTATAGAGACCCACTTTATAGATACAGAATTTATAACAAGTTATAAATACAAAGTTATTTATACAACAAAAGTTATTAACTTAACAATATACAAAAAACACACATAAACTACATTTTATAGTAGTACATATTAATAAAAAGAAAACAGTAAAAGGAAAATATAATGACAGAAAAAGATTTTTTTTTGCATGCAAACTAAAACATACAGACTTAAAACTGTACATTCAACAACAAATAAACACAATATACAAAAATTTAAAAACTTCAAAAAAGTCTTAAAGTCGTGCTAACTAAATCAATTTCTCAAAATAGTACTACTGGCTAGAACTTAAAAAAATATGAATTATTGGCGAGTGATTAAGGAAATCATTTATAGTAAAAAAAAACAAAAAAAATAAATTTCAATTTCATTTGTCGAGTAAATGTTCTTTATATCTGAAATTAATATAAATTTAAAATATTCAATATGGTTTTAAAGTCCCTTTTCCACCAGCAAATATGATAAGTAGTGTACCAATTTTAATTTTAGACATGTATTCATTATGTATTCTTTTAATAAATACTTAATTTTCGTAATATTATTTAAAACAAATATTATTAAAACATCCCCACATTTCGAATAATCCATGTAAATGACATATAGTGTCCATATATCGGGGAGGCAAAGCGTTACGTTTTATAATGATTCTAAATAGTTGTATGGAGAGTCAAAATATATGATTTACTTGCTAAATCACAGATACGAACCACAGATGTATCAGTATGTTAGTGAATATAATAGGATGAAGAAGTTGCTACGATTGCAAACTGGAAAAGCAAACCTCCTAGATTTCTGTATATTATGTGGCCCAACCTTTCCGGTGAATAGGGACTGACCACCTTTAAGAAATTCGCACACATTCAATAATATTGACAATTCTTTCAAATATTATCAAAATTATTGACAGTAGGCCTATGTTGCGGATATTGGAGGAAACATTGGTGTCACTATTAAAGATTTAAAATATTATTGTCATTGCACTATTGATCAATGTTGTAATTCTTTTTGACATAATATATTATGTGATCGACCGAGAAAACACCAAAAATCGTAAAGGTTACGCTTCTCAAAGTTAATACGACAGTACAGTGTGACGTGTAAATAACTTCTTTCATATGACAAATCTTACATCTGAGTGAAAATTCCTTGCTAGGTTTCCCTTAACACTTTCGAACCAATATATTGTATCGTTTTATCTGAAAATGTTTTCTTTTTTAATGAACCAGTTCCATCCCCTCTCCCACAAATCTTCGGGATTGACAATAGGCCTAATGGCTATAAATACCTACAGAGTTTGTTGTAATATACTAGATGTATTAGTGAGACACAGACATATTTTAAAGGAAGGTTGGTTAAATTAAACTAAAACACGAAAGCACAATCAGAACAAACATTTCAGTTTTGTAAATCATTGTATTTTAATGTATTTAATCTTTTCTCTCACTCTCTGTGTATTTAATGATCCGTGCTTGACGGAAACAGTGAGTTTACCAGGAAGCAACCATCCGTGGTCGTCAATAAGCATTATTTGGCATCACCGAAATATAAAAATAACGGTGAATAGCCTAAACTCAATACAATAGACGAATTGTTTCGCTGGGTGATCATAGCGACACGTCTCACTCTATTGGCTGCTTTGCGATGCGGAGACTAAAAGCACATTTTTTTACTCGAACTTTGAAAACTTACGTAACTATTATTAGTCACCGGATGAAACGAAGCGAATAGCATAGATGTATTATAGTTGTGTTAAAAGTAAAATGTATTAAATCGATGTTCATATGGACGCTATATGAAGTCATGACTGGATATGACCCAAATAATATTATACTCTAAGATTCACATTTTTCTTGTCATTTAAAAAGGTTTCAGCAAATCAATTACTCCTTGTAAATTAATATGTTAAAAGATGAGATTTACGGCATTGGATTTCTCATTTCAAAATACTGGAGTGTTTTAAGTTTTGAGTACTCCCACATACTGATCTTATTTACAAGGATCAATTAAGGCCACGGTGGCTGTGATTGTTAAGGCGTCAATGCTTTATCAATCGCCATGGCAACCATCAATGGAAAAGGTCCGGGTTCAATTCCCATTGACCCCGGATAATTTTCTAAATGGTTTCTTAACAGACATCGTTGGCTGTGGTTCGGATTCCACGTAAAATTGTACGTCCCGTCTTTATTAGCCTTAAGTGCAAAACAGCAGGACGTTAAAAAAAATATAAAAAAAAATATATAAGGATCAACACAACTGTTTGTGCCTATATGTTATGTAGCCAAATAGTCTCGATTGGCTATTTACAATAAATATGTTACAACGATATAAATATGTACATTTCCAATGAAGGTTTGAAAAATAATCACAAATAGTGAAAACACTAAATAAAACGTGAATAAAAACAGGAACATTTTGTAAATTTTAAGAATGAGTTCAAATGAAATACCCTTTTTACTCTTATGTGTTTCTTAAAGAGAATTCAAAAACGTTGCTTCTGAAGATTTTTACTGTCCATAAATTAATTTGGGCAATATCTTTATGAAAGAGACTATGCCCACCTAGCGAATTATGTCCAACAATCATGGATATATAGATCGGGATTAATACAACAATTTAATATTATTAGCTGTGCCCGGGACAATTTATGAGTTAAGTTATTTGTATAAATATAATATTTTTTAGTTGTGTGAGTGTTTGAATTATAATTGCTGTATGTATGAATGTAAATATTACGTAAGTTTGTATTAGTGAATGTGTATATGTATTATTGTATTTAGTATAGTATAGTTTATATGAAATTTAAATAATTTAACCTTTAAACTATTACCAACCTATTAATATTTAGACCATTAGCTATTAATGTAATTATACAAAACATTTAAATGTTATAACTTAAGCACATAATATAATAATGTATTGTAAAAATATTTATGTTAAAAAAACTTACCACAATGTGATAAAGCATTGTTATTATTATTATTAACTGTTAGTGCTGAATTTTGATATATAACTCCCTTCTAAATCCATAAGTTTCATACTAAATTGTATTTGTTTACCGTTGTTTAAATGTATACTTTGAAAAAATTTCTACGAAGAAAATTGAGTATGAATTTAGGAAATCCCTTACCTGTCCCAAACTCATACACACATATCACAAAACTCATTTTAATAATAAATACCTATTTAAACTAAACAAATACAATAACTATTTTTTGTCATTCACATTAAAAAAAATTATAATTTTTTCTCTTTATTTAAGGGGAGGCGGACGTCCTATCTTTCTAATGTTAACATAGGTACACTTTCCAAAGAAACTGCTTGATGAATCATTTCAAATTTTGGTGTGTGACTTAAATGGGTCTTTAGAGAGCCACTGAGTTTTTTTTAGCAACTTATATTTAAAAACTAATTTTGTTATAATTTAAAATTAAATATATTTCAAAAATCAAAGTTGGAATTTTAATTTTTTTTCTGAACGCCTTAAATATTACCAGAATTTATTTAAAAAAACTCTGTAGGTGCCTAATAGTTGCCAAAAATAGCCAATTTAAGAGTCTGAAAATTGCCATCTTCAGAATATATGGAATTAGAAGGAAATAGGACGAGATAAGAAATAATTCACTAGAAGATTTAATCTTGTGCATATTATGTTTGCTGTAGTCCCAGGAATGACTTAACATATTTGAAACAAATTTTCACTGCTGAATAATTTAGACTTTCCTGAGAAACATTTTTTTAGAATACTTTATATGAGTATTTAAAAAATAAAAGTACCAATTCTTACCAGACTTTAGTCCAAATTTAGTTGCTGTGGGACTCATAAATATTAGGCCTATAAATATTTACACTTCAGAATGGGTCCATCAGTTTATTACATCAGATAAAAAACAGTCTGTCCTTGTATCCTAGCTATTTCAATTGAACTATATTTGCACACCATAATTTAAAATATGGTGTAGAGAAATAAATATATACTGTGTTCTGAAATGACATTGATTTTTTTTTTTTTTTTAATCTAAAACATTAAATAATATAGTTTCACAATGAAACCTTTAAACATGTAGTAAGATTATACAATGTTGAAAGGATGAATTTTATTTCTAGGATAGATCTTAGGACTTAATGTGTTTAATGAAATACCCACATAATGACTAATTTTCTAAGTTTCTAAAAAAAATTCGCTTTACAACTCATTAAACTAAATCATGTGAAATTTTGTACAATATGTGTGTAATAATAAATGACTCCAAATTTTGTATTTACGTTACGCTCACAAATGTGTGAGAAGAAGGAGCATGTGGGTTAACATGCGAAGATCGTCTGGCTCTCCTCTAGAAATTAATAGAAAAGTTCCTTATTACATTTGAAATACGCAATATGGAGATTATTCATAATTTTGTACCTTGAGTAATTTCTTAAAATTTTCCATTAACTTACTCGCCTTAGGGTATCAAATAGCAAAAACCTAACCTAAGAATCACATTGATAAAAACGAATCTAACATTACCTAAAATTTAATTATATTATTGTAGCCAGTGAACTTTTTTCTGTAATTTTAAACAACTTGTTGAAATCATAATATGTATCTAAATGATTTATAAATGTTCCTACGCAAATCAAACGAGTTGAATATATTTTTTAAATTAGGCTACTAATAACTAATTCTCTATTATTACTAACCTTGTATAAATTGTTAAAATTGGCAACCAACTATATCACTTTAGGATAACAAGTAGCAAATAAAAACCTTTACGCAAAAACAATTAATTAATTAAGAAAGGCACACTAGTTGAAATCTCTAGAACAGTTTGCAACATTTGGAACCTCCAACACGGGTTTGTAGGTTCGAGCCTAGTTACAGATATTTTTGCTAAGTAAAGTCATGCAACAAACACAAATAAGTTTTTTAACATGATTATTAAGTCATCATTATTCAACACACAGAAATAGGAAGTTCAACAATAGTAGAAACATAATTTATGCAAATTCAGACTTCTTTTTTGTTTGTTTAATGGTTTTAATGCATTAAATATTCAAGAGTACAGTAGTGCTAATTAAAGTATAGAATCTAGACAAAATTATGTTTATGTTATTTTTGATTTCAATTGTAAATGGGGAATATACAAGTAATTATAAATTTTCGAATGATGATTAAGTCAGTTATTAAGTCATAAATAAATTGTTTATATTTATTGTAAATAGCATTGACTCTTGATTGTATTGAAATTATATATTTACAACGTCTTAGCACACTGGCTGCATCAAGGGATATAACATAAGTAATACGACATAGACATATTAAATAAATAAACGTAATTAATTTGTCTAAAAGTAGATTTATCTCAACAATTCTAATGCAATGATTAAATGGTAATTTATCCAATCTGACTAGTCCCGTACTCAGACATTATTATAAATAAATAACTATTGAGCTTGACTTGTGAGAAGATAACTTTATAGAATAAAACTTGAGCACAAAACTAACATAATACGTTTACTAACTCAAACGCGTTTCAACGACAATGCCGCATTTTGAGTGATGCACGAGCAACAACAACCAAATTGTAACTCTTAAGTTATACAATTTGTTATTAAGTTTAATTATTATTATAATTTAATAATTATTAATATAGCTATTAAATTATAGTTTGATTATTGACATTATAGCATTGTCATTGAAACGCGTATGAGTTAGTAAACCGTATTAATTGAAAGATTTTGATTTTAGTTTGTATTCTATCAAGAGAGCATTATACAAATATTTCTCTTCCAGGTTTAGGTATAAGACGTTAATATTTTTTTAAATACCAAAGTGAAATTTTTTATGATTACAATACTAACTTTCTCTAATTATCATAATATCGTACAAGCATATCTTGTTGGCAGAGGTGCACGAGACCAAAGTTTTTAATTTTTAAAGCCCAAGATAGAAAATTTAGGATAAATTCAGTGATTTAAATTTTGTCATAAATTGACAAGGCACAAGACACGAAGTATTTTTTTCTGTATTCCAATTTCTTGAGTTTATTCGGTACTGTTAACATATTTCAGATAATTCAGAAGTGGAAAGAATATTTCAGCATCAGCGCTTCTTTGTAAACAATATTTGTTGATATTTGAGTGCCAGCTGAAGAAAATATATTTTTCTATGCAAAGTAAAACATATAATTTAAAACACCATTATGGAAAATAGTTTATTAACTTTCATATTTAAAATGGATGCCGACAATAAAAAGTGTGAGTTGCACATTATTTTTATTACAAGCAATACAGTACATTTGTTCCATTATTTAAGACTCTTTTTGTTTTAGTACCCAAGTCAATGTATGTAGCACCAATAATAATGTGTTGACAACATCAGTAGAGTGACAAAACTCTGATGATGGAGTAAAAATCCAAAACGCGTTATTGGTTTAACAAAAACAGTCAGGACGGAAATTGTATATAAGGTGACTTATTGTTTTATTACTATACTCGTACTTATCAAATAAATAATTAATTTAAAACGTACTCAATTTGCTTGGGTTTTTCGTAAATAACGTGAAATTAAAAACTTATTTCACCATTGAAGCTGAATCACTGACGTGAGTTGATGCCATTTATAAAATTAAATTTATAGGTTTTAGGCCTACTCACCAGCGTGTACGAAATATACAAGTAAAAATTGTTTGCATCGCAACTTCCGGCTTGGCTTACGCACTGATTCGTTCCGCTTGCAGAGGACAAACCCGAAAAAATTTAAACAAATCAATTAATTATAGTAAAATCCAAGAGATTGTTACTTTCGGTAAAAAACGTGCTTTCGGTTGTTGGATCGTTTTGCTAACGAACTCGACCGAGTTACTTAGAAAACCATCTTGTGTACCAAGTTTGGACCAAATCGGACGAAAATGAGGCCGTTAGAGTCCAAACACATAAATACATTTTTATATATTTATAAAAGTCTCTACAGTAGCTCATATTTCATACGGAAATTCGCACAAAACAGTAAAATCAGGTATCCTACTGCCATAGTTTAACTTATATCTGATATTGCTTATCTATTACAGCCGGTACAACGGAAAACCAGCAATATTAAAAGGTAAGGACAAATAATATACCAAATATCAACTTTTTAAAGTATTTTTTCATAATTTTAATTTATTCCACATTTTATGTAAACTCTAATCATACGATGAAAAGTGTTAAGGGCGGACACAATAAATCCTCCTGATTATCGGTTGTTTTTCTCGTCTCAGCTGATCACTTCACGGTCTACAGCTTCAGAGCGAAGAGAAAGAAACTACGTATAAGAGACGCGTTCACAGTACCGAGTGAAAGACTAGACGTGACTGTATAAGAAGAAGTTCCAGAGTTCTGCAGCGCAGTTTGGTGGGAAATGTTGCGCTGAGTGTTTAACTTTCTGCGACAACTATGTTAGCTGTTATATTTAACTCTCGTGTCCAGGTATGCAATAATATATTAAACATATGATACGTTTATATAGACAGTATTTCAATGATAACTGGATCAAGTTTTCAGACTTTGATTGCATAAGCAAGTTTTATAACTTTAAAGAGTTTACAAAACTATAGTGGATTGACATTTAAAAATTTACAATACAAGAATAATAATAAAAAAAAGCGAGCTATCGAATTTGATTAAGGTTCAAACTTTGATCCTGTGGATTTATAAATTACTGTTGCACTTTTTTTTTAGTTGTAGACTTAAATGTCGTTTTTGAATGCATATTTTACTCAAATAATTGTATTACAAGTTTTCGTAGGTTAGCGGGCAATAGTTTTTTATGTAGTAGTTGAAATAAATGCATTTGTTTATCATCCAACTATGTAGTGTAAATGGAAACAGTATTTCATTTAAATTTCGAAGTACCTTCCACTATCTGTAAAGTTAACTTGTTTTAAAGCAGTTCAGCAGGCAATAGTTTGTTATGTAGTAGTTGAAATAAATGCATTTGTTTATCGTCCAACTATATAGTGTAAATGGAAACAGCATTTCATTTAAATTTCGAAGTACCTTCCACTATCTGTAAAGCTAACTTGTTATAAAGCAGTTCAGCAGGCAATAATTTGTTATGTAGTAGTTGCAATAAATGCATTTGTTTATCGTCCAACTATATAGTGTAAATGGAAACAGCATTTCATTTAAATTTCGAAGTACCTTCCACTATCTGTAAAGCTAACTTGTTTTAAAGTAGTTCAGCAGGCAATAGTTTGTTATGTAGTAGTTGAAATAAATGCATTTGTTTATCATCCAACTATATAGTGTAAATGGAAACAGCATTTCATTTAAATTTCGTAGTACCTTCCACTTTCTGTAAAGCTAACTTGTTTTAAAGCAGTTCAGCAGGCAATAGTTTGTTATGTAGTAGTTGAAATAAATGCATTTGTTTATCATCCAACTATATAGTGTAAATGGAAACAGCATTTCATTTAAATTTCGTAGTACCTTCCACTATCTGTAAAGCTAACTTGTTTTAAAGCAGTTCAGCAGGCAATAGTTTGTTATGTAGTAGTTGAAATAAATGCATTTGTTTATCATCCAACTATATAGTGTAAATGGAAACAGCATTTCATTTAAATTTCGTAGTACCTTCCACTATCTGTAAAGCTAACTTTGTTTTAAAGCGGTTCAGCAGGCAATAGTTTGTTATGTAGCGGTTGAAATAAATGCATTTGTTTATCATCCAACTATATAGTGTAAATGGAAACAGCATTTCATTTAAATTTCGAAGTATCTTCCACTATCTGTAAAGCTAACTTGTTTTAAAGCAGTTCAGCAGGCAATAGTTTGTTATGTAGTAGTTAAAATCAATGCATTTGTTTATCATCCAACTATATAGTGTAAATGGAAACAGCATTTCATTTAAATTTCGAAGTACCTTCCACTATCTGTAAAGTTAACTTGTTTTAAAACAGTTTAGCAGGCAATAGTGTGTTATGTAGCAGTTGAAATAAATGCATTTGTTTATCATCCAACTATATAGAGTAAATGGAAACAGTATTTCATTTAAATTTCGAAGTACCTTCCACTATCTGTAAAGTTAACTTGTTATAAAGCAGTTCAGCGGGCAATAGTTTGTCATGTAGTAGTTGAAATAAATGCATTTGTTTATCATTCTACTATATAGAGTAAATGGAAACAGCATTTCATTTAAATTTCTAAGTACCTTCCAATATCTGTAAAGCTAACTTGTTTTAAAGCAGTTCAGTGGGCAATAGTTTGTTATGTAGTAGTTGAAATAAATGCATTTGTTTGTCATCCAACTATGTAGTGTAAATGGAAACAGTATTTATTTAAATTCTAGTTCCAAATTAAATATTTTCTCAAAGCATTTGCTGTACAAGATGAAATACTACCTAAAATACTAGCGAAACTGAAATACTTTCCAAAGCTGAAATACTTTGTGCAAATATTCTAAACGAGTAAGATAAAATAGAGTTGCTTAGACGAAACTTTACAATACTGGAATTCACTTAAATTAAATTTATTCATAAACAAACAGAAACAGAAAGTTTAACAATAGTTGCAACATCATTATTTATGTAAATTCAAATTTTCTGTTTTTATTTAGTTTAATGCTTTTAATTCAAGAGTAGTGCTAATTCAAGTATAGACTCTAGACAAAATTATGTTAATGTTATTTTTGTTTCAATTTTAAATGGGAAAATATTAAAATAATGATACATTTTCGAACTAAACTAATATAGCCAACGATTCATATAATTTATGCAAGTCCCCTTTGGTTTGAACTACCCTAGCTGGAGTTATTAAATCCCATGTTCACTTCTACAAACAGGTTTTAAATACGATTTTACTTCAGCTACTACTAAATAAAACACGCAAGGCGTCTTACTTAAAGGCGCGTTTCGCGAGTTCACATGCATTACCTCATCCAAAAGTGCTCTGTATGCCTAAATAAGTTTTCAGTTCAAAAAGTCACTTGTGAAATAAATTTTTAAGGGTTTTAATGAACTTCACAATAAGTACATTTTATTTTACTTTTATATCATTAGAGTATGAAGTATTACTGGTCTGATAAAAACTATTTTTTAACATTTAGCACACTTATTTCTTCTCTTTAAACAAGGATTAAATATAACTTATCATAATAAAATTATAACTACGATAAAATTATATTAGTGAAAAAACTCATGTAAAACTTATCATCTGTAAACTAATTTTATAATAATCAGCTAAATTGGCAAATAATAGCAATTGTAAAATAAAAGAAAGGTTGCTGATTTAAAAAATAAACATTTAAAAACATCAACAACAAGAAATCTGAATGGAGTAACAGGAGGAATGAAGAGGAAAAAAAATATTCTAAAATTGGTGAACAAAATACAAACAAATTTTTTAAGTGATAGCCTATACATATTTGTGAACAAACGCTGTATATATTAAAAGTTTTAGTTTTGTGCGGGGAGAAAAATGCAATTAAAATTATTATGTATTGTCTAGTTGAAATGTAAAACTTCATTTAAAATTAAATGTAAATTAAAGTGAAAATTTAAATTTTAGGTAGAGAAATACTTTTTAAAGTGAAAGTGTGACTATGGTTATGAAGGAGTTGTGTATCTAAGGATTTATTGTAGCACAATCGCTGAGCGCTTAAGGCCCTCTTCCAATCTGTTAAAGTTGGAACCACCAAAACTTAATTGCGTAGGTTCAAACCAAGTTACTGTAGTTTGGGTTTCTGCCGTTGTTAGACAAAAAAAGGATAAAGTATACCTTTAGAGCTTTAGCAAAACGTTTAAGAATTTATATTATATTTTGTAAGTGAAAGATTGTATAACTCATATCTTAAAGTTAGTTAATTCATTCTCCTATCGATTATGTTAGTTAGGCTATCGATTATTTTGGGAGCTATTATTATTCTACTCCATTCTTACATCAAAATATTTTTACGGTGGTTGTTAACGTTTAATATGGCGTAGAATCTTTTATTTTATAACTTTGGTTTAGTTATATTATTTAGTATTAAAACCCTTTATATTTAACAGTACTGTAACTCCCTCTGCAGTGCGTGTTGTGTCAAAATTGCCAATAAATTATTGTCTCAATCTAAGATCAACTAGTTATATCAAAACAGGGTACCACGCAAAACACGAATGTTATTACATTATTAAATAAAATTTATATTTTAATTTTGTAGTCCTTATTTTTATATTCTCTTGAAAGTATAAAAAAGGTTTCTTATTTGAAAACACCTTATGTATTTATCTTCTTGAATAAAAACAGAATGAAAATTGAAAGTGTCCGAATGAAATACTCTAAACTCATGCACTGTTTCATATTCGATTGGCGACGGACGGAATGTTACGATCGTTTCAGTTTTCATCAACGGAGTGAATCGTGACAAGAAAGTTTAGTTACCCTTGTATAACAGAACTATGTACGTTTAGACGGTTAGTTCTGTGGAATTTAATTAAATTGTTACGTCATCCTTCTCTCTCTCTGCTTGCATTAAACCAACTCAACTAACTTCGTATTTACTTTACCTGTCTCTTTCTATTGTAATTGAATCAGGCAAAACTAAATTGGTTGGTGGATAGTGCTACAGGATTACATTTTGTTACATATCCGTTGTATATTACAAAACCAGACGTGGTTAGAGTGTTTTAAACTTTTGAGATATAACCTTTTTGTTTGTAATGACTGTTTTAAAGACTCTAGGGACGAACTGCATTCTCAAACAGTGTGTAATTTCCAGCAACTAGACTCTATCAGTGCAAAGTCTCTATATCACCTTTGGTTTGAACTCCCCTAGCTGGTGTTATTCAATCCCATGTTCACTTCTACAAACAGGCTTTAAATTCGAATTTACTTCAGCTACTACTAACTCTTGAATAATATAAAGACTCCTGCACAATTCTTGCAGTCATCATCCACCGGTAGTAAAATAGGTGCTTCACATTTTCATGCTTACACACGTAGAGATTTATCTGTGAGTTTGTCTATCATAGATGAAAAACAAAAATAATCACTAAAATAGTGCCTCGATCCCTCAAGAACTTTAATAGAAGCGTCATATAAAAACAATAAGTGGTACATAGTAGCCAGATAGTAAATAAGACAGAGGAGGAACTAACAAAGAAGAAATGTACAGGATGTAGTTTAAGGATTGCCCTGAGTGTAGTACGATAGAAAATTTGCAATTCAAAGCTGTAGGGCTTTCAGGAAAATGTCAAAAATATTTTTTATAAAAATTCATTCAACACAGAACTTTAAAATAAAACAATAACTTTTCTTATTTTCAATAAACCCTTTAGTAATAAAACTAATTAATTTCAAAACATACTTTGGGTTTAAGACATTACTCATTGAAATACATTAACATCGACTTAGCTTGTTTTACAAATTATCTTTGAGAAGCTAAAAATAAAATATGATATAACTTGCTTAGCACAGAGCAGATTTTTCTAACTGTAAGGGAAATGTATAGGTGCAAGAAAATTGTACGTTATTTGAGGTAAAAAAACGATCAGGAAATGTTATTCATTTGCTATCCATACGATTATTATAATAAAGTAAACAATAGTGATAGGGAGTAACCATTGGGTTATATCCTTTAGAAATGTTATTCATTTATGAGGAATAAATTACTAGATGGGTACATCTTACTCAGTTGTAATAAAAAAAATAATAGAAAAAACTAAACAATATCTAGTTATTCAGAATAATTTCTTGACAAATACATTATTTATTCCCTTTCTATATTATATGCCTACCGATTGTACGGATGGCCAAACTACTAGGGTTTTGTTACCTGTTATAAATTATTAGGGGATATATCAGCAACACGCAACAGTTTTACAATACATGTTTGATTTAAATAATACATGTTTGAACTAAATTTCAAGTGAAAAGCAAAACCGGGGTTTAAGCCCAGGACATTTAGCGTTCCATGTCAACGACGTTACCTCACTTGTACTTTAAGCTGCATTTTTTGGAACTAACAATCTAATACACCTGTGGTTATTTGTGTTAAATTTAAAACTTTAATTTAATGACGACATGTAACTATTCTCTTCACTTTTGATTTCCTAACACTTTAAAACCAGCTTAGACGTAAACAAAAATGTAAAATACGCTCGCATCGTAGTTGGTGAAGATTATGCGAACTAAATTACGTACCAGCACTCTTTAAGGGGGCGCTACCCTGTCCGCCATATTGAATCTGATTCCCATAAGAGCAATGCTACAGAATAAGTCATTTTTTTCTGTCAATTCGTGGAATAAATTTAAAAATTTGGTTTCATTTTGAAGTACTGTCATATGCGGATGTTGATTGCTAAATACATTTTCAAAAACAGTTTTATTGTTTTCATAAACGTATGATATATAAACGTAAACAATAGTAAACTTTATGAATTTTTTACTCAGTTGCAAAAAGAGATATTGCAAAAATCCTTAGCAATCAACACCTACAATCTATTTTACTTTAAGAAAGAAAAAAATACAGTTTTCGTTTTTTGACAAAAACGACACAAAAATATGTTTAATAGTGAAGGTATGTTTTGGTTATTTAACATTGAAATTGGTACCCAACTTCGCCCTTTTGAATGTGGGGAGCCGAGCCTTAATTAACACGAAGTAGCTTTCTTTCCTATAAAATCAATAACTGGTAAAGCGAATAAAACAGTGAAACTAGATATCACTGTTACCCATAGATAAAAATAAACTATGGGTTTTATTTTTCGTTTCAAGCAAATTCCTAATTATTGAGATATTTCTTCCATTTCACTTCAAAAATTAAACCACGTGATTTTTACAACGAAAGCAAATGTTTGGTTTGTAAGAAATGTCATTAGAAGAGAGACGGCATCAAAAATTTTTGTTTTGGTCGACAAAGGACATATTAATTTACCAACGGAGACGGGAAAACGCCATTTCAAACAGATTTCTAAGAAGTATGGCATGAAGCACTTTAAAAGGACCAGACCTTCTAAATCTTCAAGAAGGGACCAATAAATTGATTAGTTCGTAAATTATTTAAATTAATAAACTAACCGTATATCGTGCTTAGTCGGTAATATTTTCATCTTCTATTAAATTTTTTTCTGGAATTGAACTTTTACTTTCCTGTAACTGAATGCCATACTTGAAAATAAGATCCAATTCTCTTAGTGCAATTTATATTTCAACA
The DNA here is from genome assembly GCA_018207615.1 of Philaenus spumarius. Lineage (NCBI taxonomy): Eukaryota > Metazoa > Arthropoda > Insecta > Hemiptera > Aphrophoridae > Philaenus > Philaenus spumarius. The sequence goes on along the minus strand of JAGFPH010000238.1, from coordinate 109,123 downwards.
TCAATTTGTAATATTTTACTACCTTAAAGTGTAGAGTTCTATTGCTATACACATCATAAAACACAGAATTGCTGTAGTCACAGAAAACATTAAATTGGTAAAAGTATTTCGTGATGGATTGATTAAATGCTGAACTACAAATATAAAACATTTCACTCTATATGTAAACGATTTACTATAGTGTTGACGTCTTTCTTGATTCATTTGGGTATTTGTGAATTTTTATTAATACAGTTTTCTGATTTTGCAATATAACGGAATAGTTAATTTACATATGAGCGCCCGTGTGTCAAATCTTAGTAGCTCATCCATTACATTACGTTTTGAGATGAAATTGTACATAAAGATACTTTTATTTAAAAATCAGATAACATATTTTTTATTTATACATTTTCTCGCAAACATAATACAAAAAGAGAAATAATAATGTAAGTAAACATAGTAACCTGCAAACAAAACAAACTAATACTTTCCCTTATAACAAAATGCCTACTGCTGAGCATGAATCAATAAAATAAACACAGAAAAAGAGTTAACTAAAATTGATTTCGTGTGATAGAGTACAGTTTTTGGATACCTAAAAACAATCACAATTATTTTGATTTACAATCATGATATGATACAACACAGGCAGTTACAATTATTCACATATTCTATAACATTACTTTAAAAAATTATTTAGAAAATTGCCTCAGTTTATTAGTTTTTGAATACCTTGTATCTGGTTTAGTCGATAGAGCACTATTAATATTGAAATCTAGGCCTATTGGTATTTTGAAATAATTCAAACTTAACACATTGCACAGTGGCACAATATTGGTTTTAATAAGTAAATAAGAGTTCAAAAATAATACATGGATATGCTTAAAATTTTGTTAGCAAGATAATTTTAAATTTTATTGATGATCTCGGGGAGCGGTTTGGTAGTGCAGCATAAACAAGTTTCAGGTTAAGCATCATTTGAACTAATTATAATTTAAGATTCGGTAATGGAAAGTTCACCGTTTCAATTGATTAAGTAAATTGGAGATTAATTTTCTAAGGGTTTGTAGAATGCTGACTGCTTACTTCAATCAGTACATATTCTCTTGTACTAATTTGACCTTTTATTTTATTGAAGGTTTTTGTTGTTGGCGGAACCCATTCCTTGTAGGTTGTAGTGTGAACCCTGTTTCACGATTCATGTTTTTGCAATATGAACAAATATGTCTGCCGTGGCTCTGATTTAATATTTTAAAAGATGCAATTGTCGATTGCAAAATGAAATACGTCTTTTACTATGTCTCATTGAATAAAATTTGGTTATATATATTATTTATTTTCTGTCAAATGTAGTCTCTATTTTGTACTTTACCTTTTATGTGGCTACATGTTTCACTGCCACAGGCAGCATCATCAGGCCAGCTATCTATGTCCACTCAAACACTTATATATTCACAACACTTAACATGTATTTTCGTACATTTTTCGTACACGTTACATAAATAAATTAATATATCAAAACAATAATAATTTAACTTTGCACTTGAGAGGTACCTCATTCTAGTGTGTCACTTCCTCCAAGAAAATAAATAATATATATAAAATATATGTAGTTCTAAGGCTATCAAAAATGAATATAAAATTTGGTTGTTAATTTATCGAATGTGTTTGAATAATAAATATTATATCTTGGTACTGTGTTATTTTGTGTTGTGAGTTATGTTTTATTTTAGTGAATGAAAATTTGCCTATTTTGGATTATCTTTTGTTTATGGTGTTTGATTTGATATCCTAAAAATTAATATAATTTAAATTCTGGTTATTGGTATATATTTTATATAGTTATAAATATTGCTTTATTTTAATTTCTACTTGCTGTTTGCCTAAATCGTGTTAGTGACAGATTTATAGATTAGTGGACATTTCTATTGGTTGCCTACGCTAGTTTACAATCTTATTCATATAGCTATCAGCTGGACCTTTGGATTCAAATGTAGGTCAAATTGTGAATACTATTATAATACACACACGAACTCATATCAAACATTTTATAAACATTAAAACCGCACTAATCCGTCACAAACGACATCAGGTGCATGGTCAGATTAAAAAAAAAAGAACAAAAAAATTGGCGTAAAAACGTGATTTAATATAAACAGTTTTTTACTGAAAACATTTTTTAAAGATAATTAGTTACACAAATTATTGTAATGAATTATATATGACTGATATTTTAAACGAAATAATGATGTAATACTGTATACAGGGTGATTGTTTTGAAAACTTATCACCTCTATTATTTAAAAGAAGATTTTCAAGAGATATACAAACTGTTATCTCGGAACAGTTATTCACCGTCGGGGGGAAACCTTATAAAACATATTTACAAAATTGCAAACCCCCGTCTCCCCATCCTACCACCATCTCAAAAATTTGTAATAATGCACAGTGCAATAACTTATTTTTTATAAAATTCTAGAAAATTATTTACAAAATAATATTTTTGAACGAAGCGAAAGAATGCTTAAAAGCAGATTAGTATTTATTTACCACAGTAATTCAGTGTTTTTAAAAGGCTTCAATTTGATGTATCATAAGTCATATTTTTTCTCATAAAAGATGAATAACTGGCCCCGTGATTAGATTTTGTAAGTCTCTTTCAGTCTTTGTAATAATATAAAATTATAAAAACAACTTACAAAATAAAATGTTTCAGCGTACCGCACGAATTCGTTAGCCTCTTTATATGTGCTTTCTACAGAAAATCATGGCTTTTAAAGGTCTTCAATTGGATGTATCACAAGCTAAGTTTAAAAGTTAACATAACACATGATTATGAATTCATTTAGTACAAATATCAATGTAGGCCCTAGGAAGGACAGAAAAGTCTGTAATGTTCATTCGCTTTGCAGACAAATTTGATTTTGCTACGATGTTCCTCCATTTACGAACCCACGAAATATCCAGTAGTGTTTCCTTGATGTTACATGTCTGTTTAGCTTCTGATTGACGGACATCAACAGCGGTTGTAAGACTAAATTGTTTTTTCTCTATTATCCTCCAATCTTTAACGCCTACTACAACTTTACTTGTAACCTTTATCTAAGCGTTCAGGAACTTATAACTTCTCTGTTAAAGTTTACGAAACGCGTTTAAATTTTATTGTGGCAAGTAATACACATTGTGGATACTAAACAGTAACTATAACATTACACAACGAAAATATAATTTTCAAACACACATATTTACACTCTAGATGCGCACTCTTTAAAATCAACAGCCTACTGACTGACGTTGTAGAAATTAGTCTCTAACACGTACATACAATAGTGTAGCGCATAGATAATAACAGCACAAAACATTCCTCATTCCAACGCTCTAAAACCAAAATAATCTATACTGTATAAGTGGTTTAACCATGACTGACTGTCATACATAGAATCTACGTATATCAAAAACTACTTAAATATGATACAAATACGAAAATGAAGTTATATTCTTATGGGATCATAACGCACATTAAGAAAGGCTTTAGCAAAATTTGGATACGCGCCAAGATCTAGAAAACTGCACACCAAAACCTTACACAGATCCAAGTGACTTTGTCCTAACAAATAGTAATCTAAGTGAAATATTAAAGTATTCAATACTGTAATCTGTTTAGTAGAGAGCCCACTAGTCACCTATAACAGGTAACGGTAAGATTAAGTTAGGATTCGGACCATGGTGGTTCTTCTGTACATACTGTCAGACTATGCACACATAGATTATTCAATAATACTAATAAACTTTTCCGTATCTTCAGTATAAAAAAACAAGAAGCCACTGTTTATGTTTTATTTCAACCTGCAATGAAAGACCAAATTTAGTATCATATGGGGTAGCATTATAAATTTGGGAACCAAAAATAACCTCGATTTCATGAATAAACTATTATTAGATTTGGGAGTTCTATAAAGATCTGCTTGCTTTGTTTGAAATTGAATAGTTGGAACTGTCATGTTATCACTATCATTATTATTACGACGTCTAATAAATACATCTCATCTTATTAAACGAGCAATTCTTGTTATGTGTAAATAAATTTATTTCGGGGATCTCGCTAAAGGCTCTAACGATTTTGATGAAAATTTGCATATAGGGATTTTTTGACGTCAGGATTCGAATGAGCTAGGTCTTATGTCTGCAAAAATGCGCATAAAAAAAGTGATCCAGGAGGTGCTGCCCTCTAGCTGAAAATAAAATATAACTAACTAATATGTAATTATAAAATGAAATAAATACCATAATATTGTAGTAGCCGATTTTAGCCGTCGTACCAGGCTTAGTTCGAGTAAATAAGTAAAACTATTTAGCTGTCGTGCCCGGCTTCCGACAAGTAAATAAGGAACAGATGGTTATATTTGACATACGTAAGTTAAATAATTTATAGATGTACCAGACTTAGTTCAGGTAAGTCAGTGAAACTTTTTTATAGTTGTACCAGTATTCGGTCAGGTAAATAAGGAACAGATTTTTTTTAGCTATCGTACCAGTCTTAGTTCAATTAAATAAGTACATCTTTTTATAGCTGTCGTACCCGGCTTCATCCACGTAAATAAGGAACAGATGTTTATATTTGTCATACCAATTTTTTGTATAGCTGTTGTACCCGTTTTCGGTCAGGTAAATAAGGAAAACTTATTACAGCTGTCGTACCCGACTTTGGTCATGTAAATAAGGAACAGATGGTTATATTTGACGTCCAAAAGTTAAATAATTTATAGATGTCGTACCAGACTTAGTTCAGGTAAATAAGTGGATTTTTTTATAGCTGTCGTACCAGTATTCGGTCAGGTAAATAAGGAACACATTTTTTTAGCTGTCGTACCAGGCTTAGTTCAAGTAAATAAGTAAAACTTTGTATAGCTGTCGTACCCGGCTTCGGTCATGGAAATAAGGAACAGATGTTTACATTTGTCATAACAATTTTTTTCATAGCTGTTGTACCCGTCTTTGGTCAGGTAAATAAGGGAAACTTGTTACAGCTGTCGTACCCGGCATGGTTCATGTAAATAAGTAAAACATTGCATAGATGTCGTAAAAGTTTTTTACTGTTTTACTTTTAACAGGTAAGTAAGTGAAAATTGTATAGCTGTCTCCGTCACTTTTCCGCAATTATTTAAGACCAGATCGCATCTCCGCAAATATTTAAGGTTCTATCTTATCTCAACAATTATTTAAGGATCCGGCCCAACTCCGCAGTTATTTAAGATCCTATTACAACAATAATACATTGATTAAAAATACTTCTTAATAACTCGAAAATAAAGTTAACTATATGAAGCTAAAATGTTTTCACTTCTGATGGCAGTCCCTAGAAATAAACAGTTCATATATGTATGTAAGATCATATTCATATTTATTTAGTATGCGATTCGAATTACATACATTTTTCTAAAAAAAAAACAATTAAAAAAAATACCTAGCGATGCTCGGTCGCCCAGGTACTACAAATAATATTAAAATAAAAGTTTCTTACTAAATGCAGAACATAAGAAAAAGTGATGAAACAATAGTTATGTAAGAAACAAATAAAACTATAAAAAACCACACACGTATTTATTAAGTTCTAAACAAATTTATTGAGACTTACCGTCCATGGGTTCGCTAATGACGGCATTGACAATGCAGCTTAACACAGACTATACTATGGAAATATAGAAAATATACATATAAATAATTCTTTCAGACAGAGAACAGTTACTTGGCGTAAAACAAGTTAGAATGGCAACCATTGGCGAAATAATGAAAGATTTTACTATTTACTTAATTTTTAAATCGCAAATATCATTTTACACCAAATCTGTATATAAGAACAAAAATACATCATAATCCATCTTTGGTTAACCTTATGTCAAATTACTAAACAGGCTAGATATTAATTTCTGAATCTTAAACAGCTACGAAACAACCATTTTATAGCGGTTTAGTGTAGCAAGCAATAATTGAAATTTCGTAACTTTCTCAATAGTTACGTTTTACCTAATTTCATTTAAATTAATATCAGTGGAGTTACTTTCTTTAAAAGAATGTAACTCAAATTGACTAGAAGGTCGTTGAACAAAGGGATTACATCTTCCTTTTGTTACGACCGTATTATTTAAATTTGTTTTAAGACGTTGGAATAGATTTAATCGCCTTAAGGCAGCGATTGTACTTCAGTGGCATTGATTCTCTTTGTTTATTCTTCAGACTTTTTGTTCTGAAATGGTCGTAAATTATATTGTGTACACATTCTAACACTGTTAATGGATAAATTCATATACACTTTCTTCTTCTTTTTGTCACTCTATTTCTCATTATAAACACGTCTTATTCTATTTGCATGGCATTTTTTACATTTATGACTACTTTACACGGGGCTGTAGTGTAGACTCTGTTTAATCAAACTCGACAATAATTTTTAAGTTATAATAATATGTATGTCTTTTGAAAATCTCGAAATATTTGTGTATTTTACAATTTCAAGTGGGTTATTTAGCCCTATTTTTCTGCAGCAAAATTGAAACTCTAATAGAAACTGGACACATTTTCATTTTGTATAACAACCCCCTCCCATCTCTCAAATTGTAATTTAAAATATTTGGTGCATAAGTGTGTATAGGTACTCAAGTTTGAAAAGTATTTGTATTAAAATTTTTAATTTTTCAGAAAACTTAATTTGTTTTACTTTTCCGAATTATGAGTTTTTTTTAAACTATTCCTTCACAAAACAGACGGTAGGCCTTAGTTCAACTAAATTTTCCTTCTGGCTCAAATTTAGTTTGTAGCCTAAGTGTCATTTATGTAAAAATAGTATGTTGAATTGTTTGGAAGGGGTAGTATGTTCTTGATTAAATAATAACGATTTTTTACTTTCTCACTATACTATTATTATTATTAGCTAAACGAGAATTTTTCGAAAGATGCGGTTTTTTTGCATATGGTAGGATACACTAAAGGCTACAAATAAGCCAAATTTTATCAAAATCGTTAAAGCCATTTTTTAATAAAATATAATAACTGATTTTTTGGGGGATTTTTTTTGCCAAAAAGGGGGTTGTTTTTCAAATCTATACATCTATACAGGCCTACTTGACATGTCTGGTGCAAATTTGTTTGAAATCGATCGAATAGTTTTCGCTCTAGCTTTGTATACATACAGACAGAAACACATACAGACATACAGACAGACATTTTGTAAAAACCACTTTTTTGGACTCAGGGGTCCCAAAAAGGATATTTCTACAAAAATCAAAACATCGATTTTTTTGCGATCACTATACTTTCTCTATACTGTAGTATTGTGAAAAAGTAAAATGATTTAGAAGTTATAAATATTATAGTAAATAAATTAATAATAGAATATGTTTATATGTTTCCGAATATGTACGAATGTTTTCGAAGTTAAACGAATAGGCATTTCTTCTTTAAATTTGTATAAACGAATATTATATTGATGATAAAATATTCAGTTTATAACGCCAAAGCAAATCTTATAACGTATTATAGCATAGATTATTTATATAACTCATATTAAAAAATCAACTTCACAATAAATTACAATGATTAAAGTTATAAACATAACCCCAAAGTATAAGCTACGTATAAGTAAAAGAGAAAGCAACATTCGTAAATCCTCCAGCTCTTCAACCTATATAGCCGTATCTAAAAAGTACAATTTCTTGCATGTGAGCGATTTGACATTCCTAATTAAAAACCATTTTATAAATCCATCTTTTGTAATTGAGTGATGAAAAAAAATCTGAATATTCTTTATAATATTTCGGATCCGGCTTGTAGTTCACTTTTAATTATTAATTATGTATTTTGTAAGGATAAAAGTTCAAACTTGGTACTTAAAAAATGTCAATTAAGTAACAAGTGAACGAGATTAAGGGGGAAAAATGTGAAACGCAAAACGGATGCGTATTGTAACAGTGGTTAAATCGAGACCTTACAAACAATTTTATGATAAAAAAAACAGAAATAGGGCTTAAATGGTTTTAAATTTAAGATTGCTCTTACGGAATAAAATAAAAGATGGCCGCAACTACAGCAGACCCTTAAGTATTACAGATGATGGGTGAAATCAACTGTTACATTATAATATGTTACTTAGGTTCGTACGTATGTACGTATGGACGTACACTCGCTTTATAAGAGGTGATATAGGTAGGCAGAGGTTTCCGCCCCTGCTTGATTCGCTCATCAACCCCCGAGGCGAAGCAAATTATTAGATTAATGTATGATATGCACGGGAATGACTATGGATTAGGACAGAGATTTTTTATTTCTATAAATAAGAGTAAATTTTTCAGATATAAAATATGACATAACTGTGATACGATAAAGCAGTATTTCAAACTGGTCAAATAGACCTAGTAAAGAATAAAGTTGCTATAATTTTAATAGTGATAGCTGTTAGAGTTTGATAGAGTAAGCCATTTTCTTTGTTTGTGTTTATTATTAGCATTGAAGAAACAGTGTTGTTTCTTCAATGTTATTAGCTAACCTAAAAAAACTGTTGTTTCTGAAGAATAATTACCTGAATATACATTTTCCAATTCGGTTGTTGTGGTAATAAATCTAAATATTTTCAAGAGAAGTGTGTTGGTTCAGTATAGCCCTAACCAAACATTTTGTTTTTAAGGAGAAAAACTTTATTTGTAATAATATCTAACTACTGATGTTTGAATTACAATAATAGGTCTTTTTCGTTTAATTTTTGGTTGAGTTTTATTTTATTTTGTTAACATAAACTAAACAAATTTGGTTGTGGAAAATAATTAACTGATTCTAAATTATCGGTTTGTTGCTATGGTAATGAATGTAATTGCATTCAACAAGCGTACGTGTTGGTTCATTATAAATAGGCCTTTCCCAGA
>JAGFPH010000238.1:62512-100222 GCA_018207615.1 Philaenus spumarius | reverse complement strand
CGGTGTGCGGTGTGCGGTGTGCGGTGTGCGGTGTAAATAGCTTAGTAGAAAAAATTAACTATTTAATTTAATGATAACTTAAAATCTACAGTAAATTATAACACAGAGAAAAAGTATAGAGTAATGATTTAAAAGTAAAAAAGTTTGCATTTTTATAGTCTCTTGTGTTTTATGCCGTTAACCCGTAAACATATTACTTAAAGAACATAACTTATCAAGATTTTTATGGTAACATGGCGGAAGTAAAGCAAAGAGTGTTTGACTCTCTTTAAAGGTGACAGGACAAGACTAGCTCTCAGTTCTTCTGCTTTCGATTATTTTGCAACATTTACTACAATATTCAAGTAAACTCCTAATGGACGTATACAGTCCGACATAGCCCAACTAGAATATAAATGCATTGGTGTACTGTGTAGGCCTACGTCATAATGCGCTGAAGGGTTACATCTAAACCAGAAGAGATTTACAAACGATCTGCAAGAGCGTGATAACCGTTTTCATTGAACAAGTAACTTAGTTGAAGAAGTTAGACACATAACAGGATGCCGTACCATCTGTCGTCCCAAAAATGTACCAAAATTATATTTATAATAACGTATTAACACGTCATTTACTCAATATAACCTTTGGAAATAAACTATACCACAGAGAAGAAAAAAATATTTTTCTTTTCTGTGACTATACGTACTACTTGTGTGACCAATGAACATATGGCCGTATACTGTTTGAATACAAAACAGATTTTTCATATTTTTTACAAAAGTTCCGATACTATAATGACCATGTATACCTGTAAGACTAAGGGTTTTTCCAAAATGTTAATTTGTTATGTTTTCATTAATACTTGGAATGTTTGAGGAAATCGTACTTTTCATTACTTGTTTATACAAGTTAGGATTCGATTCGACTGTCCTATAAGGTATACGAGGAAAACCCCTGCGTGCTTAGCACGCTTTCAGATATGTTAGCTTTTTTTCGCTAACAATATAGATTAAGTAAGTTGAAATATTTATTTAGGTTTATTTAAGTTATGTTTTATTTTTAAAAGATGATGATGTCCTGAAAAAATTTGGAAATAGTTACTTATTTTGACTTACTTATTTTCAAGCAATTCAAGTAGGATAAAATTTAAAAAAAAACTATAAAAATAAAAGATAAGATATAGGCTATTAATTAGACTTCAGCATTGTACATACATTGCAATAGACTTCCTTACATACGGGGAAAATATAATTATGATAAAAAAATCAATAATAGGTGGCCCAGTACATATTATCAACTCCACAACCCAAAAAACCTTTTAATCAATAAAAGAGTCCTTGAAGGGTCACAGGCAGTTTGTAGAAAAATTATTGTTCCTAAAACTAAATAGCCCAGTCGGTACAGGTTACAACTACAAGTAATTTGCAATACGGCTGATTTTTTACCTTAAAGTATGTAGATTAACATAAAAAAAGTTTACCAGTCTATCGATTTCCCAAAGTCAAAAAAAATCGATTATAATTTTTTTTTCGATTATCCTTAATATTTCAAGCTGAGATGAAGATAGAGAAAAAAACCACCGTGTAGGGGAGGTATTTTTCAACAAAAAAGGTCATATGTATTTATTTCGTACGAGCAATGATTTGTCTGGAAAAAATTCGATAATGCAGGTATGTATATTGCAGCAGGGAAAATCACTAAAAGGGAACATGTAATTCATATATGAAACCTTGGCTCATTCTAAATTGGCCAAATTTTAATATATCGAAATGAAACTTGACATAGGAGTTAAAATATACACTTTAAACATTTATGCTGAGACTCAGCTTGTTATCTTGAAAATGAACCGATCTAGAGCCACTTGACTTATCAATGGGTTTCAAGATTTTAGGAGTACCGGACCCACCAATTCATTTTAAACAGCTCCAGTTTAGAAAATTTTCAAAATATCAACCTGAAAGTTTTTTTACAAGTTAAATATATAGATTCAAACAAGATCAAGGAGTATAAACCTTTTTTATTATTTACTTTTCAAAGCACAAGTAACTTAAAAAAGTATAATTTTAGACCTTTTTAGATTTTCCATCAAAACGCTTGAGTTAATCGGCTGCAGATTAGTCAATTTTTGAAATATAGTTTTTAAAATAACTATAGAAAAAAAACAATTGTATTTTTAACTTCTGTACCAATTATTAAATCGATATGTTCAAAAATGTCGAAAATGGAGTCGTTGAATCCAAAGGTGTTGTAGTTAATAACGAGATAGGTAAAACAGAAGACTATTTTCAAGCGCATCGTTCTTAAAAATAACATGAAAAAATCGTTCATACTTACTAAGAATTTTGAAGTGATAACTTCTATTGGCCCGTTGGGCACTTTCGACTTGGCTATGTTTTCGAAATCTCGCGTCACGCCAGATTTCTCGCGAGATCTTGCATCACGCCAGATTTCCCGCGAGATCTCGCATCACGCCAGATTTCTCGCGAGATCTCGCGTCACGCTTTTTTATAATTTGATATAATTAGATTATATACAAGCTTAAAATGGAATAAAAATTTATAATGTAAAAAATATATTAAATATAATGTGCTGCAGATTTACTGATAACTGAAAATATACTTAAATTTCTTACTTACAATTTTTAGGAGTTAAGAATAATTTGTTATTTGAATAATTAATTATACAATTTTAAAATATGATTTAATATTTTTTGACAATATATTGACTTGTGTAATAATTTGTTGACCGTTATTCTCCTCTAATATTAATACTGATAAAAATATAAATCGGTCATAGGAGTTATCACTTCCAACGTGTGGTCTTAGGCACACCCAATTTTTTTTTATACTTGTGTACTCAACTTGTAAAACAAATTTGATGTTGATATTCCAAAAATTGACGAAACTGGAACAGATTGAAATTAGTTCGTGTGTCCGATACTCCTAAAATCGATAATCGAAATCGACTCCTAGATCGGGTCATTTTCAAGATAACAAGCTGAGACTCAGCATAAATGTTTAAAATATATATTTTAACTCCTATGTCAAGTTTAATTTCGATATATTAAAATTTGGCCAATTTAGAATGAGCCAACGCTTCATATATGAATAAGATGTCTCCTTTTAGTGATTTTCCCTGCTGCAAAATACATACCTGTATTGTCGAATTTTTTCCAGACAAACCATTGCTCAGACGAAATAAATACATATGACCTTTTTTGTTGAAAAATACCTCCCCTACACGGTGGTATTTTTTATTTTTCTCTATCTTCATCCCAGCTCTAAATATTAAGGATAATCGAAAAAAAATTATAATCGATTTTGTTTTCGACTTTGGGAAATCGATAGACAGGCAAACTTTTTTTATGTTAATCTACATACTTTAATGTACTTATAAAAAAAAATCAGCCGTATTGTAAATTACTGGAACTTTTGGTCTAAATTTACCTCTACCGACTGCCCTAAAATTATAGTTATTTGATTTACTTAATCTTCTTTGTGATTTAAGCAAATAACAAACTCTGGTTTTATATTCATGTATTTGGCCTCTAAGTAGATACAAGGGAGGCGGTGCTTCAGTTAGAAATGTGTAGGCTCGAACCTACAACCGATTTGTAACTAGTTATCGATTTACCTCCGATATACTCTGCTCCCCCTTCATAATTAGACTAACTGTTATGAAGTAAAATAAGTTTTAAAAAAACTCTAAGTGGATACGAATGTAAATTATTCCTTACGACTATTACAACATCAAAAATATACAATTTAATAACGTTTAAAATACAAGAGTATCAACAGAATAAATTAAAATGTTCTAATTTAAATGAATTTGTTAATTAATAATCTTTGAGTTTTTCTACTGAAGAGTTAACAATTTATGTATGGCAATTCCATATTTCTAAATGAGAAGAAGATACTTTATAAGAAAATAAAATATTCTTTTGTGTATATTTGCCTATTAAGATTTACTAATTAATAAAACAATAGTTTCAATTTATTCTTAAGTTATAATAGTAGTTAAATTAGTGAATATCTTAATAATAGTAACAATAATACTACTTGTAACAGCTGTGAATACAATCTGCATACAAAAAAAGTTTTTTTTTTTACTGATTTTGATCTTAAGATAAAAACACACATTTTTCGTAAACGAAACCAATTTGAAATTTATTAAAAATAGAGTCTGTATAGAATCAACTATTAGTAAGCATAGGAAATTAATTTAAAAACTTAAACTTTTGTAAATCAAATTGTGCTACCATTGTTCGCTGTACAATATATTATGTTCTGTACATGTCATACTAAGAGCTGAAAACCCTCAATAAATTCTTGTACATGCACGCTGTAGCTGTAGCTTGTGTAAATTAGAGTACCAAAATAACCGATGGGTAGGCACAGCATCACATGTGTGACGTAAGAGGAATGCATGTTATATAACCCCATGGGAAATCAGATATATAATAGGAAGGCGTTGACACTTGGAAATGACATTGAGGAGGACTTGGGGAACTTTACTTCAATGTTATACTCAGAAATATATGCGTAACTTTCTTGTAAAATTAATTGTATTCATGTGTTGACATATTTCGGATAGGTTTTTTAAAGCTCCACAATTCCTATTATCCGTTCATAAAGCCATACATAGACAATTATTTGAAATAATAAGTTGTACTTTTTTATATTAAGCAATAGAGGGTTCCCACCCCCCTTTGTTAACTAACCCCTGAGAAGACATGCGGCTTCGTCTCTCGCTCCCTGTCTATACTCTCGGAGAAAACAATGCAAATAGAATATTGTATACTATGATATTTTCATATAAATTTCATTTCGATTAATTAGCACAGAGACATTTTGTTTGCTCTGGGTAGGATGGTAAGGGTAATGGTGACCTGGATCCCATGTGCAGTATGGCCAGAGTTTTTGCATGAATAGCAGGATTTTTCTATAATAGAGATGCACTTCTGTTGAGACAGATGTTACGATAAATGAGGAGATCAGAGTGGCACAGTGGTTAAATTTGCTCGTACAGAACTCTTACATTTGGTTTTTTACTTTAATATCAAGCTAAAATGTTGCAAAACAATAGAAAGTTGAAGAAGAAATAACTAGACATATCCAATGAATTTTAAAATGATTCAACCACTGTTTGTTTTACTTCCGTCCTCTTACCACAAACATCTGAGTATACATTATGGCCCTTAAGTATAACGTAGTTCTGAAGCAGGATAATTTATCCTATAATCAGACTTAATGATTATGTTCTATGAATTAAGTTCAAATTTGGTTAATTCAAAAAAAAAATATTTTTTGATACTTCCGAATGCGGTATCCTAAAAAAACTTGTATTTAAGTATATCACAACAAATGCTTATAGAGTTTCGTCTAGGATGCAAGATATTCTCGAAATAGTTGCTTGAAAACCCACCTTTCTTTATTTCAGTTAAGTTAAAATTTAAAAAATAATTGACATTGGTAATAGAGATATTTAAATAACTCACAGAACCTTACAGGACAACAGTTCAGCCAATGCATACAGCAAAAAATAATGAAAAAATGTGTATTGCATTCATGTAATGCACTGTGTCCCCCCCCCCCCCAAAGAGTCTGAGAGGAGTAACTTACTTTGTTACTTTGAACATAGTCTAAGCCTGGTACGTCAACTAATACCATAATATAACATTTATTTGGCATACATTCTTTTAAGAGAGGAATAATAATAATATACTTGTGTAAGTTGAAGATAGTTTGCCGTTAATACAAAATACACTCTCTTAGTGAAACCAGTTGGAAGAGCTATCATTCCATTTAAAAAGTAACATTACAGGGATATTCTGGTTAGTTATCTGTTAATGCCATTTTGTTGTTTTTGCTCTTAACTTTTTCAAGTTTTTAAAAACAATCTCAAAACAGGCGATGCTACAGAAATGCTTAAACTTTATATATATTTTGTTATATATGTAAATAATGTTATGTTAATAGTTATGTTATCATTGGTTTTATGTACTTTGAATTAACTATATTTAAGGTTGATATGAATTGTGTTTTTAATAGTAGCGAAAAATAAATACAAATATATTATTTATTATTTTGTGCTGTAAAGTTAAAATTAATATCATGGTATTATATTGTATAGTTCAACATTTCAGTTTTGTTAGCAACATGAGCGCATGTTAGGGTGTAAGAGTATTTTTTCAAACAATTTGTAGGCCTTATGTCTGAGTGCGGGTGTGTATGGGTGTGCGGGTTTACTACTATGTGTGAGAGAGAGAGGCGATTGTTAGTGATAGTGTAATGTGTATTAACGTCAGACCTGAAAGTGTATAAATGTTAATGAAGTTGATAGATATACTTTTATTGTATTTTGCGGTTCATTTTTGTTTGGAATACTAAGCAATTTATGTTTGTTGTGTATATGAATGTGTATTTTTGTTATTACAAAGAGTGTGTGGATATTTTTATAACATTGACGGTTTTTTTAAATAATTTCTAGACATAAATTTATTGTTAAGTGTTAAATTTTATGTAATTTAGGTTTTATATTTTTTATTAAAATAATAAATTTATTTTATATTTATCAGATATTTAATAACAAAAGAAAGTACTTAAATAATACAATTATTGAATAACAAAGTTGGTTAGAGCAAATATATTTTGGATCTACTCTAAATATTTATTTATTTTTAAACTTGAAATTATTTCTTTATCATAATTAGTACAATCTATAACTGTCAAATCGATTATACCGACTTGATTTGAGTAAAATAAATATAAAATTCTGTTATTACTAGCATTACTAATACAAAACCATAGTAATATAGGAGTTTTGATTTACTGGGAGATTTTACCGCTACTTAAACTTTTCAGTAGGCTATTACATACATTACTTCGTTATTTTCCGTATTTCAATCTATAACTCTAAACAATTTAATTTGTATGGATCGTTATATTTCTATCTCTATAAATGAAATCGTTCTACTTTTCTAAAGTAAACTCTTAAATATAATTATTTCTTTAACTCGCTTAAGTCTCCGTTCTCATACCGACAGCATGTTTTCTTTATAAGTGCAATTCAATTCTAAAAGGAAATAATAATAATAAAGGAATAAAGGAGAACATAACACGAACTAGCTGGTGCAATATAAAATCTTTTTTTAAATTTTCTGTGAATATATGTATGCAAAATCTGAATTGCAATAGTAGCCTAATTATTTATTATATAAATAACAATATTGTGGTCATAATATTAAATATGATAAAAACATAATTAAAAGTAAAATATAATGTTTTAATAGCCTAAATAAAATTGTGCATATTAAGTTAAAAAAATGCTTTAGTTTATAAAAATCTTTGCCGCCAAAAACTTGAAACTTAAAAAGCAAGTTGTGAAAAAAATATTGACAGATTCAATTTTACAATGTAAAAATCTTCAGATAGTAAGGTTCGTGATTTATCAAAATCAGTTTATAAATAACAAAGTTAGTTTTTCCTCCATTTTTAAATTATTGGATATGGAAACGAATACTAAGATTGTATGGTCTTGTGAGTGTTACAAGATGTTTTGATTTCAAAAGTTTTAGTTCTGAAGCACATCTTTAACTTGATTTTTGTTTGTTTTATTATTCACATAAAAATAATAACAGAATTGTTTAAAATATAAAAAATACGGATAAATGCAAGGATAAGTTTCATCCAAATCTGTTGGTAAGTAAAAAAGCTGATTTTATTCGTAATTTTGAAACTTCTGATTACGCACAGTATTTAAAATTTGTTAGGTTTCGGAACTTTTTGTTATAAGTACAGTATCCAAGGTAATTAGTTATAAATAGTCAAGACTCTGCCATAAGTTGATAATACTTTTTGCAGTCAAATGAGCAAAGTCATTACAAAGTCATTAGAAAGTTGGAGCAAATCTAATGACAGTTTAATGTTTACATTTGCAAATCAATAGATATTTTTAGTTTTAGTGAAATCTGTTTTTAAATAAAACAATTAGACCTAAATTTAAAAAATCTACAATTTATGAATTTTCCATTCAATGGTTTACGTACTTGGTAGGAATTTAATGCGAGTGGTCAGTGAAAACTTTATGTGTATACGAACTTTCATTTTATTTTAAGAGTAAATAACATTTAATCTACATAGATTTATTATTTTTCGGTGCTCATTAAATAATTAATGTTAGAGAAGTATTTTTAAAATGTCCTAAATATCTGTCGCACCCGATTTGGCCAATGTAATTATAATAACCACTATCCAAGTTTGTCCGAAAATATACTTATAAAAAGCTAATTGAAAACAAACTCATATATGAATGAGTATTTTTAGTTATTTAGATAATGTTTTAGAATGTAATAGAGAACAAATATTTTAAAATATAAAATAAACTTTGTGTATTTTCGTTGGACTTTACGTTATTTCTTTGACCAAGCACCCGAACAATAAAATGTATCAAAATAAACAGAGCGTGAATCAGAACGTTAAACAAATATTATATTTTTAAGACTGAACTTTCTAACATTTTCATCGGTAAATAGATTAAAACAATTGATTGCACAATGAATTCTGTCGTGTTTTGTTTTCTAGATAATGTTTCTAGAAGTAACGGAATTTTTAGAAACAGTAATAAGTAGTAATAAATCTACTTAAAAGAAACTTTATTCTACACACATCTTTATTAAATAATTAGAGTTTAAAAAAATATATTTTAATTTCAGTTAATGTTTCATAAAATACCACCACTACTATTCTTCCACCACAACAATATATAATAAAACGTTATAAGTTGTTATTTAATGTGTTTAAAAATGTAAAATAATTATACTTGTAAAGTTAGTAAATATTTATATCTGAAACCTCTGTAAACGTTGCTTCTGTCAAAACAAAGGCCGGTATATATTACACCGTCTCATTGTTAGTGTAACCTAAGAAGTTTCCTTAAGGCCACAAATAATTGAATTTTAATAAAAGCATAAATAATATTTTATCTGAAATATTATTTTATACACGAATATTTTAAAGATGAGATGAAATCAATATTTTCAACTAGCCACAAACAAATAAGGGTTCTCTTTTGGAAAAATGTATTAGCTTTTATAAAATTATTATGCTTAAGGGAAGCTCGAAGAAAGGATTTTAAAATAAAACAAAATGCTGCGGTAAACGTGCAGATAGGCCATGTATTTGTACATAGAATGCCAACCAATTTGTCTATGTATATTCTGAAACTATACACTAAAACTGGCTAGAAAGCAAATCACTACTGTATTTGGTAAAATGAAAATAAACAAAAACAAAAAGAGAAAACAAAAGTATAAAAAGCACCTTCTTGAAAGTTAGCTTACGGCCATTTTCAGCTACTGAATCGATTTTACAGTGTTGCAAAATCTACAAATTTATAACCGAGATTACTTAGATGTACTAACTAAAATTTCAAAATATAATTACAGTAAATAGAATCTAACAAACTAATACATACTAAACGGAAGGAATAAGTTTACGCACTTGGTTTTAACTGGTTTTAAAGTCACTATTTGCGTAATTTTATATAAATCTGAGGAATACATCTTGAAAATAAACATTTTGTAAATCCAATTACATAACTCGTCCTTTTTAAAATTGCAGCCCTAAATATACAAACATTTTTTTTTAAATTTATCATCACTTAACAGTTTTACTCTCAGTACTCAACATTTTCCAAACATTGTTAATTATATAATCCATCAAACAATACAATTTATAACTTAGGAAGTTTACCAACATTATAAAAATGGCGATTCAGGATAAATAAATGATTAACAAGCTATGAAATATTCTAGTCAATGAAATTTAGCAAAGTTGCAGAATGATTTAATGTTACATTTCGTTATAGTTTTTTTTATACCTAACATGGATATTCCAGAGATTTAATAACAACACATAAATAAATATACAATAATATACAATATTTTGTTGTTATAAGTAACAATAAACTTTAAATATTATACAGTAATAAAGAAATAAAAGATCGGACTAATAATAATAGAAACATATTATGTAGAATACAAACTTAACAGCGTAAAACCTTTAGGAACAGGTCAGTCCATGGTAAATCTCAAATTATAACGGATGTAAGAATCACTCGTGTACCGTATTAGATTACTTCTTCCAATAACAAAGCGAACAAAGCACTTTCCTATGAGAACCAAAGATACGTATTGTGAAAATATAGGCAGAATACACAGGAAGGAAGTTGCTTGTCAGTAAATACACCAATCAGAAGAATACAAATTCAAGTAAGAATAGAATACTAAAAACACGTGAAAAAGCAGGGTGGGGAATAATTTGTATCGGAAGTCGGGAAGAGTTTGGTCTTGTGTGCTAAATTTCAAACTATCAATACAAAACCTCTTGCATCAGTTTCATTTTACCTTTATCATTTCATAAAACAATGTCATTAACAGTAATCAGGAACCATCAAAATCAATGATATAAAGTGGAGTGTAATAGTGAGAAATAAAATAAAATACATCAGTGAAAATGTAAATTGCCAAAGAGAGAGATCGAGCAAATTTTGTAGAATAAATGTATATTTTAAGTATAAAGCAGATCTCGAAGGGTAAACATATAAATTAAACGAAATCATAAAATAATTTTATAAAATAAAAACAAAGCTTCATTAAAATATTAAAATAATTACGTCGAAACTGTTTTATTAGAGTTAGCTGCCGAAGGAGTTTTATGAAACACCTAATAAGCAATTTAGATCAGTTACCGATCCAACTTAATAAATGATTCAAGTAATTTATTGGATAATAAAACACATTAGAACTTTATTAAAGCTTTAGGATGGAGTAAAGTGAACAACTTATTTTGGTTCAACTGAACAGGGTCCTTGAAGGATATCTGGCTAAGTGTTTCTAAAAGTTGTCGTTTTTAAAAGTGTCATCGTTTTGAAAAAAAATATATAATGTCAATTTAGTAAAACTAAGTAAAATTTTTTAAAAGGTATTATGGTTGAAATAGATATTTCATTATGTACTAATAATCAAGGAAGTAATCCATTGTAAATAAATTTCATAAATTAATAGTAGGAGAATTGAATATAAGCTAAATTTCACGGCTTTCTTTAGTAACCAATTTAATTATTCACCTCATTAGATTAGATCAAGGGATTACATGGCAGAATATACATTTATTGTGTATTGATTATGGAAATAATTTCATAAAATATGAAAACAGTATATTTTATGTGGGAAAGTCTATGTGAGTTAATTTTGTTGTACAGCCTTCTCTGATAATTTTTCAACCTAAGTAAAATTAAAATTATTTCTAGCATGGCTATAGAAAAATGTAATAACATTTATTTGTTCCAAATAAATAATTAAAAAAAAAAAATAAGAATACTTGTCGAGACAGTTTGTACAAATTGTCAGAATATAACTATCTTTAATTAAACTCAAAAATCATCTTTGTATTTATTTCAACCAAATTGTTTGGAGTCACATCGCATACCAAGTTGAAATTTAATTCACAAACTTAATCCAGTGGAAGCCCCCAAAGCTTGCCTTTACATGGTAAATGCATCTAATTATAGAACTACTTTACTTCAAGTTGTAAATGAAAATGAATGAACGTTATCTACCATGAATGTACATTTTGTAGCTTTACTTTCTCTTGAAATTTCTTTTATATTTTTTCTAAAATGATTTTATAATAGTAACAATTTCAGATATCTGCTTGCCGTAAATTGGCTGGGCACCGAGAAAAAATATTTTTTTTAAATATAGATTTATGAGTATAATAAATATGAAGTACACCTGCATTATATTTAAGAATTTTACATTGTTAATAGAGTTTTTATAACTATTTTGCCTACTTCCCGTCGCAATCGAGCTGTTCTCTATGTTCACAACATTCTTCTTACCTAAAGTACTTCGTATTACTGAGAGGTTTGTGTTCATATGTTTTAATTCAAAGTAAAAATATCTAAATTACATTTACCTAGGGACTACACTTATAAATGTAGGATTAAACACATTTACATTTAAAGTATTGGTAATGTGTTTTGTGTTAGGGCATATTCCTAATTTGATATTAAGGATGTGCAATACAAACAAAACAATTATATAAATCTAACTTTCATTAAATTTAAAAGATACATTTTGAAATTTAGGGTAAGTTTTTTATAACATTCTACACTACATTTCAAATTAAAAAATGTGGTAGATAATTGTTTGCTTTGATTTTCAGTTGATTTTTTTTAAATAGGAAATTGTCGAAACTACTTTTATTATTTACAGGTGCAAACATACGACGCATAATATGATAGGTTTTCCAAATGAAAATCGCTTTAGACGAAAGACAAACATTTTAAATACGTATTTTCTATTGAAAATACTCGTATTATGTGTTGTTTTATGTTCCCAAAACTTTAGTTTATTTACAAAGTATAGGTTGCAGTAATTAAAGGTTTTTCCACGTATTTAAAAATTCTTTAAAATACACACACTACCGGTATGCATGGGTTGCATTTATCTGCAGTTTGACGGACTTTCAAATAATTTAGTTAAGATTACATTTTCACATCGAAGCCGAGTGTTCGAAACTTAAAATAAGGTGTTTAATAGTTATGCTTTATGTTCTCGTAATTCTTCTTACTCAATTCACAAAGTATGGCTAGCTTATATAGGTTTAGCAGACAGGTTCGCGTTTTTGTTCATAACTCGAAAAAGAAGATGAAAATAAAAAAAACCCATCTTCAAAGTACATTCGGATTTAATTTGTTATGTTACAATTTTATATTTGGTTGGTTCGCCGTACACATACAGACAGAAACTTTCTTTTATTACAAAGATTTCACTTATTACAAACTAGAGACACAGTTTGTATTTACTTGGTAACCTACGTTGATCTATATTATAGTAGCGTCATGTATTATTTATTGTTTTAAAATAAATAAATAAAGGCAAATATCAGATTACCAACAAAATCTGCTATTACTAAACTAATAACTTAAATAGGATACGATTAGCTACATTCATTTAATTAGTGAGGATATAACCAGCCAGCCTTAAACGCACAGGGTAACTCCATGTATTGTCTTTAGAGTGTAACTACAAATTTATGCAATCATCAGTTCAGAAGTAAATAACTTTAGAGTCTTATAATTCAATTTAGTCAATAGTTTATCACTAAAGCAAATACCACAACAGGAAAATTCGAAATTCCAAAAGACCGGATTCAGGATGTTTATAACGTTGACCATTGTTTCATAAATTTAGATTTTATATTAAACCATATAATCGGCATGGTGTTGATGAACCATTTTCCGTAGGTCTTTCCTGTAATGTATAGAGATAAATTGTAGATCCCCGAAAATCCAACGATTCCTGAGTTTGTATGTTTCGACTTTCATCCCAGTTTCTGTCAGAGCTGGTAAGCTTATATTATATGGAAACGAAATAATACCATAAATTTACTTTTTTGTGTACTTACAGCTCTCAGTCCTTTATTTTTCTTTTTTATTCTCTGGTGACGTATGTTTCGCCCTTTCTATTCAGGCATTATCAAACCTACACTTCACTAGTACTTTACATTTGTTAATGCGCGTCAAGTTTTTAAAATGAAACACTTATACAAAACATTTTATACAAGCGTTTTTTTTTTTTAACGCCCATAATGTTTTGAAATCGTTATCACATTTTCAAATGTGGAACATTAACACCTTTTGATAGCATTTATAAAAACCTCATTGCTCTTCTCAAGTGGTAAAGAAACACCAATAGTTTTTCTTGTTTATCATTTGATTAAAGTTAAATTTTCACAACACCAATGTATACAAATTTCGAGTTTTATTTGTCTTGTTTCTTTATTTTTACAAATTATACACATGTATTATAAATAAATGTTGTTACATTTTGGTAACAAGTTTTCTGAAAAGGTTTTAGGATAAAAACTCAGTTTATAGTAAACATTAAACTATCATTAACCATAACATTATATTTGTTTCAGTGCGCAGTAGTCTTGTTGTCCCTCGCACATTCCTTGTCGGCGCAGTACGACTCGCATTACAAGGTTCAAGATGACGAAGGAAGTGAGGAAGACGAAGCTCCTACAGACTATACTAAATACTTTAACGATGGCATTAATACTGGGGTGGTGAGGGGAGCTGTTGGTGGTGCTCCACCTCCTAATCCAGACTCATCAGGGTTCGTCCAACCACTGGACTTTAGTGGTTTCTTTGCTGGAGGCCATTTTGGAGGTCTAGGGTCTTTATCCGACGGTACCAACAACCATCCTATTTTCAGACACTCTGGATCAGCTAATGCCTTCACTGGTCCAGTGGGCCTCACTTCCCATTTAGAAACAAGTGCTAGTAATAATAATAACAGTTTTGGTTTCGTTAACCCAAGTGTAAACTTTCGATCTTTGTTTGATACGTCAGTCGCGGGAACGGATGTAGGATTTCGTCCTCAAGATTTTATACAAAAAGGAGAAACAAGAAGTTCACCGGTTGTACATAATCAGTTCTTCACTCCAGCCTTTGCATCGTTGAAAGAAGAGGTAGATGGTGGAGTAGCCAAGCAACAACGGGAGGAAGCCTTGGCTGCGTCTTCAAAATCTAGTGGTAAAAGACATCCTGCAGAAGATGATTATGATGACGAGTCGGAAGGCGGAGGTGACTACTCTGACGATAGTTATGAGGAAAGCCGTTTAAACCCAAACGACAGGAATCCTCAAAAGTTTACTCAAGATAAATATGAAGATAAAACACATTACCCTTCAAGAAACGGTGGTCACCATCCATCATATCGTACTCCCTACGGTCAAGTGAAGAAAACAGTAAACAGTGCTCCGTCAGAACCAAGACCTGCAAGGCCTTCAAGACCTTATCCAGTACAGCCGCTTCCTACAAAACCTGAAACAGATTACGGATACACTTCTCCTTTCGATACTCCATCAGGATATGATGATGATGACGATGATCTTCCTTTCAATAGTGAACCAAAAAATGCAAAACCAATAAAAACTGTAAAAAATAATCCAAGGAATCCCAATAAACCTTTAAATCAAGCTCATTACTCTGGATCCTATAACAATAAGAAAGTTCATGTACCACCTCATGGAAGAAATAATCCCGGAATAAAAACGAGCTATGCCCAGCCTGCCAGCAATAAACCACCTTATCGTACCGATCAAAGGTCCCGACAGTACCCACAGACCATCAAATCACCAGAAGCATACCGTCCTTATAATAGTCCTGCACATACAGGTTCTCGTTCTCCTAACCAATATGATTCTTACGGTGACTTTAGACCTTCACCCAGCGATCCATATTTAGATTCACAGCCTAGACCCGGCATCGAACCTGCTATAGGCCCATCCCATCCTCGTTCCAATCCGATCCCGAAAAGTGAAGCAATATATTCTCTACCGCAAACTGAATACGCAAGTGTGATTCCAAGAAATACAAAGCTTCAAAATAACGACCAAAATTTGTCCAAGAAAAAAATATGTACTAAAATTCAGAAAAAACTGAACCCAGAAGACATTGAGTCTGGACGTTTTAGAAGACAGCATATGACTTGTTACGTTTGTAACGAACCCAATACTGGAAGAAAATACGAGGAATGTTCTTACGAATCAATCCCAAACGGAAAAGCCTATTACAAGGGTAATACTGAGTCCTACAGCTCCGATACTAACATTAGACCGTATACTTATCATACTAGATCCAAAAGATTCGCCACTCCATCATACGAATCAGATTTTTTCAAAGACGATGATTTTAGTTTTGGTTCAAGTTCACCTTTAACGAGGAAGGTAAGGCAATATTCTGATTATGATGAAGGTTCCCACTACGGACATGACGATTCAAACTACAGATTTGGTCCTGAACATTTTACAGATGACGGTACAGCAGATGACGGACATTCAGAAAGAGAAGAAGAAGCCGATAGCCAAGATAATACTTCAGGAAATGAGAGCTGTAAAAAAATTAAAAAGGATGGATTGATATGTATGGTATGTAAAAATCCCAAGACGGCGGGGACATATGAGCAATGTTCGTATGCATCCGACCCTGAAGAAAATCGTTATTCTTATGGCACACAAAAGACCTATGGTTCACAAAGACCTTCAGATACTGATAGGTATAAGCGAAGAGTAGATGAGGGAAAAGAGGAAAGGAGAAAGAAAAAGAAAAACTCTATAAAACATAAATATAAACACAATGAAAATCTGGACGATTTGGAACATCGAGGTGACTTTAAATACGGAAAGCTGAAGCGGAAGAAATACGTGAAAAAAGACTATGACATACCTGTACAGTTTTCAGAAAGTGTTAAAAATCAAAAACAAGTATTAAAAGAATCAAAAAGGAAAGGAGGTTTAGGATTGGATCCTCTGTTTTACGGTTCACCGGACCCACCATACAATCCGGACGTTAAAAATGAAAAAGTTAAGAAGAAGAAGAATTCTGAACATGGAAGAAAGGGTTTAGAAGGTGCTGCTACAAGTAACGAAGAAGACGAGGAAGAGAGAGAAGAACAAGATGACAGTGAAGAGGATGACGAGGACACGTTGAGTTATGAAGATTATTTTCTAAAATTATTTCCTGAATTAGCAGGTGGCAAAGGTAAATATGATGGAAGTGAAGAAGAAACAAAAGGTGACGATTATTTTGAATCACCAGAAGAACAAGAAGAGGAAGAAGAAACCAAACAGTATAAGAAGAAAGTTGATCCTGGATTTGAATACCACGCTTCACTTCCCGACTATTTTGATGAAACGGAAAACAAGAAAGACCTAGAGAAGGTTCTAGGAGAGTTTACTCAAAAAGACAGATCAGACTGTAAAAAGGTAATGCGTGATAAAATGACCTGTTACCAGTGTATTGACAAGAAAGGAATGCAACACGAAGAATGTATGTTTGTCGCTGCATCAGAACCAAAAAGTAAACATTTAGCTTACCACGAAGTAAAAGAATTCAGGATGACTCCTGATGGCAAAAAGGAAGAAATTAAAAAACAAGATACTGATAAATTAAGCCAGACTAGTCCAGTTACGTTTGAGTCAAAGGAGAATATAAAATCAATTGATCCTGCGTCAGCAGTGATCCATAGTGTCCGAGATCAAAAACCAACGAAAAGATCTAACGGGAAGAAATTTAAAGACACCAGTAACACATCAACGGTTCGTCCAACAGCTACAGCTTCGGATAATTTAGGACAATCTGCTGAGGTTTACGATATCTTAAAATTGAAACCAAAATACGAGTTGAAAGTAACGACAGATTTGAATAAGTTGAACGACAAATTGGCAAGTGAAATTTCTGATCGCGTTTTGAATAGAAAAAAGCGACTCCCAGAAAATGGTCCTAATAACAGAAGGGCTAAAGATTCGACCGAAGAAGAAGAGAATGATCACGGACAACGTCAAGAAAGGAAGAACTACAATTCTGTACCGCCAGAACCGGAGTCATTTGAAATACCCGAAGGCCCAGAGGGCGCCTACAGCCACGAGACGGAGCCAGTGTTTGATTCAGTGTTAAAGATTTCACTTCCGAAATACATGCTGCAAAGGTCGGAACATGAATCTATTTTTGATGAAGTGTTAGCGTCAGGATGATAATGTTACTTTGACTTTTTCGATAGGTGTGTAAAAAGTTTAGTTGTTTACCAATTTGTCTGAAAGACTGCAAGCATGTGAAGACTCGTAACCAAAGTTCCTGTTTCAATTAAGGTATTGTCGTTATTATATTTACGTTGAATTCCAAATACCAAATATTATTTTGTGGAAGTTTTAAATTGAATTTAGCACTAAAAGTAATAAACCAGTATATGTATAGGTTCAATTTGAATTTAATAAAACAATACAATTTATTAAATACAAATATTTATTTTAAACAATCAGCTAATACATTCATTATTATTTGTTGATACAGATATTTTTGTCATACAATGAAAATTCATAAGTCGTAACTGCACTTTATAAAATTATTTAAAAGGTGCAATTAAAACAAAAACATAAATCAATTACATTTTTATTTTTAAATATCTCTTTTAAATAAATCATTGATTAAAACTGTTATTAATTTATAACATTGTAATTGTATATTAATTGTAAGAACGTGTAAAAAAATAAAACATTGTTATGCCGTTGTTAATTTTGTTTCACTAGTTAATTGTGTGTGTGAGGGTGTGTGACGGGGTGAGTTGGGGAGGGGGTATGTGTGTGTGTTTGTGTGTAAGTGTGTGTTATTGTTGTTAGTCCTATTAAAATTTTAAGATTTAAAAAGAGGAATCAGAACAATTAATAGAAATGATACAAATATGCAAAAATAATTTGTTTGGATACAATATTTTAAAATATTCATTTTCATGTTTAAAATTACTATTAAAGTGATTAAAATATATATATTTAGAGATTAAACTTCCTGCAGTCATATCATCCGACGAAATGATTTCCTGGACTTGCATCAGGTAGGTAAGTACGATAGACCAACTATATACTACTAAGCTCCTAATTCTTTATACTACTACTAGCTGCCCGATCCGGCTTTGCACGGATAGACAAATCAAAGTTAAATGTATATTAACAAAAATATCAATAAATATAATATTACACTATGTATTTTTCGTGGGGATTTTTAGTAACTTTGACCCCCCGAAACCCCTAAAATTTCGAATTTTTTTAAAACCTTTCTTAGCGAGCACCTAGGGCCCTAGAGGAAGCTACATACCAAATTTCATTCCAATCCGTTCGATGGTTTTTGAGATTTCGTGATGAGTTGATCCAGTAAGTGGTATTTGGTTTATATATATATATACATACATGAAATACAGCGTCTATCCCTCTCATTAACAACTTGAGTAACAATGATCCGATTTTCATGCAGTTTTCTTACATGTAGTTATCGCTATTGTGAAGGCTAAGGTGAATTCAAATTGAATATACTTCCGAGTTTAAACAATATGTGCCTACGGGTATCCCAATTAATTGTTGATTTTGCTTTGTAATTCCTACGTATTTTACTTATCAATATTTTAAAGAAAAACTTATTTTATGTCAGTGGCAAAGTTGTTCAGAAATACTCATTCTATTAATATTCGAAATGTCTTAAAATATTAGCAATAGTTTTATAATGATTACCACTTCTAAGCGGTCAATATATTACAGAATTATTAACCTAACTATAGATGCAGTTTTTGCTTTGAAGTTGTAGTTCGGCATTATGGGGTTGTACAGTTAGGTTAGCAAATTTCATTGTCCAGACAGATTGTCCGGACAAAGGATGACATTTGTTGCAACGAGTGTATAAAACTACCCTGGATTCTAGCTTTCATCTATCAAGGATAGAGAAAGAATAGTTAATAATTGAGTTCTATAATTTGTTAGTTTAACTTCCTTTTACCATCGGGTGATATTTTTAAGTTGCCATACTGGCATTTCAGAAATTATTGAGTTCAAAGCAACGTTTAAATGTGAGACTTACTTTAGTTAATTTAACAATTAATTTTGTTTTTTAATGACCGCTATTTGAAAATATAATTTTTTTACAGTATTTCTTATTACCGTTCTTTTTTATGTTTATGAATTTTAAAATAGTTTTTTAACTTTTTATTTTTTGAATTATTTTTATAAAATTATAGCGCAAATTAAATGGGAGACTTTAACTTAATTGACGTGGGCAATACAAAAATTCTGAAATTTAAAAAAATTACCTCCCTTTTCCAATATATCGGTTAACTTTAAAATTTCGTACGTATGCACATCATAAGTACTTGTACTTTAATACACTATGCAAATTATAAACTAAATACATAATAATATTTTATTTGCTTGGTCGAGAGTAATCGGTTAAAAACTAACTACAGCTATAAAATACATTTGTTTAGTAAAAATATGTACTTTTTACAGTGTGTCTTAGTAAAACATAAAACTTCAACCATCTTTTAATATTTTTTTAGCTCCTATCCCAATTTGAGAGAGCTTTTCAAAAATCAAATATTCTAAATTTAAAGCCAATTTACACGAAAACTGTTAGGTTAATCAAAAAATTTAATAGAAAGAAAAAGTGTTAAAATTATTCGTGAAATCTATAAACAGAATAAATAATAAGATATTTTTAAAATATGTTATCTAATATGTTAGCCATATTGGAAAATAGTGGTTATTTTTCTAAATGGCACAAATTGAATTTCATTACCCATACCATTTAAGGGGAAGTATCCCATTTAACTTTGCTGTAACATCAATCGTTTCTGATATCCCTATGATCGCACACTTACAAAGATCACCCTTTCTTTCAAAGGTTATTTTTTCTTTTGGTAAATTGGTAGTTATATTTTAATACTGGCTTTTCATTTTGCTAGCTTTATAAGGTGACTACTACATAAGTTACACTGGCACTTATTTTGATTATGAGATATAGATTGTTTCTTTAATATTATGAAACTAGCGCAATTTGTTTATCATATTTTATAATTATGAAATGGTATATTTCATTATTAGTACAGAAAATGATCTCTTCCGGTCCTCGATCGTGTTTTACAATCAAACACTTTCGGTACAAGTTATAAACGATACTTTTCATAACAATGGCAAAAAAACACAATAGGCCTAAGCAAATAACATTTAGTACATTTCTCATAATATAAACTTTTAATTAAATATTTTAGTTTGTTTTTAAATAAATATAACTGTAAAAAATTACTTTCCCCGAAGTATACCATGGATTTCAGAATAAAGGTTCTTTGAAACCTTTATAAACATATTAACGAGTTAATTTTCTTATACAAATTATTCATACACATAATTTATTTTAACGGAACTCCCATAATTTATATTAGTATTTTTGCATAGTAAAATAATTTTCTTTCAATTTAACGATTTATTAAAATTTACATATTTGAAGTACTACTTTGTATCAAGAAAACTGCAATAAGTGAGTCTTGGACAGTTTCAATCCTAATTTTAAATACCTGTACCTTCTTTGTTCCATTCAATACCTGTACCTTCTTTGTTCCATTCAATACCTGTACCTTCTTTGCTTCATTCATTTTTATTCCACTACAAACCATGCACGGAAGCAATGAAGCACGAAATTTACGTTTTCACAGTTTTATCCGTTCGCGACATTTGTTGAGTTAGTTAAATAACCGTTCAAGATGATGGTGTAATGTTTGGAGAAATTTCCGACTGGATGTAATTTGTGAAAGTTGTTCTTTGATCCGTTAAATTGGTAGAGTTTATGCATGGGTTTCACGGGAGCGGTAAAAACAGGGCGAAAAACGTTCAACCAAAACACGTACTGCTAGTGAAACTGAGTAGAGAATCATAAGTGAATGTCTTCCAGGCACGTCCTACAGAGGAAGTCCTTGTTACGTTGGAAAACCGACGAAGTATATTCCAGATTTCAAAATTATTTCAAGAACTTTGAGTATTAAGGTAAACGAAACATGTTGTATTTACTTCCATCTTATGAATATAATATAATTTATTAATCAGAATATTTAATATTCGACGGAATGGTATGTTCAAACCAGGGACATTCAGTTGGACAAGTTACAGGTTATCTATATATATTAAAAGAATTTGGTCAAAACCTATTTCCAATCGCCCAGCCTCTCCTAATGGACCGATTTTGATGATTTTTGTTTTAAAATGTGTCTTATTACCTGTAGATATGTCATCAAGCATTTACCGAAGTCCTAGGACATTAGGGCTACGCCCCAGTGGCCCTCAAAGTTTCAATGTTAATCTTATGGAAGGTCAATCTTAAGGAAGAAGAAGAAATATTTCTTTTGATTTTATCAAGGACACAAAAACAGCTGTTCGTATGAAAAGCTTAAAACAGATGATTTTGATCAACAACTGATTAGGATCAAATCAGTATCAAATGTAGGTTACATTGACTGATTCTTGACATGTAGGTTACCTTTTTGAGGTTACATTGACAAACTAAAAACAAACACAAACAAAAATCAACGAAAAATGCTAACTATATTTTAATTCAATTCAAACATTGGTTGTTACAAACCTATTATATATAAAACAGCTAATTTGGATCAAAAACTGAACATAATCATTCACAGATATGTCAAGTCTTATATATTATCATCCGTTCAGCCGCTATTCACCCGAGAAGGAGCCCCGGTATACAATCCTTCAAATTTCCCATGTTAATCTTATGGAGATAATGTTTAATGAGTTTGAGTCAGCTGCCAAATAAAACAGCTAATTTATGCTCGGTCACCTATGTACAAACGAGCAAAAGATTAACGAGATTTTTTATCGAATTTTCCACCTGCGAGCGAAGCGAAGCAGCCATCTGAGGCCGAAGGCCGAGCCGTGGTTGGAACGCGGAGCGTCCAGGGGCAGAGCCCCTAGTATTTGTGAATACAACAAACATTTACTGTCTAAACGTCTCGGAATGTTAATATTGAAAAATAAATGTAGGAAATCAATTTAACTAAGTTAGAATTTATATAATTTTTGGCATTTATATTTTACATACACTAATGGTTTTGATTATTTTGGAATACTTGCACATTTTTTGTGGGTCTGTTATAATATCAGTGTAGGGTACTAATAATTATATCAATCTTACTGTACTCAATAGTTTGCTATACATTTGCAAAAAACTAAATTTTATTATTTTCTGAAAATAACTAAAAATATACTTCTGATGGCACATGTGGATATAACATTTTTTTTTAAATTTTCCAATTTATTTTAAAGTACCTACTCGTAGTAAATAGTTATTAAAGTAAAAACATGTCTTTTTGAAAACTGAGTTTATTACCTCAATAAACACTTGGACATACTGTT
Source organism: Philaenus spumarius (assembly GCA_018207615.1). NCBI lineage: Eukaryota > Metazoa > Arthropoda > Insecta > Hemiptera > Aphrophoridae > Philaenus > Philaenus spumarius. The sequence goes on along the minus strand of JAGFPH010000238.1, from coordinate 77,429 downwards.
TTAAAACATAAAGATACAATTGGAGTACTAATTATTTTGTAGTTTGTTTACAAACAACGTGGAATTATTATGTTTTCAACTTTTATATATACGTTTTTTTCATTGGAAGCACTCACCCCCGTGGGGGGGGGGGCAAGTACAAATGTCATATTTCAATCTCGAATGAATGGAAGAAAAGTACATAGACATTAACACAGATTTTGAACTCTAATATCGCACAAAATAAACCTTCGTAACAAAGTTTCTCACAAAAATAAGTTTTAAAATTACTCCTTCCAACTTAGTTTCTGTAACACTAAAATATTTTCAACCTGATTAGTATTGAAGCATTTTTGAAGATATTATTTCCCTTTGTTAGACAATCCCTACATTTAGCTTTGAGAATGAACTAAATTTGTTCAGGAGTATAAATTACGTTTTTCTACTAAGTACCAACTGACTGCTGTCAAACCAATATTTTAGTTTATTTAAGCCTTCCAGGATTTTAAGAAGTAATTTCGACGCACGCGACATACGATATTGCAGTATCGGCAGCCAACACTGGCATTAAATAATATCTATAAGCTTTTGCATCCAAAATCTAAAACCCCAAACAACAAGAAATAAATTTAATATGTTCCATTGAATACAAAAATAAACTTGAACACATCTTGAAATAAAATATACAAACTCTAGCTTATTGTCCAGAAGTTCAAATAACTTAAGAAAAGCTCCGGGGCAGAAACAAGTTGTTAACAACGAGGTTATGGTTAAAACACAGGTTTACGGTACAACCTAAGCCTAAAATAGCAGTGCAAAGATCAAGTTTTTCAAAAGATTGAATAGATTAAGACCATTCATATAAAAATATCAAGGAAAAACTAAATACTTTATATAAGTGTAAAAAGTTCTTAATACACTTAAACAATTTGAAATATGTAAAGCCACAAGAACACAACAGGACCTTACTTTTATTTTAAAAGAGGCCTATACTACAGCTCAAATGAAATATACAATATAGTTATCTCAATTCAAACCGATATTATAACTTGAAACATTATGAATGGGGACATTATGTTTTTTGAACATTAACCAGTGTACACCTGACTCTCCAACTCTCCACAGTAAACCATGCATGGTGACACAATTATTTTAGTGGTGAAACAAGTTTTTTATGTGTTTAGTTTATTTGTGTTTTAATATGTTTTGTGTAAATTTACTATTGTGACTGTGATTTAAATGATTTGACGAAGACAACATAAGGACTACTCCCAACAAGGGTTGTGACGAAACAAAATAATTTAATCAACTTTAAAATGATTATACAATCCTGTAGGTTAGAAGTAAAAAAACGTTCAAATTAAAATTCACCTACATAGCTCATTTGTATAACTTAAGAATAATACTGTACATGAGGGAAGCTTGAGGTAAGCTACACTATATAATACAGAGGGTACTTTTTCTAACTTTTAGAAACTGCTTTCTGTTTGGCAAAAATCTCGGAAACTCTTTATGAGGTACTTCACGTGTAACGGCCACCCGAGACGGTCAAATAAGTAAGCTATGATTCCAGAATCGGATGCTTTAGTTGTGTCAATAAAAATAGATGCAGCATAATTCCTACTGCTATACCATTGTGTACACACCTGCAAAATTCTAAGAGTACATTAACCTAGCATTTTCTTAATATAAAACCTTACTGATTGAAAGAAAAGAATAAACAACAAATTCAAGAAAATATAGCAATTGAATATTTATTGATTTTACTAATATAACAACAAGTTTGTACTGTGTGTACATCAACAAAACCTCCAATATATAGGCTCACTATTACATAATCATATAAATTTACGTTTGAATATCTATCTTCAAACGTATTAAACGTGTGTATTTAAATTTGAGGCAAACTTCTGCTCAAGGAAAGGTTCATAAATTTATTATTGTATTTAATATTTTTAGCAGTGTACTTCATTCAAGTAGAATTTTTATTTAGATTTTAGATTTTTTTCGAACTTATACATCAATAATTATAGTTAGTTATAGAGTTTCAACATCTTCTCTATTATTAAAACAACTCCTTTTATTCACGCAAAAACTCCGGCCCATGAGTCAGTATCTACGTTACCGCTTCCTTATCCCAATCCAATGCCTAAGTCCTAGTCAATGTTAATTTCCATGAAAATAACAGAGCATACATTAATCTGGTCGCTGCAGTCAACATAGTACCCTCTATTTTTTATATACTTCCCTCATGAACAATAATGTTTAACACATCATTAAATCTTTCTTTTCAAGTCCTCATATCTTCTATGCACAAATCATATTAAAATGATGGTAGAGAACTGGTAAACTATTTGACAGATTTGTTTTAAATTAAACATAATACACTATGAATATACTGAAGGTCGTCCTAAGTATTTATATAAATACCTTTTTTTTTAAAAAATGCCTTTTATTTATTCATACTTATAATTACGATAGATACAAAATTGAGAAACATTTCTACATAAGTTCTTCAAAAACATCTTACTGTTAAAATGGTAATATGTTTATGTCAACTATAACCTCAAAAAGAAGAAAGAAAACAATCTACAGAAAGGAAGTAAATATGAACTTAGTTTATTATAAAGTTAAATAAAAAATATCTTTATAGTTTTGTAATTAGTGGAGCATTAAAAATACATAATAATATAATGATAAATGCTAAATTATATTTCTGGTATTCGCAAAGAGTCGTTTTATTTTCACCACCCAGCTCAAATTGAAATATTATTACAGAATTTCGATAGGAATGATGAGACCTAAGGTCAAGAGTAGTCAATGAGCTCCGATCATTGTTCCCAAAACACGTTTTGGGGTATCATTAAAAATGTCTAGAAACGACTTAATATCTCAAAATGTAAGAGTCTTTAAATGTAGTTGTTCACAGCCATAAAGGAACCACTTTTTGGTAAGTTAGAAATGTTTGTCCGAAATCATGCAATGATTTTTTTTTTTTAATGAGAAGGTAGTTGTGTGGTACAAATATTAATGAACATAAGTAGAAATAAAAACTGTGGTCAAATCAGTTTTAGAATATCTAAATCCGTTTTTAAGTTATCGTCAGTCAAATGAGTGAAAATCGTGATAAATCGTGGGTAAAAATAATACAAAGAAAAACACATCGCAATTTACCTACAATAAATAATTACAACTTTAAAAGTTACATTTTAAAATGTAATTAAAAGTACTAATTGTAATTAATGCTCTAAACTTTGTTAATTAACATTATTATAGCAATGGAATAACTTAGAAAAAACAAGAAACCGCAAACTGAAAGTTTGCAAGACAACAAAATAAAAGACGATTTATTTTTTAAATAATTTATTTAAATTCAAACAGTTATTAATAAAAATAAATTACTAAGAAAAAAGTAACTTATTTAAGAGAAATCAATTTTAAACTAAATCAGCTGCAAAATACAAATAACTACTTAATATTGGAAAATAACACTTAATTTTGTAAATTCGCTCAACTCACGTCAGCGGTTCAGCTGAGTGGTAAAATTATTTAATACCCTTTTATAAACAATACAAAGAAAAATAAATATATGTTTAAAAAGTACGCACTACTATTTGATATTACACCTTGAAATCATTTAAAACAATTAATTACTTAACGCCGGATTATATAAGTCCGCAAACAAGGATACACGTAGTATCATAATAAACTGAAACATACAAATAATTATTTCGCTGTAACTCACAATTTAGGGTGTACTTGTTTCATCTCTACCGATTAATATGAATCACAAAAAACCTGAATAAATAATCAAATATTTAACATTTCTTCTACTTGCTGTTTTTTTAAATTATATTTTAAAGAAATTAGCTAAACAAAAGGTGGATGTTTCAACGGTATCACTTTTATCAATTATTTATTCCTCAGGCCCTTATTAAAAAAGCGTATTTAAACACTCCCTATTATATTATGTGATGATAATGATGAACTTTATTTAAATTTCTGACGTAAAGTTTATCAGAATGCTATTCTTAGTTATTGAGTTAAATCGCTATATAACAAAAACACTAGATTCATCTCATTAAATTATGGTAGTGGTGATATATATGAAACTGTAAAATTCCTATTTTTACCTATTAGTTTTGACTCAGCTAAAAGGGATTCAGCGAAATCTAATTTAAATTAATTATATACGCCTACGTCAAGGAATGGAATGTGATTATAAACATAACTAAATTATATGGGATGTAATGGAAACGTTGTTCCTCAGGAAATGGTTGAATAACTTTCTTTGAACTAAAGCAATAATGGCTACAGTGTTGTGAATGGGGGTGCCATATTTCTGGAGCCAAATGGAACCAAAAGCCAGATTGCTAATTAAAGAAACTATTCATATCTCTTGTAAAATGTTTAGGAATGTTCTCTCTGTAATGCATCTGGTTTACAGTTACAGCATAACCATCTTCTACAAAATACGGATTCATTATGAATCTCTCTGATCAGCACACCATACTATTCTGCTGTTACTTCGACATCTTCGGGACGTTAAAATCCAAGAAATCGTGTACTTTGCTTGTTGACGAAACCACTTAGGTGTACACGACTTTTATACAACACATTTTGGTTTTCATAATCCATTGCTAACATTGAGTCGCAATAACCTACTTTGATTTTTTGTAAATTACCATTTAAAAGTTGACAATTTTATATTGTATAAGGGAATCTTCCGATTTTATCATTTTCAAAGATGTGAAGGCTTCTTTTCGCCGACTACAGGAATTGCGGAAGAAGACTACCATGGTTTCCATTCGCAGTGGCCTACAAATTCTTTATGTTTTGTTAAAACGGGTGTACGAAGGAACTTGTCAACAGTACTTATAATTGCTACATTATTTGGCTTCGGTTTCTGTAATCGTTCTTGAAACTCTGCAGCATTTCGCTTACAACTTAGACCACCGGAACGACCTGTTCGGTATGAACGAAAATAATTCTCTACGATACAAACCTTCTCTGGTTGTAATTACCGTTACAGCGTTACCTGACCTGAAAGAAGAAAGTAATAATAAGCAACGGTAATTGGCAACTATCAACAATGCAATCACCTGATCTAAAAACCAACCACAGCTGCTTAAATTTCTGTTAAACTGTATATTGTTTATTTTGGTGCATAACGTTTACAGATTGTAACAGACCATCGTTCAGCAAGTAAACTACTCAGTTTAAACTCTTGGTTTTAACTCAAACACCACTGTTTTCTCACAAAAGAAAAATATAATTTTGTATACAATTTTTCTCTAAATGCATATGGGAGGAGGTTAGTTTAAATTTTAAATGTAAACATATCTCGAGGAACACAACATTTAAAATGCATTTTAAAAACTATTACAATAAATATACATTGAATTTCAAAATTTTTTAGATATTGGTTTTTAAATTCGCCAAAATTCTACATAGACTAAACTTATTATTTAAATGTTTTAAAAGTGCCCACGTTGTACATTGTTTTAAAGGGTACAGCAATAGCAACGTTTGGTAAAGTTCTAAGAAATAACACAGTTCAGTGATATTATATAAAAACCAAATTATGTTTAGGGTCACCATTTTGAAGCGGAACACAGCCAAAATAAATTTATTAAAGAATCATTGCATTACTGAAAATCTTCATAAAAGGCTTACTGTGCTAAATTATAATATGTTCTTCATCTAAGTTGAATACTAAATAATTATAAAATATAGTTCAGATCCAATATTCCTATTGTTCTTTCTCAGATCTTTCCTATGTAATTTCATGATTGTTATAAATCAACAAAAAATACGTTAAAAAAGCATCATTTGACTCTTTGCACATCATCTACAAATGCGAGAAAATATTTATAATGTTCTTTCAAACTAATTCGCATGAGAGATACATAAAATATTTGTTAATTTATTTTAGTAAAAACATTTTGCCAAACAAAGTTTAAGTAACTATTTTTGAATTCCCGAAGAAGAAGAGTGGCAAAGAGGTTAAATGCGTTAGTTTAGTCGGCTACATTACGAAAATAGTTACTGGATATCGATTTACCTGCGCTTTACGCTGCTCCCCCTTCTTCATTAGCCTAACTTACATACATTAAACACATTAAGAAAAAGCAACTCAACAAAAATTAAAATAAATAATAATAATAATATAGTAAAATAATAATCACATCATTTTTGAACTCTGGTAAGGACCCTAATTTTACTTGATGGTTTCTACTCTTTGGTTTTAATCACGATCAACGAAATGCTGTGACAAATATTTTATATCGTTTAACGGATATTCCTGTTTTTGAGGACATGAAAATCACATTTTTTTGTTTATTTATCAGAAGGAAACACTTATAAGAATATTATAAATATATTTTATTCATATAACAAAAAAATTCGGTACCTGTCGAACAATATATCTAAAATAAATTGTAAAAAAACACACTCTAATTTAACCTTTTCAGCTATATGAGAATTAGAACTGAAAAAGTTGATGATCAATGTTTAAAACATCGCTTGTGCCAAATATTTATTGCTTGAACTAATAAATAATATACATTTGCCTTAATCATTGAAAAGCTTAAGTTTTCTGCTTATTTTTAATGTAAAACTGGTATTAAAAATAATATTTAAGAATCTTGGACTCTATTTGAGGCTCATCAACGATTTATATGTAGAAATATTCCGTTCCTGACGCCTTGTCGATGATTTGTTTAATATTACAAAGTTTAGATTTTGCTTTAAAATAACACATTAATTGATTAACTAAATTAAAAGAAGGGATTATTAGAAATGCAGGCCTATTATAAAATGTTTAAAATAATCATTTCAGGCCTAGAAAAAGGTCTAGGATAACATCTATCTGAAATCTAAATAGTAAAGGAAATACTTATGTTTTTGGGTAACTATGCCAAAATAGTTTTTCGGTATACACATAAAGCCCCTAACAGGTTAATAACATCGGAGAATGATTTAATTATTTGTGTTAGTAGTTTCTTATTATACTATACTAGAGGCCTTCGCACCCTTCTCGTTTCGCTCGCCAACCCCCGCGGTGACTCGTGTCAAAGCAAATGCAAACAGGTTATTTTATTTTATTTTATATAAATAGGCCTTACTATTAAATTATAATTTGTCTTATTCATTTTAATTAGGATGTAATATAGTGGTTTCTTATTTTTAAATTACTTAATTTATTAAGGGTTTATTCTCTAGCTTTAAGGAAAGTATAACAATCAATATTTTTACTGCATTTTCACCACTTTGCAGCACGCGACAAAATGTTAATCTATGATACTTTTTTTATGAATTTTGTAGGAAATAAATGTAATATTTGTTAGTTTAATAACTTTAAGGAACATATAATAATACATTTTTATTGTTTTATGGGTTGTCTCATTTCCACCCCTTAGCAGGACGCGACAAAATGCAAATCAGTTTACTTTTTCTATGTATCTTGTAAGAAATAAATATACAAAATTTCAGCTCTCTAGCTTTAAGGAAAGAATAACAATTAATATTTATTGTCTTAGGGATTGTTTTAACCCTTAAATCGAAATTAATTGTAGCCTATGTTACTCAAGGATAGTGCACTTTTTTTATTAGTAAAACTATTTTTTCAATCGGTTCAATAGTTCCAGACATTACCCCCTACATACAAACAAATTTTGCGTCTTTATAATATTATTAATAATAACCCGAAAGCTAATTATGTAAATTGTTCAAATTAAATTATTTCCTATATTTTTATAACAGCAGTTATAATAAAGGTTGAAAGAACCAGGAAGGCTCAGGTCTACACTTTAATAAAAACCTAACCTAAAAGTAAAAAATGTAAATAATTGCTTCAAAGTTTGAAATCAGCTGTTAATGGAAATATTTTACCAAGCAGATGTTTTGTCTGTTATTTTATTCAATTGGTTGCTATGGTAATAAATGTAAATACATATGTTAGTTCATCAGTCTAGGCCTAACCTAAGTTTTTTTCCGACTAAATTTACAAATATTGAAATAAAAAAGGTTTTATCAAAATAAATTATAGCCTATGTTACTCAGGGATAGTGTAGCTTTTTATAAGTAATTTTTTTTTCAATCTGTTCAGTAGTGCCAGAGACTACCACCATTTTGTAAATAAGTCATGAACAGTTCTAAACTGAAAGAGTTACTTTTATTACTGTTCTTAGTTAGAACTGATACAAATATATATAAACTTTGATTTTATTACTGTCTAAATAAGAAGCAAAGGGTGTTTATATTTTGTCCTGGTGGTAATATTTTCTAACCCTTATGCTGTTTACTCTCTTTCACATTTTCTAATTTATATGGAAATCATAATGTGAAACATGAAATATACCTTTGTCCTTTTCCTTTCAGAAGCTACGGTATCAATGATTTCTGACATTTCTCAGTAAAGGCTACGTTAGTTGTATTAAATAAAATGTCTGACACGGAATGGGTTCATGGGATACTAATTTCAGATAATACATCTTTACAACAGAATAAGAATTTGTAACATATATTATATAAATAGCAGTCTGTTTTTTGTAGTGAATAAATTAGTGTGATTATATTTACACTGTGTAATCTATATAATATACAGGGTGTTTTAAAATAACGTTTCGGTATTTCAGGACATTATGATACAAGCAGAAATCAAGAAAAAAATCCGGTGAAGGTATGTCCTAAAACACTTATATTTCAATCTAACTGCCATCTTTTGCGACACAATATTTTCCACCTGTTTTAAACAAAAAAGCCATGTCTTAAAAAAAGATTATTGCTTAAATTCCAACTGTAAATGATAAGTTGAATTTTTGCATGTAACTTAGTATTTTAAAGAAGCATTTTGACAAAAATAATCTACCATTTTTTCCCCTCCTATAAAATCCTATTTCAAAGTCAAATGTCTCGAAACCAGTAACTTAATAAGCAATTACATGAAACAAAATGTTACCTTTTTTATTTACAAACAAAATGGTTTTGCGTTTTTCATAGGTAAAAATTAACTAAAATTTTCTTTTTGGAACTGTCTAAAACACACTAGATTAACCTATAACCATATTATTTTCCATTTTTCTATAATAATAACTTTGAAAAATATTTTACTATCAAATAGATATGATTTTTTAAACTCATTAGATAGAAATCGATACATTTTAGACATACCTTTATATGATTTGTATCTTACTTTCTGCATGTGTTAGAGTATCGTGAATTCCTGTAAAGGTTGGTTAACACAATGTACAATAAAGAGGAGATCCTGCAAAACAAATTATTTTATTTTATTTTTAGTTCTGGTATACATTCAATTTTATAAAACCAAGCTTTTGTAATTCTATACAAAAAATAAAACTATAAATTGGACCTTTAGACTATTGCTTTAAATGTATCAACATCTAAAAAAGTTATGGAATCAATATTATTTCATTTTAGTCATCAGAATTGCATAAATATTTTGGCATTGCAAAAGGTAAATTCACAAAAGATGCTGATTTTACAAACAAAGACTGCAGTAAAAAAAAACATTATGATCCATTTTAGAAAAGCATTTTTGATCAGACAAGGAAGGGTCTTAAATCATGGGTAGTTGTTGTTATTGATTTTGTTTGGATGTCATTTACAAAAATACATTGCATTATAATGTATTCCTTCTGACAACGACTAGAAGATTTATTATTTTACTTAAATTTAGTAAATTATCGTAGAGCGTTCTTATTTTGCACTTTACATAACAGACGAAAACAATGGCACATAAACAGCGCTGAACAGACTAATAGTTTTTCAAGAAACACACTTGATACTGCTCATACAGAAATTGCAACAAGTTTTTCATTTCAGGTTTTAAAGTAATTTTCTAATGATTTATAGTTAATCTTTTTACTATTATTTGTTCGAACATTTACCAGTTTGAAAATTTACTTTTATAAAATAATCAAAATTTTTCTTGGATTGAAGTTGTTTAGTTACACATTTTTTGTTAATTATACAGTCTAGTCAAAATGAATAAATTTTTTTAAGTTACGAAAATAAATCCGTATGAATATTTTTATTTATTTATGAAATCAATTGCGAATTAATACTCTGTTTTAAGCTTGAACTTAAAATTGGCAGAATCATGATTATGTAAACTAAAGTTTACAATATATTAAAACTATTTAATGAACGGCAGAAAAAGTGTAAAAACCAAACTTTTAAACTATGTCCACCATCTTGAAAATAGTCCAAGTTAAGTAAAACGTATTTCTCAATATGTTTGCAATTAAAAAAAATTAAGTTATGAGTCAATTGCCATTATTTTTACATTTAAAATAAATTCCTCAAAAAACCCTTAAATGTTCTAAATAATGCCTTTTTGAGCACTTTAATTGAAAAAATATATTGTTTCCTTAAATTAAATATTGGAGTTTCAGGTGATACCAAATGTTTACAGGAAGTACCTATGTTATATTCTGTGTATATTTCCCAAAAGAAAAGATTATAGAAACAATAATAAATTAATCAAAGTTTAAAGGTTTTATTTTAATCAAAAGTTAAATCGTTACTCACAATGAACCAACGATTATGAAATAAATTATTATAATAATTAATAATTATAATACCTTATAATACTAAGAAGAGTTTGAAGTCCTTCGCGGTGTCCTAGTAAAACGCCATAATCTCGCAACCATAATTACAAAAGTACACCTAAGTCTTGTTACTAAGTACTGTACATTAACAACACACATAAGTCTAAAAAAAAACCCTGCCTAACTAATGTGAATATCGACCCCATAAAATTGTTTTATTTCAGTCAAATATTTTTCCTTCCCAAATGCAACTAAAAATGGAACATCGCAACACCGTTGACCTGCACACTACAGATTTGTTGAGGCGATTAAAGTGATTATTGCAAGAAAACATAAATATATAGACACATCCTGTCGGGGATGTTTTCATAGATATTTTGCTGCTAAATTTCTTCCGCTTATTACTTAAGGTAATACTAATGGTTTAGACAGCGTAAGCCATAAGTTCAACTGAAACTGTGATTTCAACAAAATTTATCACTTTTAAAATTTCTGCTAAGTTTCATTTTTACTTAGTTTATTGGGCCCAGACAGCAATACTTAGCATTTAAGTAAAACTTTAATCAAGATTTGTTTAGTAGTTTAAAGTTAAACCGTCATAAACTAAGAAAATTGCCCATTATATAAAATATAGCATATACTTATTCTAACATAAACCTTAACGACTTTTATTCTGAAAATTACTAATAATTTATATGCATGTTGCAGGTTTACCACAAATCTACAAATTTCCAATAAATTAGATCACTAAAACAAGTAAATTTTTGGAGAAGACACATCACACGTTATATTTTTATTTAATTTCACATGAAAAAGTACCCTTAAAACTATTTTTCGAAATTATTTCCTGATTGAGACACTTGTTGCTGGAAACTGCGTTGTTAATTCTTTTTTCAAAGAATGACGATTTAATAATGACAAACACTTCTGTAAAGAGTTTTTTACATTCTCTTCGTTGTCACTGCTGACCGGTTAAAGAGTGATCCATGTATAGGCAGTTTATAGTTACTCGAAGAGGGGTTTGACTTTCCGAGAAATGGAAAATTTTTGTATCAATTTTCCTGACCAATTATGTATTGACAACAGCAGGCCTCCTACTCATTGATTTATGCTTCGTTAAACAGTCTTGCTCATTTTCATACAATTCCATAATTCAAAATTGTCGAAATAAATCTCAACAACGATCAGATGAATTTCAGAATCTTTAAAATATCTCGCATTCAAAAATCAGATAATATACTGTTTTTTACACGGAGCGGGATGGGGGGGGGGGGTTGTTGGGGGGGATTTATAATCGACTTAAACATTGAAAACGTAAACACAAATATGTTCATTAACAATTAGAGCAAAAACGAAAATACCATAAAAATGACAGAAAAGCAAACTCGGCTTGCGGAGAGGCCATTGCAAACAGTATTTACTTTTTTAACGCATCTTGTATTTTCTGGGTTTAGTGAACATAATAAATGTGTTCTGATACTGAATAAACGTAAAAATAATACAAAACGAAAACACACAAAGACTGTGTAACACCCCAGTGAAATGTAGAAGAAAGAAAATATATATTTCTCGTGAAGAGTTGTAGTCAACGACGGCTTAAATTGAAAGCAAAGTTGCAAGGGGAAGGACGATGGACAGTGTACAGAAGCAGTGGGCGGAAAATTGTTTAAAACTAAAGTCATGTATTTTATCTACCAGACATTGTCGTTTGAAACTTCTAAGATAAATTAAAACTTAACAAATAATAATTAAAACTTTTAAAATAAGCTGCTTCTCTCTATACTTGATAGAGTTTTTAAAGTCTTTATAACGTTGGTTTTTTTCTCTTTACTTAGTTGTGCCTCTTTGTGTTTAGTAAAAAATTACGAGTTAAATAACTTGTACAAACAACATTGTGATATACCAACCTTCAAGTACTTGACGTGACGAGACATGTGATGTAATTATAAATAGTTTAGTGTATTTGCAATAAAAAGACTGAAAATAAAATAAGAGAATAACCCTTTATGATTACATTCCTTGGAATAAATTTGTATTGTAAACGATTCGTTTGAAATCACCCATTGGTAGTTTTGTGATGTTAAAAAAAACAGGAGATGTTTGAGTGTAATTGACACACCAAGTAATTCATTCAGTCAACGCCACGAAAGTTTTATAAAACATTATTAATTAACAATACAACACCAAGTCAAATAATCGATATAGTGAACTAACAATCTAGCCTACAACAAAAAAAACTTGATGGGAATATACAGAGTGATTTAAAAAAAATGTATACCTCTACTATTTAAAATACTGAAAGAGATATGCAAAATCTGTTCTCAAGGGAGTTATTCATAGTCAGAGGGAACCTTAGAATACCTATTTACAAAATTCCTAAAATCTTTTCCCCTCCTACATCCCTCTCAACAATTTTTAATTGGTACCTATGGCATGTGAATCATGAAAATAAAACCATTTTAAAACATTGACATTCTGAGGTAAGAAAATAAAAAGCTAACGAATTCGTTCGGTATGCTAAAACATTTTGTTTTATTTTGTAAGTTATGTTTATAATTTTATATTATTTAAAAGATAGAAATAGACATCAAAATCTGTACTCTTGACACAGATTTTTTTGCATAAACTTCCTGAACCCCAATCTTACCACTCCATGTCAACAATTTGTAATTCACACATATTATTTCTCAAAGCTGTTTTTTTGCTAAGCGATATATCATTTAATTCTTCATCAAAATTAATTATTCAAGCATCATTTCAAGCATCATCTTTTGACAAAAAATAGACGAACAGCTTAAAATTCAGGTTTTTGTTACACAGATATTAACCTTTCATCAGGTATACTGGAGGTTACCTCCATATCAGTGACATTTTTCTAATTAAATGTGGAAAAGTGCTCTCGGCTGTCTCATTTTCTGCCCCTTTTCACAAGACTCTTTTAGGAATTGACTCATATCCAATTTTGCCCACTTTCTCCTTTTATTTCAGTATTCGAGTGAGTTTTCGACGGGACTGGAGGTAGTTTCCCGATGCGCCCAATGCAGTGACAGTGTATATGGAGGTAAATTCCTTGTGCGACCTATCGCGTTATATGAGACAGGGTTTTTTGTGTAGTAATTTTTGTTAGTTTTGATGACTATTTCATTATTTTATATTGGTGTGTGTAGATATTTAAGTGACAGTGTATATATTGTATGAAACAGTAATTTCTGTGCAATAATTTTTGTTAGTTTTTATGACTATTTCAATGTTTTATATTGGTGTATGTAGATATTTATGACATTTTAGTTACCTATTCATATTATATACTACACATTTTAGAGGTGTAGTAATATTTAAGTATGTAAATATACATACTACAATATTTTATATACTTCATATTGCGTAAGACGTGAATGTTTTTTAGAGAACATTACTTTTTGCATTTTTTTGTATACTTAATTTTTAACCACTTGTATTGCTGTAATAGAAACAGTTTCTATTCAGAAATGTTATATGTACATTTTCATTGTATCTTTATATTTTTTGAAAAATGTTATTTCTGTACTTTAATATTATTATTAATATATATTATCATATTAATTTGTATTATAAATTTATTTAATATTTTTAAATACGGTATGTAAAAAAAATGTCTTGCAGTTAAGACATATATTTTAAAGTCTGTAATCAAATATTCATAGTTCGTATAATAAAACATACATAAAAGTTAATTTATTGCTTCATTGTGAAACATGGAGGCAACCTCCAGATGCGCCCTATCGCGTTTCAAAACTAATACGCCCGATGGAAGGGTAAACACTTTTTATTATACTTCATATGGGTCCTAATAAAAGGCGCCATCTATTAACAATCTGTTTAACTAACATGACAACTGTTAGTTTGATAATTGATTGTTTACATTCCATATACAAGTGTTATAAACTGTATTTATAAACCAATGTAAATAAATAAACAAAATTAACTGAACTAAATCAACTTATTAAATCAATTAGGTAATCATAACTTATCAAATCATAACTTACGACCATAAGTATTAAATCAAATCATAACTTACGAAATATTCACACGGGTTAGCTAGTCAAAACATATTGCTTGTGATCATCAGATAAAGAACTTTAAAAGCCTTATGGAAAAAACTCAAATCTGCTGATGGAATCGAAGAGTTATTGTTATAATTTTATATTATTTAAAAAAAGGAAAGAGATTTCCGAAATCTGATCTTGGACAGTTATTCAACGCAATAGAAATTTTAGAAAAATTATTTACACAATCCGAAACCCCCTCTTACCCCTCATCTCAAAAACGTCTAAAAAAGAAGTCATGAACGAATACATTAAACAAATTTTATTTCGTTACCACAG
>JAGFPH010000238.1:16688-37891 GCA_018207615.1 Philaenus spumarius | reverse complement strand
AGGCTTAAATATATTAACAGTAATTACAAGATTAATTATAACCTCAAGTACATGCTTTAGAAACGAGAGAGGCTTCCATTACGATTTTAGTCCTAGTTCTACTATCTTCTGTCAAACTAAAGTTTTGAAACCAGGCCTAAATATAGTAAAAACTATTGCAGGATTAACATAACCTCAATACTATGTTTCAGAAATGAGCCAGGCCTATATTACAAAATTGACTATTAGAATTTATCCATCTTTGCCAAGTTTACCTTTTTTTTGACAAAATAAATTGTTAAATCATGCCCAATTTATTCTAATTCCAACGTGCTAAAACAGTATAAATTAGCTTGTTTTTTTTAACAGTAATTAAAAACTATCCAATGAACAGCTGATTTTGGATAATACTCGATCTCAGTTCTATTTCACTCTATTTCCAACGTGCTGAAACAGTATAATTTGGCTTGTTTATAAACAGCTGTTTTGATCGCTTTATTTACTATTTCGTTGTTATTTTGTAACCAACATGGCAACCCATAAGACCCTACGTTAAAACTTGTCAACTTTTAAATTAGATTTTCTAAAAAAATTGCGTTTTTACACGAAATACAACTATATGGGTATACTTAAAAATCAAAACTACACCTAAATACAAAATTTCTTTGAATTCGTTAGAGCCGTTTTCGAGATCCGCGACAGATACAAAGATAGATACAAGATATGCTCATTTAAAGTAATAGGATAGGATAGGATTATAAGTGCTGTTATTAAATAAACGAAATAATTTGATTCGAACATTTTACATTATTTATCATCTTAGGTTTGGGGTTATTACTAATCCCACACCTTTACTATAAAGAAATCATAACATGATTATGTGTATAGAAGGTTCCAACGTGGTTGGCGTGCGAAGCACGCAGGGGTTTACCATAATGTGTTATAAAGTTAAATGGCTGCACAAGAAGCTTTGCTGAAAGAGTTTAAAAATATTATTCCTTAAATTTACAATACAAATAAATATCAACTTATATTTTAAATGCAATTTAAGGGTTTGCGATTTACATACAGGTTAGAAGTTATTTAAGAAAGATTAAACTACTATCTTTTAATTGTTTTTTATTTCATATTGATATATCAATGATTTAGAAGTTATTAAAATTATATTAAAGAAATTAATAATCGATTATGTTTATATGTTATACAAAGATGTGCCAATGTTTTGGTAGCTACACGAATATTATCTCTTCTTTAAATTTGTATGAACAAATATCTTGATGATAGAAGGTTGTATTTATATTCAGTTTATAACCTCAGAGCAAATATCATAACGCATATTTTAGCATACATTTAGTTCTATAACTCATATTTAAATAAACGGTACCAGATAACTGCCACATACTTTCTTCCAGTTGAAACTGTATACCTTCCCAAGAGTAGCATAGGAGGTGGTTATTAAGAATTGCAAAAGTAGGACATACCATGGAAAATATTAGATGCATGTAACACACATCCATATTGTATTATAATATTATTATTATTAAAACTATTCGATCGATTTCGAACAAATTTGCACCAAACAGGTCAATTAGGCCTGTATAGATGCACGAAAAAAGTTTTTGCAAAATTTTGATAAACAACCCCCTTTTCGGCAAAACCCACCCAAAAATCAGTTATTATTGTAATTATTACCTAAACGAGAATTTTTAGAAAGATGCGATTTTTTGCATATGTTAGGGTACATTAAGGACTGCAAATAAGCCAAATTTTATCAAAATCGTTAGAGCCGTTTTTGAGACATTTTGATTTTTCTTGTTTTTTGGCCATTTTTTGGGGATAAAATCCCTTAAAATTTAAAAATTTGAAAAAATGAAAAAAATCTTGGAGATATTCCAAAACTACTCCAGCACGCCAAATTTCATTAAAATCAGACCGTTGGTATGGTCTCCAACTCTGTACACATCCTAACAGACAAACAGACACACGGACAGACATCACCAAAAAAAACACTTTTTTGTGTTCAGGGAGCACCAAAACAAATAATTCCACCAAACAAAAATATTTTTGGGTTCAGGGAGCATTAACACAGATAATTCCACTAAACAATTTTTTGGGGTTCAGGGACCACCAACACAGACAATTCCACTAAAAATTCAAATTCGAAAATTTGGACGAAGACAATACCTTCTCCATATACTACGTATAGGGGCGAGAAAGTAAAAAATCAACTTCACAAGAAATTATGACGATTGAAGTTGTAAACATAACCCCAAACTATAATGGGTGAAGTTTAAGATGGGTGAATTCAGCTGTTTAGATGTACAAATGTTTCCGAAGTTAAACTATTAGGTATCTTTCTTTAAATTTGTATAAACAAATATATTGGTGTTAAAAGGTTGTATTTATATTCATTTTATAACCTCAAAGTAAATCGTATAACGTATTATAGCCTACATTAGTTATTTAACTCATGTTTTAAGAAAATAAACTTCACAAGACTTATATTGATTGAAGTTGTAAACATAACCCCCCAAGTGTAATCTTTGCTAGGTTTGCTTTAGCAGTGCAGATGATGGGTGAAATCAGGTGTTATATTATAAGTTACTCACGTACGTACGGACATACACTCCTTTTATGGTTGAAAAGCTTAAACCTATGTGAAACACGTATCAACATTAAAACTACCAAGCTCACAGGATATTTCAAAAAACGTTCATAAAATTTTAGAAGGTAATCAATTTTAAAGTGAAATATAGAAACATGAAGTATATTGTGAAGGAAAATGTTTTCGAAAATAATACATCCAGCCGAAATATTAATTATTGCAATAATTTCTGTAATTTAATGGAATACTAGAGTTGGGAGTGACTTGAATATTTTGAATTCCGCTCGGTGACAAGTTTTAATGTAATTAACGCGCGTTAACATCAAAATAATCAAAGAAGTTGGAAAGTGTCTAAAACTTTAATATAAATTAGTAATGTCATAACATGAATTAAAAGTTGTAGCACATTGTATTAAACACTAACAAAGACACAATTAGAAACTAAAATAACTACACAAATCATGGTGTACTTGTTGAATTAAATAGTTTCTATAACTTTTATTAAATAAATAAACGGTACCAGGAACTGGCACATACTTTCTCACAAACATATTTAAATTATTAAACAGATTCACTGTGAGTTCATAATTGTAGGGGGGGGGGGGGTAGGAGAGGTGATATTAAAGTAGATTAATTAAAAAATATTATTATTAGCTAGAGAGAAAACTATTCGAACGATTTCGAACAAATTTGCACCAAACTATAGTATAGTGAGAAAGTAAAAGTGCTCAACACTGTTATAAAATAATATCACATTGTATAAATGTCAAAGTACCAAGAGTATATTATTATTCCGGCTCGCATTAAAATGCCGAAGTATTGAAATCTTGCGAAAATTCTAAAAAAACAATTTCTATGACTTTTCTCTACGTTTTCGAGGTCTCTGAACACGATAAAGCAATACAAAAATGTTGGGTGTGTGTTTCTGTATGTGTGTGGACACGATACGTGCACTCAGACGTCGTAGAAAACTTCTGGCGGTGCCGAAATCTTCGTAATTGTATTGCGTAGACTGGAAAAGCAAAGTGACGTGCGTCACAAAAACGTTTTTGAGTATTTAAAAAAAACACACACGAGCCGAAGCCTCGAATAAGTGTTACATCTTTTCATCTTGTTTCTTGTTTTGCATTATTATTACAGTTTTTGGTTTCAGGGCAAATTGTTTGCTACATGTTTGTTTTGATCTTTAAAAAAAAGTTGTATGATGTGTGCATACAGTATGAATTTATAACTAAATTTTGGAATTGCCTGTAGATAACCCAAGTCGAAATCTGTCCGAACCCCTTATTGCTTTTAGTTTCGTGATGCTTAGTTTCCCTTACGGGGGCGCTACCCTGTCCGCCATATTAAATCTAATTCGCATAACAGCAATGCTACAGAATAAGTAACTTTTTTCCGTTAATTCGTGGAATAAATTTAAAATTTTGGTTTCATTTTGAAGTACTGTCATATGCGGATGTTGATTGCTGAATACATTTTCAAAAACCGTTTTATTGTTTCCATAAACGCATGATATAAGTAATCAAAAATAGTAAACTTTATTAATTTTTTACACAGTTGCAAAACGAGATATTGAAAAAAACCTTAGCAATCAACACCCACAATCTATTTTACTTTAAGAGAAAAAAATACAGCTTTCGTTTTTTGACAAAAATAACACAAAAATATGCTTAATATTGAAGGTATGTTTTGGTTATTTAACATTGAAATTGGTACCCAACTTCGCCGTTTGGGATGTAGGGAGCCGAGCCTTAATTGCGCCCTTCTATTTTAACCAGAAACCGAGAAAAATAATTAAAAAACATGCTTTTTCTAACCCCGTATAGATTCACATTATAATATTGACAACTTTGTCTGTATTTATAATTTACAAAGAAATAAAATTAAAAGAGTAAAGTTTTGTACAATCTTTGGGGATTTGAAAAGCGCAGTGGTTAAAGGCACTCGTCTAGTCTGTTTCAGTCGGAACGTCCAACAAAGTTGCACAGGTTCGGACGTGACTACTGGAGTTCAATTTATTTACTCTATACTGTCTTCACGAATCGAACAGGCAATGAAAATGCGTTTCTTTAAAAACGCTTATTGTTCGTATTTTTTTCGAAAGTTCCTTTACGCGGGTTGCGGTAGCAGTTAACAAATAGAAAATGTAGGCGTAACGAAAAAGCGTTATCAAATTGGTTGCTATGATAATGAATGTAAATACATTCGAGAAAAATGTGTTTAAAAGTGAGTTAAATTATCTAACTATTGCAATTTTGTAATGTAGATTCCAGAAATGGAAAGGATGTGTAATACAAACTTAGAAACTAAGTTAAAATAATTTTATATTTTGATAAGTACCGTATTACTGTTTTCATACGTTTAATTATATTATAATTAAGGTGTTGAATTAATTATAACATCAAAACTAAGATAATAAACACAGTTAAATGTCCATTCATTGTAAATACATTCAATAAACATAACATGTTGTTCATCAGTCTAGGCCTAACCTACATTGTGTGTAAAATTTTGCCATTAAGGCAGGTAAAATAAATTAAACATACACACAATAATTTTGGGTTAGGCCTAGACTGATGGACCAACATTTTAAGTTTATTGAATGCATTTCCAATTGCTTATTAAATTACATTAAGATTTGAAGAAAAGGAGCGACGAACTTCGTTCCTGACAAGTCCTACGACCGCACACATTTACTTTTTTAAATTTGTATAATCCTTATATATAATTCTGTAAGCGAAATTTTAGATTCAAAATTGTGGGAATTTGGTAAATCGGAGGATAATGAGAGAGGTATCAAATTAAAGGTCCCGATTCAAGGAATAAGGGGAAAATATAAGTTTTTTCCAAAATTAAAAACTAAGGGTTTTTGAGGTTCCCGAAAAACAAAAAATCCCCATAAGAAATACATTAGAATTTAAAAACATCTGCTTTCTTTACATTAAAACATTTTGTATTAAATAAATAAATTAAAAACACAAAACAGCTGTTCTGCCGTTTACATTAAAACATTTGGTATTAAATAAACAAATTAAAAACATAAAACATCTATTCTGTAAAATAATATGACAGTTAAAGTAAATTATATTTTTAAATTAAATCTGCTACTTATTAACCTATAAAAGATACAAGTTTGACACACATAGAATCGAAACCTTATAAGTGTGATTTTTGGAAGGTTGTAAGGCTGTTCTATTAACTTTTCATACATTTATACTAATATTATAAAAAGTTATAGTTTAATTTTTTGTTTATTTGTATGTAGGGGGTAATCTCTGGCACTACTGAACCGATTGAAAAAATAGTTTTACTAATAAAAACCTACACTTTCCCTGAATAACATAGGCTATAATTCATTTCGATAAAAACCTTTTTAACTTCCCGCTATCAATAAAGGGAAGTTATTGATTTCGGTCCGATTTTCGAAAGTCGAGTTTTCATTAAATCTCCACGTTTTGAGGTCCCAGGATGCCATTCTGACTATTCCCGCCGAGATGTCCGACCGTGTGTGTGTGTGTGTGGGGGGGGGTGTGTGTGTGTGTGTGTGGATGTATGTGTGTAAATAAATTTTTGTCGTACAGTTTCTCAAAAACGAATCAACCGATTGAATTCTACGACATGTCATTCGAAAGGGTGTATCAAAACTTAGATCTGATTAGATTTGAGAGTTAATCCATCGAGCCAATCCGAACAAATTTAAAAAAATAACCTACATTTTTTTTGAATTTTTATGATTTTTAAAAATAACTTTAAAGCGTGCGAAAAAATGATAATAAAACCATGTATACATTTTTGTGCTTAAAAAGACTGCTTTTTTGAAAATGAAAATCGGACGACGCATTCAAAAGTTATCGTTGTTTAAAAATTCACAAATTTTCGTTTTTTGGTATTTTAACAAATAAACTCATTTGTAAGCGTTTAAAATTCAAACTAAGCGGGAAGTTCTAGGGTTGGCCTGCACGGTCAACCAATTTCCAGATTTTTTTTAATGGCAACCAATTGCAGTATTAAGAAATACAACACATTCATGAGCTAAAAACAAACATTACTCGTATTATTGTATGAATCAATAAACCAGATAACAGCCACATACTTTCTCCCAGTTAAAACTTCATACCTTCCCAAGAGTAGCATAGGGGGTGGTTATTTAGAATTGCAAAAGTAGGACATACCATGGAAAATATTAGATGCATGCAACACACATCCATATTAAGTTTCATATTAATTTCATTCAAAATATTAAACATCAGTAAGCAAAATATCGCTTACTGTTTGAGATTATCTATATAACAAATAATATTTATTATTGTATTGGTTGTTTTAACCCTTTGAGGCCAAATATTTTAAAATCCCTTCTAGCACCTATGTATGATCAATATGTGTACCAAATTCTACGTTCTTGGCCATATAGTTTTTGAGATATAAAACAAACAATATTTATGGTTTTAGGGGTTGTTTCAACCCTGAAACGCAAAACATTTCAAAATTCTTTCTTATGCAACTCTATGGCCAATGAGCAATATGTGTACCAAATTCCACGTTCCTAGGCCATATGGTTTTTTAGATACAAAACTAACAATATTTAGGGTTTTAGGGGTTGTTTCAACCCTTAAATGCAAAATATTTTAAAATCCTTTCTTAGTACCCCTCTAGCACATATGAGCAATATGTGTATCAAATTCCATGTTCCTAGGCCATATGGTTATTGAGATATAAAACAACCAATATTTATGGGTTTAGGAGTTGTTTAAACCCTCAAACTTGAAATATTTCAAAATTATTTCTTAGTGCACCTCTAGAGCCTATGACCACCAATATGTGTACCAAATTCCACGTTCCTAGGCCATATCGTTTTTGAGATATAAAACAAATAATTGACCGAGCGTAAGCGAGGTCTCCGTTTTAACTCGCCGTCGGCATTTCGTCTGTGTGTCTGTCTCACGATTACGGCCAAACGCCTTGACCGATTTTGATGATTTTTTGCATGAATGTTCCTTATTCCTAGGCCGAGCCATGTATACATACGGTTTTTCTTTTCTATTTTTCATTTTTAACCCCTTAAATAAAATAGAAATGGCGGCCGGACCGTTTCTCTCAGTGTAAGCTTTTTTCCAAAGCCACTTTGTGGCTTAACCGTAAGTCGAATTTAAAAAATAATAATTATGCTAAAAGCAAATAAAATTTTAAACAAAATTGTATTCTTGATTTTTTTCCGTATCTCTAACGGTAAGCTCACAAAATGGCCGTAAACTTCGAATTTGTTAAAAATCGTACAAGTTTTTGTATTTCAACCATGTTTTTATACGTTTATTCTAAACCAATTCAAACGTGTTCCATAGCTTTTCTTTTTTGTAGATAAAGGTTTAAAGAATTCATACATGCCAGTAAAAAAAATTATTGAAGTAAAATTAAGAAAGTTATTAGCTCAAGAAACAATCACGTTCAGTAACGAAAGGAAAATGTTTAACTTTAGGCCTACATAAAAAGTTGTAAAAATTATTGTAATTTTTTTCATAAATGTAAAAAGTTTCGTAATTTAGTTCTAAATAGAATTGTATAAAAACATTTATGAATTTAAAATTTATTATTTTGAAAACACCAGTTTTTATGTTCCTACTACAAGATTGCTAACAAAACTAGGCCTGTTTTGAATAGTAATTAAGGAATATATAATTTGCCCAAAAATGACATATTATTATAAGAAAGTGTAGAGGACAAATCAAAGAATTGAACTGTATACGTGTAAATTATCATTGTAAATTTCA
Source organism: Philaenus spumarius (assembly GCA_018207615.1). Taxonomy (NCBI): domain Eukaryota; kingdom Metazoa; phylum Arthropoda; class Insecta; order Hemiptera; family Aphrophoridae; genus Philaenus; species Philaenus spumarius. The sequence goes on along the minus strand of JAGFPH010000238.1, from coordinate 29,542 downwards.
TAAAAGTATTTGACTTAGCTTTACTTGAATTACAAAATGAGATGAAACAAATGAAACCTCGCGGCGATAAAGGACATACAAAAAATGACCGTAGTACACCGTGGGAAGTGTTGGTACATGGGTTGAGATCACTATCACGACGTTTTAACATAGTTTGTTTTCATTATTTCTAATATTGGAATATGATATGGAACTTAAGTTAACTTATGATACATTGTTAAGTTTGAGTTATTTAAGTGTGCAAATATTTAATTGTATGTTGTCCCTCTATAACGCGATATTTTTAGTTATCTTACGCATTATTAATCTAAATAAAGCACAATGCCCCTAAAAGAAAATCTTTAGCAGTTAAAGCTCGAGAAAAGAAATAAAAACGAGAACTAGAAATCCCGGAATAGCGGGAATTGTAAATAATGTTTCACTGGCTAAACCCTGTGCTTACTTCCTTACTGGCACACTATTTTTAACCTAAGCTCAAAACCACATTTGTTATTTCAACGAACGAGGTCTACTGTTCACAGAACTACTAGTATTTATGGTTTTAGTGATTGTTTCAACCCTTAAATGGGAAATATTTTAAAATCCTTTCTTAGTACCAGGAACTGTCACATAGCCTACTTTCTCACAAAAATATTTAAATTGTTAAACAGATTCACTGTGATTCATAATTGTATTAAAGTAGGAAGCGGTACATTAAAGTAAGAGAGTAACTAATAAATATTATTATTATTATTATTAAAACTATTCCATCGTCTTCGAAAAAATTTGCACCAAACATGTCAATTAGGCCTGCATAGATGCACGAAAAAAGGTTTTGACAAATTTTTGATAAACAACTTCCTTTTTGGACAAAAAACCCCAAAACCAGTTATTATTATTATTATCTAAACGATAATTTTTAGAAAGATGCGGTTTTTTGCATATGGTAGGGTTCATTAAGATCTACAAATAAGCCATATTTTATCAAAATAGTTAAAACCGTTTTTGAGAAATTTAGATTTTTTTGGTTTTTTGGCCATTTTTGGGTGGTAAAACCCCTTAAAAATCTAAAATTTGAAAAAAATGACAACAAAAGCCTGGTGTTAGTTCAGAACTACACATACATTCTAAATTTCATCAAAATCGGACCGTTGGTATTATCTCCAGCTCTGTACACACCCTAACAGACATACAGACAGACATCACCAAAAAAACACTTTTTTGGGTTCAGAGAGCACCAAAACAAATAATTCCACTAAAAATATTTTTTGTGTTCAGGGAGCACCAACACAGATAATTCAGCTAAAAAAATTGTTGGGAATCAGGGAGCACCAAAACAGATAATTCCACTAATAATTCAAATTCAAAAATTTGGACGAAAACAATACTTTCTCCATATACTAAATATGGGGGGGGGGGGGGGGAGAAAGTGAAAACAGCTCAACAATGCCTTAAGGGTCGGCTCTAGTAAAACAGAAAGCAACTTGCGACTCCCTATAGCAGCGGTAGGTTACGCGGACATTGCTCATCCTAAATCCATTTAAAACCCGCAATTATTCAAACAGGGTTTTTTTTAATTACCAAACTCTTGGGGACAAAATTCTTCATCCGAATATCTTGGTAATTTTTCGCTCTAATTAATAGTTACAACGTAAAAAATATTTAAAATCACCCTATAGCGGCGGTAGGTTACACGGACATTGCTCAGCCTAACTCCATTTAAAACCCGCAAATGTTCAAATAGCGTTTAAAATAAATACGAAAATCTTGGGGACGAAATTCTTTAGGCGAATGGCTTGGTAGTTTTTCGCTGTAACTAATAGTGACAACATAAAAAAATATTAAAAATGAATGTTTTAAATTGTTAATAAATATTAAACAAAATATTTTTCTTCATTTTTAAAAAGCCATTTGCATGCTTATTGGCGTAGCTTTAAAATTACACATCGTTTATAATTTTCCGACAAAAAATAAAGGAAAAATTTGGATTTTAATTTAACATTGGTCTTATGGAGTGTCAGCCAACATGGCCGACAGCTAGAGCCGATTCTTAACACAAATGGAATAAATACAGCAGTAAATATTAGCAGTCAAATATTTTTTAGTATTAGTTGCTAATATAGTATCAAAGTATTTAGTTGCTCTAAACGTATATAACAATATCTATTTTTAGAGTTTTTATTTTGTGTTATTTTTACATAATTAAGTCACGGTTGCGTGAAAGAAACACCTACCTATTTTTTCATTTCATTTTAGTTAATTTTTTAAAAACTTTTAGGAAGCGTTTATCATTTTTTAGGCAACAGATATAAGAGAGAACTATACATTATACAATAATGCAAACAGTACTACACAAAAGTAATAGACAAGCAATTATTTTGATTTTGAAACACAGATTGAAAGAAAAGCAGATTTTGTAAAGCCAGTTTATGTATTCACGAAATCTAGATTGAAGTAATCGAGAACATTCATATTTCCAATAAACGGAAGTTTTCGTATTAGAACGTCGGGAGCTATTTCATACTTGACTTGTAAAGATAATAAAGTTGACCACAAATGTGTTTCAGGCTTAGTTTTTCTCGGATCTACGTATTTCTACTCGAATAGTGATGTATGAAGTACTAAATCAAATTGGACATTTTGATTTGCATTTAGATAGAACGTTTTGCCCAGAATTGGTTAAAACATTCAGTTAAACAAATCATAACTGAATAAACTGATCCAACGTAATATTCTCCAAACAGGTACAATTAAAGTGTGTGCACAATTCTTTTCAAATGTAATAATCAAGAATAAGCAATATTAAACTAAACTCAACAAACCCTGAATTTAATACTGTTCAAAAGTTTGTTTTGTTTCATTACATTTAACTCGCTTTTATTAGCTTTAACCGTAACAATATAAGCAAATCTTGTCAACGAGTTTTCACTCACTTATATTTAATCGATTGACTTTGAATTTTGTACAGTTACACAACACTGAAGACGTATACAGAATTAAGATGGCGGCGGCAATATGGTGTAAGAATGTTATAAACACGCTTTGCGTAATCAAATTAATTACACGTAAATATCCCCTTGTATATAAAATAAAAATGAGGCAAAAATGCAATGAGTCTTCAAAAGTCCGGGAAACGTTTTCAAAAAATAAAATACACAAAAAATACCTGTATTTCTCTTTACTCATTAAGTTTACTGGAAGTGTTGCCGTTAAATGCAATGAATACAGATTACGTTATTGGTGGATACAGCCTAAAAGTGAGGCTAATTTAAGTAAGCTAAGGGAACTTTGTTGCTATGTTGCAAATGTTTAAAAGAAGAAATTATCGTACCATTATAAACAAGAATTTCATAAGTAGTTTGACCACAAGGTCTGCTTAAAATTGTGGTCAAGGCTAGATTGAATTAGATCCATGTTTGTATTAAGTCTGCTGCCATGATTGTTACCATAGCTAGGTAAATTGTTGTTATTCAAATGTACATGGGGTTATTTTTGCCAAGAAGGCTCTACTAACCACATGCGACTAAAATACCCAGTGAGACATATATTTAATGCCATAATTTGATGTTAAATGTATAGCTTATTCACCATTACAACCTATTTCTCCGTGAATCTTTTAACACGTTCGCTACCGAGCGTCGCATATATGCGTCACATGGTTCATCGCCATAGGCTATCGTGAAATTATTAAGCAATATACATAGACTGGGACAAACAGTTGTAACATTCTCCACAGACCAAGAAGGAAAAACAGAATTCCCAGGAATTTTTACTTGAGAAGGGGAGAAGGGGGGGGGGGGAATTTTCATGAGAAATTTGTGACTTTACATTCCCACGAAATAAAAGGCGGGAAAACAATGAAGAACTTTTGCGTGAGAAGGGGGGTAATTTTGATGATAACTTTAAGGGAATTTCTTTCTCCACGTAAAAGATCATTTAGCAGATTTCACATTATACAATTTATAGCTTTTAAAATCGTCAAAGTTGCAGATCAAGCACTGCATATGGGCTGCAAACCTTCTTGCATACTGATACCAATAAATAATGTCTTTAAAAATATACTAGTACTTCAAAATTAGCAAAACTATCAAAATAATACTACCACAAATATGCGATGTCAGTCTATTTCAATTAGACTAGGCGTCGCACATTTGCGGGATCAGACTGTGGATAGAAACCGGCCGTCGAATATATGCGACGCTATTCTATGCGTAATAAAAAATGGTACTATGGTGGTAGCGAAAGTGTTTTAACACGCTTTTAAAAATTTACTTTATCTGATATCCATTGACAGAGAAACAGCTTTGACAACTTAAGCTATTGTTGTGTAATAAACTACATTATCAAGATGCAGGCCTTGAACACTTTGTAATATTTAGCTGTTTGTAGGGTTCTGCAATTTAAATAGATAGGGATGACTCACACTCCATTTGTCTGTAATTTACAGTAGATTTTCTCCAGAAAGGGTATTTGTATATTAATTAAATTGGAAATTTGTACAACAAATATATTTTGCATATAATATTTAAAAACATATATATTTATGATATTGTTGCATTTAATATCATTTGCATAGGTTTTATTAATAAGGGTAGTTATTAATATCATTTTGGTAAAATTTTCGGAAAAACCTTTGGTTTATTTTAATTACATAATGTTGGAACTGTTTCTTTTTGTAGAACCAATAGTTCATTACTGGTTGATGTTTACAAAGACATGATTCGATTCCGACAAATTACCAAGAAGAGAAATACACAAATTTAAATTGGCAAATCAAATTATCATCACTGACTCTGTACTTTACAATAAGAGATTCTTAAACGGTGTTGAGACACACTGATTGGTATCCATGACGAGTCGTTAACAGTTGTAACACCAAACTGAACTCTTATATATTATCTATGTGATCTGCTTGGATAATTAAAACCTAAAGTTTAGTGGCTAATGTGCTAGTAAGTCAGGTACAGTTGTAACCTTTAGAAGTTGAGTGTCTTAATTATTAAGTATACTGAAATAAAATAAAATTTATAAAAATAAACGTAAATAAATACAAGATTTTACAATTTATGTGTTAGTAGATTATTTGGTATATTCATAAAATTGTAATATCTTTATGTAGGTTGTAAAACATTTTAACAACAAATTATTGCTATTGGCCAGTTTATACTCAATTAAGTGCAATCATTTGATTACAGTAATTTATTTTACACGAGAGGTAATTTGAATATTAAATTTTACTATCATAAGGATTGTATAAACCTAAATGTAATACACATTAGTTTATTGCTATTATAGTTTTATTGAGTCGTTATCACTGTAAATATTTGATTATCATCATAATTGTGGTAATAGGTTCGTTTACTGCCGTTTTAGTTTTGATTGAATAAACAGTCATATTAACTATTAAATTTTTTTATTATAAATTGTACCACCATCAGAATAGTCACAAAAGGGTATTATAGTATAGGAGACATTTTCCTTGCTCAATATTATATTTATATTACACAAAATTTAAATTAGTTTTAGTCAATGTTTAAGATTAATCAACCGCCATTGCAATCTGGAATAGCAAATAAAATAGCATTAAAATATCAAGTTTACGATGTTACTAGACTTATAAGAAAGGTTAAAATAACCAAAACAACTTAGAGACCTACTCCCAAACAAAAGCGGAATTTAAAAATTATAGATGTAAATTATTTCGAAGTATAAAATTAAATTGAAGCAAATTAAATGTTAGTTTAAACGTGAAACAATTAAAAGCTAATTATTTTAATCACTGAAATTCTTCAACTGTCTAGCTCTAAATTTTAACGGAGAAAATCTAACGTGAAAGTGCATCCACCTAAACAGTATTGATTTTAAATTCAAACATGTACTTTTGTTCAAACACTTAAATTTTATACATTGAACACAAACATTTTTTCTCTTTTTTTTTTTTTTGTAAATTATGTTTTAAGATTCATGTTGACAGTTTCACTAACTTTTTTAGTCGTTCAAATCTTCAGTACTTGTGGAAGTCAGAACTAACTATGAGTTGATACATTAGGTGAATTAAAAACTGTACGAATTCATTTTATTCTTTTAAATTTCATCGTGTTCATTTAAAAAATATTAACCCAACCCCACATGTAAAACTTGCCTATAGGGGGGTTTCAGCTTAAATAAATTGCGGCAAAAGATTTTTTTTCTAGGATCGTTTGATATTGTGTGGGTATTCCAAATCTAATTTTGCGACCTCGAAAGTGGGGAGGGGACAACTTTCGGGGGGCAAAAAATCTCAAAATTTTCGGACTATTTCCAGTTTTTTTCTTATAACTCGAAAAAGGTGCATATTTTGTAAACAACAGTACTTTAATAAATTAATGTGAACAAAATCTCGCGTCGATTAAACAAACAAAGTGTAAAATTGGTCCAGTATTTCGATTTGTTCAAGCATTTTTTTCAATTTTGGCAAAAACTGCGTTTTACTCATTTTCAATGTGATGTGACTTTCCAAAATCAAATTTTATCAATATCCCCCTCCCTAAAAGTTGTAGAGAATCAATCCATGAGTTCAAAAAGCACCAATGTTTCTAAAGTGGGCAAATTTTGAAATTTGTTCAACTCACTAAGCAAAATTGAAAATACCTTAAATTCACACAATCGGGTTTTTGCTCTTTTTCGATGTCTAAGAGTCCGGGAATTAATTCTGACTTCATCTGAGTCTTAACTATGTCATCTGACTGCATCTGGAAATTGCTTTAACACGTTCGCTAGCACCAATTGTAACATTTTTTAGTACGCATAGACTAGCATCGGAAAAGCGATGGAAAAGTTGGTGCTTTAAATTTAACATTTAGGCCTACAACAAGTAAAAATCAGTTTCCGTTGTAAATTTCAATGTTTGATTAATAATTATTGCTATGTTTTGTTAATAATAAAACAATATACTAGTTAAAATTTCATGTTGGTTTTATTGACTGTACAAAATAATAGAAGACACTGTAAGATGTGGGATTAGGTAAAAATATTGTACGTTACACGTGATAATTATTGCTTCTTTACATCACTCAAGGGATTGCAGACTTCGAATGATGTAAATAAGCACTTTCATCACTTATAACGTAAATATCTAATGTACATTTACTACCAAGTGAAATGGAGTATGATGATGTAGGCAAGTGCTTTCAAATGACATTTTTAAATCACTGTGGTTTGTAGTTTTAAACTTTAAGTTACAATGTATGTGTATAGGGCGTAGCCAATTTGATAAAATGATCATAACCGTACCGTTAAATCAGCCGCCTTCATCAAGTATGAATAAGACGATTAGTTAAAAACACGAATAGTTACAATTAAAAACAGTAAACAATTGTTATTTATGTATTTGGGGTGCAGTCCCTTTGCGAAATAGATCTGATCCATTCTAAGATCTCAGTTAATTTCTATTTACTTTTCGTAAATATTTGTATACATTGAGAAAAGTGGAAAAAATTGTTGAAAGAATCTGTTTAGGGTATAGGTAGCAGTTATGAAATAAACGTCTACATCGCAGGAAGCACAGGTGTTTGTTTCGGTTCGTGATATATTTACATGAAATGATTCAGGGATTGCATTTAATATACTGTATAGGGATTTAAAACATTATGGATGCTGGGTTTTGATCAGATTCAACAATGATAAGAATTTAAATTTTTCCATTAACGTTTTATTGTGATGTGTAACTAAAAAAATCTATAATAATTATTATTGTTATTATTATTATTGATTTTCACCTTTAATAAAATCTATATACTGTAATAACACAATTATATATTTCACTATTACTAGTAGAAGAAACATGTTCGTTTTTTGTATGGTCACAATATTGATACAAGTGTGTATATTTTTAGTAATAAGTGACAAAATTAGGTTACTAGATATTAAAATTGTATTAGTATAACAAGAAACAAGAAATTGTGGAATATTTAATTCTTATTTTATTCATGTAAAAGATAAAGTATTTTAGTTATGTTTTTCAAACTTTCGATTTGTAACAAATCCACTGCAAAATTTTGAAAATGGTATAATTCAATAATATGCTGTTGTATATTTAAAGACAACGCTGTTTTTGATAACTCACGTTACTCGTGACATTAGGCCTAACGCAAGGGCACATACAAGCCAATAACATATTATTTACCCGTCGTGGCATGTATAAATCCTATCAGAAGTTATAGCTCATAAATAATGTACACTTTCAGTTTACGTTTTCATCGCTAGAGGCCAGCAGAGTTATGGGGATTATAAAATTGAAATATACACGTGCCTTAACACAACATATAAAGCATTGCCCATCGTAAATTAAATAAACAATTCATTCTTTACAATAAACTTTTATTGTTTAAAGGAAAATTCCTGGAATCTTGATGTTGTCGGCTTTTTACAACTTACACTCAACATTTCCGGAAATAAGTAGTTGCTGTGACTACTGTGACGATTTTATCACCTACAGTATAAATTAGTTTCGATCCAATACTCGTAACCATACGAAGGTTGAAGGTTTAATTTAGGAATGTTTAGGTATGTTTTTTTTGTCACCAGAAAAGTTAAGTGTTGGCTGTGAAGATAAAACGTCCATCTTTCTGAGTTAATAAAATCTCCCCCATTAAATTGGAGTGTTAATGCTAATTGAACTTAACTCTTTTAGGACTGCTAACTTGGACATTTAAAGTGTCCTTTAAAATATTTTCAATTGTTGCCCATCTCTAAAAACTGCGAATTTTTGGAAGGTAGACCTACTCATTTTTTCAAAATATGTGAATCCGTAACTTATGATAGGCCAAGTTAAATGATATAAAAAAAAACATTATTAACACTTACGAAAAATTTTTCAATTACCCAAACAAGCGACAAAAAACAAATTCAGATTTTGTAATTAAAAAATTGAGATTCGCTTTTCTAAATCTAAAAAAGCAGAATCAAATGTGGAATTTATACTTGGTGGAGGAAAGAATCCTTGCCTGATGCTTTGCATTTTTAAATAGTTAAATAAATTGAATACCGTTCTAATAAAAATGTGTAAACATAATAAAAAGTTCCGACCTTCAAGTCTCTTCTTCCACATACCTTTTAAAATGAACACGAATCGTTATATTATATTATTGCTCAAATGTATATTTTTGTCGCAAAGCGATATCTCCCTTAATGCTGCATAAACATTAATGATTCAAACATAATTTTAAAGCTTATATTCCCCGATATTGACAAAAAAATAGACAAATAGCTTAAAATTTATGTTTTTGTTAAACACATTTATTAAAAAATTTCATATGAAACTTCATTTGATACCTAATGAAAGTCGCCATCTATTAAAAATCTGTTTAACTAACATGACAGCTGTTAGTTAGATTGTTTACATTCTATATACAAGTGTAATATATCACACAAATCAATCAAATTAAACCAACGTAAATAAATAAAGGTAATTTACTTAATTAAGTGAATGTATTGATTCAGTCAAATGGGCCTACTCCTAACTTGCAAAATATTCGCAAGGGTCAGTAAATTGTATTTAAAAATGTCAAACAATAGACAGATTAATCATTTGAGAAGGGATTTGTTGAATTATTAAGAAAATATATAATAAAACAACTATTCACGTAAAAATGTTGTCAAATATAGTAGATAACATTAAGGGTCTGCTGGAATGGCTGCCATCTTGGATGTCTATCCCGTAAGAGAAATTTTACATTTACCATTTATTTCTTTTACTTTTATATCAAAAATTGTTTGCAAGTCTCATTTTAATCACAGTCACAATAAGCATCCGTTTTGCTTTTTAAATTTTTTACAATCAATTTCATTTGTAACTTAATTGACATTTTTTAAGTAACAAGTTTAAACTTTTTTTTTACACAATACAAAATGTATAATTAAAAGTGAATCGCAAGTCAGATCCGCAATTTTATAAAGAATATTCTGTTTTTTTTTTTCAGCACTCATTACAAAAGATGAATTAATAAAATGGTTTTAAATGAGGCAATGTTTTAAAACACATTGCACTTTTTAAAGCACTCAGCCACAAGAAATTGCACTTTTTAGATACGGCTATAGAGTAAAGCGATGGCGTCGCCGGTTACTTTCTCGTTTACTGGAGCAGACCCTTAAACATTAATGGATATTCAGAGTAAAAGATTTAAATTGCATAACATTTATTGTAAACTGAACTGGTATCTGGGAGGTAGTGCATAATAACAAAATATACACGTGGTTGTATTAGTATAATATTTAAAGCAAGGAGTACCATGTTACTTTCTACGCTAAACCTGATAGTGTGGAGAAAGATATTGTAATGTGAAAAGTAATAATATAATTACAAAATATGTTTTATGTACACTTCTAGACGAAGAGACGGTTGAAAATATTTTAAATATACCGGTACAAACTTTGTATAATTTACTAATTTAATAAAAGTTCTTTAAATATAGGTAATTTCTTTTCAATGGATTACATTATGAATTATCCTATAATTTTGATTTAGAGTATTTCTTTCTGTTCATGTTTTTTTGTTGAATGTAGTTTGAATATTTTCATGTATTTTTATATTTATTATTTTGTAATTATGACTATGACTTATGAATTGTTTATTTTGTCGATGCGGTTGAATATTATAATCCAAAGGTTGTATTGTTTGTTTTTTCGTTTTCTTATACATCTTTTTGATTTAGTTTGGGTTACATTTTTATTTTAAATTGATTACAAATGGTGCATTTGCTTTTGTAAAACATATACTTTGTATTATTATTATTATTATTATTACACATAAACAAACATAATAAAAAGAATAAGAAACGTTTAAATTTAATTACTTGTAAGTTCATATAAATAAATAAAATGTTAAAACCGAATAAATTGTAAATAGATATATCGAAACAATTATTAGTTTTTTTTACATACAACAATCTTTAACGTTCATACCCCTAAATTCATACATCATTCATTCTAAATTATAAATATATCTTACAATAAATGAACTGAGAAAATGTTAGTCCCAGTCAATGTAATTTATGAAATGTACAAACTTGTAAACATTTTTGAAGTGTTTGATCTAACAGCTGTGTTCTAAAAGTTTGCAACTCTGTGCAAATCATTTGAAACATAAACTATTTTCAAAAGTTGGAATTTATTTGGATGCAAAACACATGTTGTACTCAAGTTTTCTGTACTAAAAGTTAAGAAACAGCAGTTGAGCACGAAACGACCTTTCTCGTTTAACTTTGTATTTGATAAGACATCTTGGACAACTTGTAAAGTAATATGATTCTTGATACTAGTATTAATTGTATAAAGGTGAGGCTCATACATTTGTTGTTAGACATTATTTGGCAATCTTACACCTCATTATTTGTTATTTACAGATTACAATTATTCATTAAACGGGGATAGCGAACACTTGGTGACACTCGAACTTTATTTGGACTGCTCGACGACTTTTGTAAATCATAGAGTAAATTAATTGAGAAATTGAAGTTAAAATATAACACAATTATTTACACATTCAGAAAGCGAATTTATTAAACCGTAATTTTATTTGCAACATTTTAATATTTTGGCTACATGTTATTTCTTATTTGCGATGCTTTAAACATACATACTAGCCAGAATAAGTCAAGACAGTTCAGATAAGGGAACTTAGGTGGCCTGACATTAAAATATTAAATATTGACCTTGCTGCGTTCGCCTAGCTGTTTCTAGATCTTAAAAAGCTCGAACCAACGTTACTTTAAGGTGCTCGGAAGAGGAATGGGCACTAAATTTATTTTTTGCATCACGGTTTAAGAGATCAGAATTTATAAAACAATTAAAAAAAAGTGACTTCGGTATTTTTTTCTCGTAAATTATCTTAAAATATTTCTCAATGAAAACAATAGTTGTTTGGCGAAATAAATAAATTTAATAGAAATTTTAAAATGCAAGTAACTTCAATACAAACTAATATTAATGTTCGTACTATTTCTTAACTATTTAGGAAAAATAATTATTTCCATTAAAAAAGAAAATAACTATCAATATTTGTTACTGAAGCGTTATTAATCAAATAATAAATAGTTACCATTTTCAAATATATTAGTATAAATTTACATCAATAAACTTAGACATCAAAAATAGGTTTTTGTTGAAAATATATTTGGTTTAATAATCATATTTGTCAAGAAATACTCATAATTTATTATTTTACTATTTAATACTAATGTAATTTTTCGTGACTGATAACTTTACAATAACTACTGTCAATTTGTTGAAATTTCTTTTATCATATTTATATTATCTCTTTTTATTGCTTTATTTCACAGCGAATTTGCAAGAGAAATGTCTTCGTCAATGCACTCTGCTAATAATATACTATAATACTATTATACAAACAGAAACAGTGTGTATGTTTTTTTTTTTACTAAGATTTAACTACATTCCGATTTTTGTGTAACTAAGACTAATGTGTTGAGCAATTATATCAGTTTGCATCGAGCTCGTTTTTAATCCATACTAATGAGTGATTGAAATAAGGATGTGTAAATCCCCTGTTGTTTGGCTGAATTATTTGCGTTACGTCGGATAAAACCGTTAAAGACAAACAAAAACGTAAGAGAAATACACTGCTGATTTTGAGCCACTTATTATGTTTGCAGATGTAACCAAGATATATTATAACAATATGCTTTCCACTCCAACCCGAAGTTCACTCCTCTCTCATTGTTACGAACAAGTGTAGATAGAATAACATTTATGTAAGTTAGTTTGTTTTACTTATATATTATAAGCAGAAATAATTTACCACTGGCCTGCTCACTTGGGATATATAATTTATTTTGTCACACTTTAATTTCATTTACCTTAATACTTTCTCAATTCAC
>JAGFPH010000238.1:0-16588 GCA_018207615.1 Philaenus spumarius | reverse complement strand
ATTGTATTGCAAGAAAAAAAGCTGTAATAAATGTAGATAATACAAACGATAATTATTGTTTTAAATGGGCACTTTTAAGTCGTTATGTTAAAAGCAATCCTACTAAATTAACTTATAGATATTATGAGTTAATAAATAAATTTGATTTTCATGGAATTGATTTTCCAACACCGATAAAGCAAATTGATAAATTCGAAAAAAATAATGAAAATGTTTCAATTAATGTTTACGGTATAAATAATGAAAATATAGTGTATCCTCTTAGGATAAGTAGCTTTGAAAAAGAAAATTGTTTTGATTTATTGTTATTAGCAAATGAGAATAGAGGAACGAGTCATTATTGTTATATAAGTCAATTTTCTCGATTAGTTAGTGCACAGTTAAATGCAAACGAGCATCAGAAGGCTATTTGCAAAAGATGTTTCACTTTTTATCAAGGTCGCAATCGTAATAATAAATTAAAAGACCATATTAAAACTTGTATTCCAAATAAACCAGTAAGAGCTGTAATGCCTGAACCAAAAACAAATATTGATTTTGAATCAGTTCCTCAGTTGAAATTTAAAAATTTTCATTACAGTTTTCGTTTACCCATTGTTATCTATGCAGATTTTGAATGTTTACTAAGAGTCAAAAATGAAAGATTGACAAAATATACATTTATTAATGATATTCATGAACCAATAAGTTTTTGTGTATATGTTGTAGTTGATGAAAATGTATTACCTCAAGATATGATTGATAAATTACCTAAAGAACCGTTTATTTATAGAGGTGAAAATGCAGACGAAAAATTTATGTCTTACTTAATTGAAATATCTAATTTAATTGGTAATTTATTTAATGATAAGAAGACAATGTCACCTCTCACTAACGAAGAATTTTTAAAATTTAAAAATACAACTAACTGTGAAATGTGTAATAGTTTATTTACAATGTTGCATCGCAAAGTACGCGATCATTGTCACTATACAGGAAAATTTCGATCTGTTTTGTGTAACGAGTGTAACTTAAAAAGACAAAATCAAAAGTATTTACCAATATTTATACATGGTAGTTCTAATTATGATTCACACTTTATTATAAAACAATTATGTTGTGACTCTCAAAGAATTAATATTATACCGAATTCATCTGAAAAATATATTTCATTTTCTAAACAAACCGCTAACGGTATAACTTTAAGGTTTGTTGATTCATTTAAATTTTTAAATGCTAGTCTAAGTTCACTGTCTGGATATTTAGCTATGGATCAGTTTAATCATATTAAAAAACATTTTGTTGCTGAAGATTTACAGTTTGTTACAAGAAAAGGCGTATATCCATATGAATACACTAGTTCTTGGAACAAGCTCGATGAATTGGAACTACCATCGAAAGAATGTTTTCATAATAGCTTACAAGATTCAGACATTAGTGATGAGGAATATTTATTTGCAAAAAATGTATGGTATCATTTTAAATGTAAAACCTTAGGTGAATATAGCGATTTGTACTTAAAAATTGATGTGTTATTATTAAGTGATATTTTTGAAAATTTCAGAACTCTTTGTATCAATAATTATAATTTAGATTGTGCTCATTATCTAACACTACCAAGTTTTACGTTTGATGCTATGTTAAAGTTTACAAATGTTGAACTTGAGTTATTTACCGACTATGATATGTATTTATTTATAGAAAGAGGTATAAGAGGAGGAATATCACTGTGTGTAAAACGTTATGCAGAAGCTAACAACCCATATATAGAAAATAATTTTAATGCAAATGAGCCTATTTCATATTTAATGTATATAGATTGCAATAATTTATATGGCTTTTCTGTGTGTAAACCTATACCAAAAGATGGTTTTAAATGGAAAAAAAACTTGGATAATTTTGATATCATGTCTATAGCAGATGATGCACCACAAGGTTATATACTTGAAGTAGACGTAGAATAACCAGAAAAATATCATGATGAGCGTAACGAATTTCCATTCCTTGCTGAAAATAAATGTCCACCTCAAGAAAAACATAAAAAATTGTTAACTACTTTAGAAGATAAAACAAATTATATTGTACATTTTGTAATTTTAAAACAAGCAATTAAAAATGGTTTAGTATTAAAGAAAATACATAGAATTTTAAAATTTAATCAAGATGATTGGTTAAAGCCTTACATCATGTTTAATACTGAAAAACGCAAATTAGCGCAAAATTCATTTGACAAAGAATTTTACAAACTCTTAAATAATGCTATGTTTGGCAAAACTATAGAAAATATTAGGAAACGACAGTTGATTGAATTAGTAAATACAGAAAAAAGATTAAATAAGCTTGTATGTAAACCTACGTATATAGAATCAATAATTTGTGATACAAATTTGTGTGCTGTGCGTAACGCTAAAGAATCAGTTGTATTTGATAAACCTATTTATATAGGATTTACTGTATTGGAATTGAGTAAATCATTGATGTATGATTTTTATTATAATGTATTACGTTTAAAGTATGATATAAACAAAATGAATCTTTTGTACATAGATACAGATAGCTTCTTCTTAGAAATCTTTACTGACGACATATATAAAGATATCTTATCACCTGAGTTGAAAGATTATTTTGATACTTCGGATTATCCAATTGAACATTGTTCTTATTTTAATCATAATAAAAAAACTTTAGGAAAATTTAAAGATGAATGTAACAGTATACCCATTTATAAATTTGTAGGTTTGAGACCAAAATTGTATTCTTTTTTAACTATCAACGATAAAGGTATAATGCAAGTACAAAAAAAAGCAAAAGGTATAACAAAATCAGTTGTTAAAAACCAAATTTCTTTTGATGATTACACTAATTGTTTAAACTATTTTACAACAATAAGGAAAGAATGTAGATTGTTTAGATCTAAGAAACATTGTGTAGAAACTATTACTGTAAACAAAATAGCTTTAAGTGTCCATGATGATAAACGTATAATCTGTGATGATGGAGTCAATACTGTTGCATATGGTCATTATTTGTTAAAATAAATATTTACAAAATGTTTTGTATAATTCAATGTAACTGATTATACTGTGTTTATAAACTTATGTGATGATGGAGTCAATACTGTTTCATATGGACATTATTTGTTAAAATAAATATTAAATGTTTTGTATAATTCAATGTAACTGATTATACTTATTAAAACTTAATTGTTTCAGTGTCTCTATTGTGTTCATACTTAACCTTCAATCTTCAACTATCCAATAAAGATGTTAAGTTTATTTGACTTGTGCTGTACCCAAGTGTGTGCTCAAACTGTGAATTTTGAAAATATAGATAGACTTGAATTACCGCTCACTATAAAACATTATTTAAAAAATAATTATAAACAAGTGTGGTTTAATTTAAAATGTGATATAAAAGGTTACGATTACTTAAATATAAATTTTGATAAAATTAAAAGTAAAGATTTTTTAATGTTAATGAATCATCCTAATGAAGTACCAGAATTTGCATACGAGAAAAATTACGTACTATTACACTCTTATTATTATAAAAACAGATCCATACGATTATGTAGAGACTGTTTCAGTGAAATTGTTGTGTTTGAAAATGATTTTAATAGCAAACTAGCAGGTTTTGACTATTTTAAAAAATATGTTGACGGAGGTTTTCTGTTAACAGAGATAATATGGAATTCAGAAAATTGGTGTGACAAGTGCATTACTACACCATTGTTTAAAATATATAATGAAGATAAAAATCGGGAATATGTGTTGGGTAGAGAAATTATGTCTTTAAGAGAACTTTGTAAACCTTCTGTTTGTTTCAAATATCTTTTGAGAAATTCTTAAAATATTTTGTATATGTTTAATTAACTACTGCAGGTATATTGTTAAAAAAATTTTATTTATCATTTCCTTTACATTATTTTCTTAACGATTCCAGACAGAAGTGAGTATTTTACAAGTGCATCATGAATAATTAAACAATAGCAAGCAGTGTCTTCCGCAAAATCTGTTGTTGTCTGCAATTCAATTCTTACGTCCAACGATCCAGTTTTTAATGATTCTTCTTGTTTCGAACAGTCTATTACAAAAAGAGGTGTTTTCAGAGCCCATGTCAGTCGATCTACGAGTGGCTGATCATCGCTTCCTTGATAGTAGGATGACTGGAACCTAGCAAAAGAATCGTATAGAATAGCCTTATTTCCATTAATATTATCATATGGATAATATTTTGAATTCAAGTAAAGTTTAATGTTTTCAATATTGCACAAATCAAAATGTGAAGCATTAGAGGTTGCATTATCTTTTCTATTGGTTTGAAAAGCAACAATAACGTATCGAGGTTTCTCCAACATAGTAGAAGTTTTCACAGTCCAGGTTTGAAATTTAGTTTTTGGTAATGAGGGGTACTCGTGCATTTGCCAACGTCTGAATGGTATGGATATTATTTCATCCTTGTTTATCAAATGCAGTAATGATAATTTCACTTCATCGTCGACACGTACATAAGGCATTTTCCATACTATTTTTGAAATTTTAATTTTACAATCCTGTTGAGTTGTTTGAAATATTGCATTTTTATCAGAAGAAGATCTTAATAACACTAACTCCTGTTTAACATTCAAAATTATATGTTTATAGTCTTCGGCAAAACCTAGTAAAATACGTAGAGGTATGCAAAACGTAAAACTTCCTTTATCGGATAGAGGCTGAGTATCCGCTGTCCAAGCATAATTTCCCATTGCGTTTTTGTCATTAGGCCTCAAGGTCAATAGATTCTTCATTAAAGTCGTAATACCCACATTCTTAACTCTATCGATTTCCGTTCCACAAAGTTCATACCTTATTTCTTCAAACATAAACGCAATTGCGTTATTAACTAATGCTGTTGTAGCGTCCTCGGTTCCATCGCTTTTTATTATATTCCCTTCTATGATTAAAAAACTTTTATTTGGTAACGTATATACGTCTTGCTGATGGACGGGAATTCTTATTTCATCGCTATTGCCGAAAGAATTTGAAGAATATGGGTTATGCGAATGCCATTCGAAATCAACTATGGTGTCATTTTTAAGAATTGAAGAATCAACGTCTAATATATGATTCATTTTGTTTTATATTATTCAATTTGTATCCGGGAATGGATCTGAGAAATATACTGTTGCTTAATGTTAACGCACTGAGTCTTGATCGAGGAATGACGCTTTTTAAAACAGTTGTATTTTTATTTGCTACCATTTTTGGCATATGAGCGGCTGAAAAGATAAATCCCATGGTGTAATTTTATTTTGAACTTCTTAAATGAAGACGAATGATTATATTTTCGTTTCTAAAATTAACTAAATTTCCGTATTGATCTTCTAATTTAATATTGATCTTATAAAGTAAACCTTGCGTGATTATTGGTAAATAAATAACATGAGCTGGTTTTTCAACTATTTTAAATCCTGGTTCTACTACAGGATAAAATTCATGCAATATGTGACCTTCAACACCGTCTCTGTAAGAGCTTCTAACTATATCACACGCAATACGTATGACGTCCACTTTAACAATAGCGGCTTGATTCGGAGAGATATGCCATATATTTTCTTTTAGTTTATCGTTTTCTTTAAAACCTAATAGCGAAGCAATACTTCCACTTTTGAATTCAATTTCATTATTACAATAAATTTCGGTTTTTAGAGTGTTATTGTTTGGCTTTATTATAAGTTTTGTTTTACTTTTTTTATCTCTCAATTCTTTATTTATATAGTCTTGTATATATTCAATTTCGTATGTTCCTTCTGGCAGCGTAATCGATTCATTTGATCCAAAATACATTTTATCGTTGATATTTTCTTAAATATTTGGTATTGAATTATATGTCATTAAGTCAATCAGTCCTATTTCCCATTTCTGTGATGTAGATAAATCGATGGGAGGAAAGAAATCACACGTAAAGTATGAACTTCTGCCGGACAGACAAATCATGGTGTTACAAGAAATTCTAAACACAAATGACCGCAATTAACTGTATTAAAGTTTTGACGAGAAGAGTAATTGAAATTAATTGTAAATCGTTGTTTTGAATTAAAATATTTTACTAATTCCGTTGGCGGTCTTAAATTTCCAAAACTATCAAAATATTGAACAATATTTCCACGTTTTTTGTAACAAACCCAATGAGTGCCGATTCCTCTGAAACTGTCAAAGTTAACTATAGCTGATTCGTTATACAATGGTCCTTTTTTCGGCAACGTGTCACGCATGAAAACACCTCTAAAATGTGGAATGTTTAATTTCTCTGCATACTCTAGTAAGTCTAGGGTCGATAAAGGTTGAATGGGTATTGAGTTAATTAATTTCATCGAGTACGACGTTTTTTTTCTTTTTATAACCATCTCCTTTGTATGGACGTACGTACAGACCTTTGCCTTTTAAATTTTTAATTTTCTTTTTAATATCCGTAAGCATTGAAATTACTTTCTTATTTGTCGTCACATCGGATTTTTTTACTTTTTTACTTTTTACAATTCCACCACCAAACTTACGTTTAGCTTTCATTATGTTGGTTACCGCCCACGCTGCTGATTTTTCACCTAAACTACTATCACTAGCTTTTACACGTTCCCAAGCTCTCTCCACGAGTTCTTTGTCCGCAATGGCTCTATTATTGGTATCTTTGTACTTATTGTAGACTATATCATGTGCTTTACAAGCAGCATCTAATTTATTAATACCTGAATAACCTCGCTGCAAACGTTTAGTGAGTTTCGTTCCAGGTCCGCAATATTGATAGCCTGGTAAATGTAATTCAATCGGAAGTACGTCAATAACTTTATTTAATGCATCTCCGATGAGACCACTTCCTCGATGACGTCGCATTTCTTACTAAACTGAAGATTGTGGTAATGGTGATTGTGGTGGTAACCACGATAACTTCTTAACCCACTCGTCATAAGTTTCAATCAATTGATGTTTGTCTCTTTGATCCCTAGCGTATGATAAATATACAACTTGAAATACGCGTTTCAAGGTTGCAGCATCATCTAGTTCTTCTGTCACTATATTATTTAATCGTTTCTTATTAAAATTCAACGCATTCCTTGAATCCTTTGTATAAATCGAATTTTCATGAAAATATTTTTTAGTTACAACATCATTATCTTGTACAGGTGGTGCAATATTTCTTATTAATTTCATTTGACCGTTGTATACATTGTTTTTATTATCTGTACACAAACATTCTTTTCTCATTGTATGCAAATTAACCGCATCTTTTTCGCCAGAAGGATGGTTAACATTATATAATTTTTTGTTCTGTATATTATAATTTCCATTCGGGGTTAATTCGAAACCTCTGCCTGGTGGACCGGGTAGACCGCGATTTCTTTTTGATGTGGTATGCATATGACGACCGAATTTGTCTACACTCATGGTTTTATTTGATTCTTCAAGAATAGAATTAATATCTTTTTATGACCCGTACTGTTCGCTAGCTTACTATAGTATACACCGTTTTTAACTGCGTCTTTAACATTGTAAAATTTTTTGTTCTGCAAATTAAAACCTCTGCTTGATGGACCGGATGGGTGTTGATTTATTTTGTATGCATATGACAACAGAATTTCTTTACACTCACAGTTTTATTAGTATGCTACCTTCAACTAATTCTTCAAGAATAGAATTGATCTCGTTTGTATGACTCGTGTTACCCGCTTGCTGGGAAGCTATTAACAATTTTAACCTTTCACAAAGTTCATTTGGATCGTTCCAATATATGTACTCTGGTTTTTTATCAGTAACTACCATATCTGAATTGATATTCAAACCTTCACCAATCATCGGACCTACTAATTTAGATATTACTTTCTTTAATTGTTTACTTCTGTTACATTTAGACTTTCCTTTAGTTTTTAGACCCTCACCAATCGCTGGACCTACTAATTTGGCTATAATATTCTTATATTTTTTACTTCTGCTGGATTTAATCTTTCCTATTGCCGAAATATTTTGTCTGTATACATTTGTATCTTTTAAAATTTCACTGTAGGCTTGTAAGTCTTCTTGGCTAAAAGTATAAGGATCCGGTTCAGCCATAATAATTAATTCGTATAGTCCCATTGTTCCTGTGTAACGTTTATCATTAATAATCAGATCGTCTCCATTTAAATCGACCACTTTATCTCCCAACATCCAAATGTTACCATTCACGTGTATTCCAAATGTCTTGTCAATTTTTTTACCACCATCTATCAATTTAGTAAAGTATATTCTTGATATAGGGCCTGAAAAAGTATCATTAATAAAACTAGTAATACTTTTTCTACCTTCTGGCGTCTTAATTAAACCTTCTCCCGTTTCAATCGATTCATAAACGGTTTCGGGTAATGCTGTCAACGGTGGTGTTTTTGAAGTTTCTACTTCCATAGCGTTATCTGGAATTTCTTCACCATCCATGGGAGGCTCGTGTCTTAACATTCTACGTTTACGACTTTCAGTTTGAGCAATATCTTCATAGTCGTAATCCTCATAATCGTCAGCATAATGATCCAAACTTGTATTCACCAATTTCTTGCGTTTTTCACCTTGAGGCGGTTCGAATGTTTTTCGTTTTTCTGGAAATATGTCCGGATCTAGTGCTTCTTCTTCTTCTTCCGACGAATCCATGACGTACCTTCTTTTAACGGCTACTTTATGTTCTCCTTCAATTTCCTTAGCATCTACAAGTTTTTTGAGAGGTTCTGTAATAGACGTAAATTGTTTCTCCAACAGCTGTTCGCCTTCCATTATATCTCGTGTGAGAGCTCGGTGTTTGGCTTTAATTATTATACGCAGTTTATTTATTTCGAGAACAATTTTCTCATCAACTGCTTCCTCTAAAGAATCATTCGACATACTGAACACTCCAACAATAAAATTATAAATAAGTCACAGAACTAGTAAGTCAATGAGAGAGGGGAGCTTAAATAATAATGAATGTGTCAAATCCGATACGATAACGTCCTTTCTTTATATCCCTCTCCTTATCAATTACAATAAATGCATTATTATTTTTCTTCCACACTTTTGCACATATTTCTTTAAATTTTTCGAATGTCATGTCATTATTAATGTGGTCTCTAAACACGTGATGTAAGTTTCTTTCATCCTGCTTAAATAACACCAAAAGGTTTGCATTATCTCTGATTAATTGTTTTGGTATGCAACTGTATGTTTGGCACAAATAAAATATGTCTATGTCATTATGACGTCCCATTGTAAAATAATTTCTAATGTTATTTTGTTTTTCACAAGCTACGTCATCAAATATCATAATTGAATTGGACTTTACGTCATTTGGATAAGGAATTTCATCATTTTCCTTGAACGCATGATATTCAATCTCTGGTATACCATCTATAATACAACGTAATAATTTATATTTAGGTTGATACAGTGATTTGGAAAACACATAAATATTTTTAAAATACAACCCGTTTGGAGAAATCAATAAATTTATTATTAAATTTGTTTTTCCAGTATTAGAAGGACCACATACAATACATCTGATACTATTAGGTAACAACATTCCATGTTTCTTATTTTTATTATTCATAATTGGTGTGACTAAAGTGTCTAAATTTATAATTGATAACCGATTAGATTGTTTTACAAATTTCATATCAAATCCTTAGCACTAATCCAAGTATCTTTCGAACTATCAAAACCTAACCAACGAACTAACAACTTGTTTCCTTTTTTACGTAAAACCTTTTCTATTAAATATGTATCACCGTATTTTGTTTTACTCAATTCTTCTTGATAAAATCCTCCTTTTATTAAACTTCCTGTTTCATCTTTTATTGAATACGTAACTGGAACTGTAGGTAGAATTTTCCACACTGTGTACACTTCATTACTCCAATTTGGTAAATATCCTTTAGTAAATGGTTTTTTATATCTACTTATTCTTACCTTGTCTCCAACATTAAACTTTCTGCTGCGATTTAATTTAATTTTTCTATTTTTTATTATTCTTTTTAATACTAGATTTTCGTTTTCCTTGGTAACCTCTATCGGTTTCATACCAATTGTTCTGTGAAACGTATTATTATATTTATCAACTATAATTGGAAGTAAATGCAACCATTTGTAATTACCTTGTTCACTAAAACTTTGCCACATTTTCCCTTTCAATGTTCTATTCAATCTTTCAACTATAGAAGCTTTTTTATCAGAAAAAGTAGAATAATGGTTTATATTGTATTTATCTAATAAAGATTTTACTTTTGAATTATAAAATTCTGTGCCATGATCTGTCTGGAAATGTTTCATAGGATACTTGTCAAAAATAGGTTTTAATGAGGTTTCAAGTTCAATTGCAGTTTTTGTTTTTACTGGCACTGCGATAGCATATTTACTAAAACAATTTATTACTACCAAAATATACTTATAACCTTTATTGATTCTAGCAAATGGAATCATCTCTACAAGGTCAGCTTGATAAAGGTCATTAATACCTTTAAGTTCTACATAACGACTAGTAAATTTCCTACGAACTTGTTTATGCAATTCCTTAGCGATTTCACCTCTTATATTCATGTTTACAGTTCAACAAACAAAGGTAAAATAACAGACACAGACATAAAAACATTTACAATTTATTTTTACAAATTTGCTAATTTACAATCAGGTGATGCCTTTTTATGTTCTAATTTTGGATTATCATCTACTTGCCAATCTCCTAAGGTAACTCCACAGTCGATACAGGTGACATCATCATCTGATCCAATGTAGTAAAATCCCGTTTGCACCATCTCTTCAATATTTGGGTATAACTTCGGCCAGCTCGAAAATGATTCCCTCATTATTTTTTCAATACCAATAACTTCTAATTTATTGAAAACATACTGATTGAACTGTTCAGGTACATTTAAACTTAGAACACAATCAGGATTTCATATTTTATGCAAAAACGTTATTAGTCTAATTGTTAATTTTGAATTACACGCTTGACGCCAGCCACAACTACAACACACTATACTATCCATCAATTTTGTACGAAAAAAACCTGAATTTATTAAATCGTCTTTCGTACAATTAAATATACCACAACACATGTTAACACGATCCATGCTTTACAGTGACTGACTAAAATTAAAATTATCATATCTATGTATACAGTAAAAACAATCTTTTTTCTTTAATTGTAAAGGCATATTGATCATTTTATGATTGACACAAGGAAAACTGTTTAATATGTCGCAATCTGTTCTTAATTCAATTGGTAGTTTGTTGAAAATATCTTCTACATTTTCAAAATGATTTACAATGAATTCTTTAGGTAAATATTTAATCAATTCATCTTGCATACCTTTATATCGTTTTGTGTAACATTCTTTTATCGCTAAATTTACTGCTGTAATTCTATCCAAAACTAATTTTTCTAACTTCCACCATTGTAATAAAACATGTACATTAATGTAAGCACAATTTTTAGAACTATGTTCAAATACACATGGTTTGTAAAAATCACTCCAAAATTGTTTTTTTAAAACACTTAAATTAGGACAATTTATATCATCAAAGTTTATCACGTTAACATTAAATTCAGTCAACAAATTTGATATATATGTTTTTTTTCACTTCCTTTAACATAAACATTTCCACTTATGCTGATGCTTCGAAATAAATCCAACAGACTATTATACGATTTCATTCCAGAATCCCATCGAAGACCATGGTACTGTCTCTCTAACCATATCACTTGCTTTTGTAAATTTATAGGTAATTGACTGAAACCAAAAGGAGGTCGAAAAAGATGTAATTCGTACACTGTATCATCTGTAGATATAAGCGCCAACTCCTTAACAATAAATTCATTTGCATCATTTTTAAAACCTTGAAAATCTAAAATAAATTCCATTATAAGTGACACTTTTTAGTTCCTTCCAAGACTTGCAACGACACTTGAATAAGGCTCTCAAATAATGAACACAAACACGTATCAGGCCCCTCTAAGGAGTGGGGATTAGACCAGCAACACATTGTATAATGACCGGTTACAGGTTCAAATTCCGAAAATCCATAATTAATATACGACTGCGCTTCCTGTATGTTTAAATGTACACTGGTTACCCCACAAGAGCAAAGATTCGGATGATTAATAATACTTTCCAGTCTTTTTTGTGCTGTAAAACCCATCTTAACTGCAATTTTTAACAGAGTAGATTCAATTAATCAGCTCGATTTTTCTTGGTGCCTGCAGTGTTGTAATTATTGTTTCTAACCACCTGTTAACTTCGTTTTCACGTTCGTATTTTGCTCGATCTGCCGCTGATCTTAACCAACAACTACCATTTCTTGCGGCCTTATGTATAGGACTGATGTTGACGTAATGAATAGTATTCAAATCATCTCGAAAATGAACTCTGCTACGGTTGTCAGACAGTTTTAGACCTTTAAACTTTGTTACTAACCTATCAATTTCGTTGTCAGACATCGCTTTCACAGAATCTTCTTTTTAACTAGCAAACGTGATGAAGTGCAATAAGCTACTGAATGGAAACCTCAACATGATTGAATGTAGCACAATTTTTAATCTATGTTCAACCAATCACAAGTTTATAAAAAACAACTCATATCAATTAATAAAATGTTTAAATTTATTACAATAACACTTAAAAGATAGCTTTGAAGTAACCGACTGTATTGAAACTTTTAAAGTCGTAATAAATGTTCATCTATGAGATTTTTAATTCTGACTAAAATATTTGCATTGCTTAAAGGTGGTTTAAGACATTTGATTCCAAAAATTGATAACTTATTTTTTTCCACGTTAACTACAGAATTTATAAATTCGTTAAATTCAAAAACAGAATTATTTTTAAAAACATATAATAATCCGTTAGTATATCTAAAAACCGAATCCATGCTTGAAGGCAATCCGTTATATGTTTTATACGTTATACCATAACTTTTAACATTAAATGTACATTCATCTATTTCCATGTAGTAAGTGTTGTCGAAAAAAGCTATTGTTTTTCCTGAATAAGTATTGGCTATACCATTAATATTTTCTCTTCCAAATTTTTTTTCTATTGACATGGGATACCCATCTATTAACTTTAGAGATGGAAAGTTTAATGTGTATACTTTTTTCTTTATAAAAATAACAATATCACCGTTAGGTCTTTGATAGAGAAAATCAATTTTTTCAAAATCCGAAGGTAAAAAGAAAAGCCAATCTGATATCAATTGGGGTTTGGTAAATGATCGGTTATCTTCTAAATTTACTATCCAAAACCATTTCTTGTAGAAAATATATAATTGCTGATTGATCAATACAAATGTATTTATATTCGTTAAAGTACACAAATCCGGTTCTACTAAAGGCTTAACAGTTGTATTTTTCACCACAACAGGTTTTTTAGTTGTTGCAGGAATTGTTGCAGAAGTTGTAATAGGGGTTGTTGTTGAGGTAGTAGTAGTCGTTGTTGTTGTTGTTGTTGTTGTTGTTGATATGCTTCTTTTTCTCACACCATATAGACTCTGTATAGCATAAATATCATCGTTTGAAAGTTTACTTTCTCTGTAGTTATTGTGTAACGCATGCATTATTGAATCAATATCAGATGAATGAGATATTCCTAACGAGTGACCAATTTCATGAATTAAAACACTGAATAAACTTGTATGACCATCACGACATTTCTTAATGTCTGTCTCAAAACACCATATTTCATCTTGATCTATATGAATTTCAACTGTCGAATTATCTGGTCTCGGAAAACCCGAGTGACCGAGGACGTGGCCTCTACCGTCGAAGTTACTAAAACAAGCGTCTCCGGTTTTCCGTTTCCTATGGTTTCCTCTTTTAAACGATATTAATATATCATTATTATATTTATCATGCACAAAACTAAGATCTGTGTATTCAGCCCAAGTTTTAAAAGCCATTTCTGTTAAATTCAAAATTTGTTTACTAACTGATGCATAATGCCACCTCAATTGTCGTTTCCCCCATTTTGAATATGTTGCAAAATTAATATCATCTTCTACTCCACACCGCTTATTTTCCATTAATGCTAAAGTTTCATTGTTTATTTTACCATCTGATGTAATATTATAATATTCTTGAAACAAAAATATAGCATCTGTCAATGTCTGTGGATCAACATTGATTAATAACTCTTGAGATATATTAGGCAATTTTAAATAACCATAATTCGTTAAATACTTCATAGCATGCAAAGTACAATTTTCTGTCTGAATTGTAACAAATAAAAACAAAAATGGAAATAAAAACGAAATCATTTTTCTAAAAACAAACACTACTCAGTTAATTAATGTTACAACACAACCTTCCTCTTCCTAAGTAAGTCAATGAATGGCGTCCTTTTTAATTTTGGGGCCGACATCAGCTACAGTGATATCAAGCGTAAACATGTTTTTTATCACATTAAGCGGCGATAAAGTGTCGCTAACACATTAAAACATGTTAATGGGTTTTATAACACATTAAGATACGTTAATGTGTTTCTCTACACATTAAGAAGAGTTAATGTGTTTTTTTCAACACATTAACAAAATTTAAGGCATTTTTACACATTAAGTAATAGCAATGCGCATTTTTAACACATTAAAATGTGTTTATGGGGTTTTTAACAGATTAAAAAGTGGTAATGTGTTTTTTATCACATTGAAAGGTGTTAGAAAACACAAAAAAGGTGTTAGAAAACACATTAAGAGGTGTTAATGGGGTGATTAAGGGGTCACAAAGGTTACCGTCAACCGGCATTTTTACACTACTAATGTTCGTACTATTTCTTAACTATTTAGGAAAAATTATTATTTCCATTAAAAAAGAAAATAACTATCAACATTTGTTACTGAAGCGTTATTAATCAAATAATAAATAGTTACCATTTTCAAATATATTGGTATAAATTTACATCAATAAACTTAGACATCAAAAATAGGTTTTTGTTGAAAATATATTTGGTTTAATAATCATATTTGTCAAGAAATACTCATAATTTATTATTTTACTATATAATACTAATGTAATTATTCGTGACTGATAACTTTACAATAACTACTGTCAATTTGTTGAAATTTCTTTTATCATATAATTTATATTATCTCTTTTTATTGCTTTATTTCACAGCGATTTTGCAAGAGAAATGTCTTCGTCAATGCACTCTGCTAATATATACTATAATACTATTATACAAACAGAAACAGTGTGTATGTTTTTTTTTACTTAGATTTAACTACATTCCGATTTTTGTGTAACTAAGACTAATGTGTTGAGCAATTATAGCAGTTTGCATCGAGCTCGTTTTTAATCCATACTAATGAGTGATTGAAATAAGGATGTGTAAATCCCCTGTTGTTTGGCTGAATTATTTGCCTTACGTCGGATAAAACCGTTGAAGACAAACAAAAACGTAAGAGAAATACACTGCTGATTTTGAGCCACTTATTATGTTTGCAGATGTAACCAAGATATATTATAACAATATGCTTTCCACTCCAACCCGAAGTTCACTCCTCTCTCATTGTTACGAACAAGTGTAGATAGAATAACATTTATGTAAGTTAGTTTGTTTTACTTATATATTATAAGCAGAAATAATTTACCACTGGCCTGCTCACTTTGGATATATAATTTATTTTGTCACACATTAATTTTTCATTTACCTTAATACTTTCTCAATTCACCAACATAAGAGAGAAAAGGTTGCCTCTTCCGCCAATAAAATTCGCCGTACTAAAAGTTAAACATTTGCTGTAGACAACATTCGTAGAGGCTTCTATGATAACCTCATTGCATTCTTTTCCAGTACTTTTTTTACATCATCTGATAAACTGTTAAACAAATTAATAAAGCTCACTAATAACCTAAATATTCTGTTTTTATTATTAAATGAATCAATAAACAGGATGTTCAAACAAGTAACAAACACATAATAAAATATTTAGAGAATATAACTGAATAAAAAAAACAGAAAACAACGATGAACTGCTGTTGAACGGGCACAACGAAGTTATTCAGAACATTAACAAATCTTAAACAGAAGTAAAACCTAATATGAAATGTAGAAAGGAGAAATTGAACCAGATTCTAAACAGTACTTTGTGAACAGACAACAAACAAAAAATAAAAACAAACGAATCTAAAATAACTATTTTGTAAATTAATAGAAAATCCTTTTTGCAATAACTCTTCGAAATGTTAAGCAAATTGAAACTGAAGTAGTAAACAAAAATAAAAAACAGTTACCGTATAAAGTTATTTGTATGGCACTGTTAAAACTGATTAATTAGGAACAAAAAATAATGGCAATCCGAATAAAGCAGGAGCAAAAAATGAGGGTAAGGTTAATAATGACGATTCAGCTGCAGAAAGAATATTGGCAACAAAGAATATTCGTATAGTAGAATATATCAAATTGAAATAAAGCAAGAGAGCAGGTCAAAGCAAGTGACTGTACTGTATTGAAGCAGAACAACAACAATAATAATAATGAGGTAATTAGACCAGGCAAACTAGTACGATTTCAACCCGAATAAATAAATGTTTGCCTACAGCTCCGATTTTGATGCAGTTTTCGTCATCGTGTTCAGAAAAATACCAG
>JAGFPH010000237.1:772496-803354 GCA_018207615.1 Philaenus spumarius | reverse complement strand
CATAATTTTGAAGCGCTACGTGGCGGCAGTATTTGGAACTACTGCCGTGGTGTTTAGCCTTAAACAATGAAATTTAGCGATAACATAAAGACAGAGTAAAACAGCGAAGACAGGATAAACTTTTCCTTAAAAATGAATGCCTATAAATTCTTAGAATTATGAAGGTTTTTATTTGTATCGCTATTGATATTAAAATCTGCTGATCTCAATAATTTAGTTAGTGCTGTAAACGTAAACTATGTTGTCATTGTACTTCTGGAATACTACTGAGAAACGATAGGATACTTTGAAAAATATATATTACTAATCACAGTGGGATGAAAAGTATTGTTCATCACACGGGCCAAAAGTGGCTTTTCGATCCTCGCACATTTTCCGACCTTGGCTTCGCCTCGGTCGTTAAACTTAAGCTCGTATCGAAAAACGTCACTTTCGGTCCTATTGATGAAAATATACTATTACGTATTTTGGCATCATTTCCCCTTTGTACCAATTAAATGCATACATTTTTCTTCCTGTGTCGATTGCAGAGGTAAGTTGCCAACCACAGTGTTCAGGATCCAGACATACAGTGGTATTGGATATATAGTCTACATTTACTCCAAATATTTGCAATGTAACTAGTTCTTAAAAATGTTCTTTGATGTATTTAGATTCAAGAGGTTAAGGACTGTTGGTAAATTTAGTACTCAAAACTCATAATAAAAATCTAATTTGTATTCATTGTGTTTCCTATTGAAATAGTAAAGTACTACATGAATACCAATTTATAACCAAAAGACATAAACTTAAGAATGATTTGAAGTTTAACTGTATGTCTCATTACTTAATATGTTGCCCTCTTCACTGAAATTTCATATTAAGAAATGAAGAAAAAACTTGTTATTTTTTAGAGTCCGTTAAAAAAATTTACAAAAAATACAATAGAGGAGTGTTGAAATTTCACACAACTGAATTTCGCTTATCTGCTTGCACTATAGGGTGTTGCGTGTTGATGAGTAAATATGAAGCTGTAATTAATAGCGCAGTGACTTAAGTACGGGAAACTATATGCTTTTGTTTTTGTTAAATAGCTTTAAATGAAATGAGTATGGTGGAGAGCGGGAGGAGGGGGCGCCGAAAAATATTCTTGTCCCGGGTGAAAGGAGGGCTAGTTCTCGGTTTACGTGCGCGCACATTTTTTTTGAGTGAAGTGCAGCGCAGTTTTTTGGCAAAGACAGAATCTAAATATTAACGGTGACAACAACCGTACAGGCTTCCTGTGTGCGCAAATTATTCTTTACATGTGTGTACTTTACAGAATTGGTGGATCAGTACATTACAACGTGGTTCTAAACTTTGTGCGTGTTAAATTTTACGCCTAATTATAAAAATATCTGTATTTTAAAACTGCCAGTCTGTATTTCATGGTGTTTTACGGGTTATGCAACTTCATTCCCATATCCATTGGAGGCAGGTTATCTTGTTTCAGCTGTTCCCCTTTTCCTTGTCCGTCATTCATCTAATTTCTGTCGTCAAGACCTTGAGTCGGCTCTTTTATATCTGCAGAACAAAAAACAAGTAAAATTTCATTAAACTTGCGAGTTGCGGTATCACGTAGACTAATTTAGTGTATCTTTATTTTCGTAATATCTTGAACTTTTTCTCGACACTTTCTCAAGGTTTGATCAACAAAGTTAATTTAAAACTCAGAGAGGATTTTAACCCGCAAAAACTGTATTTTATTGTTGTGAGAAAAGAAAGATTCTCAAAAGGCGAAAAAAGACTTTACTCGCGTTTTTATTCTTTGTATCTAAACCCTTTTTCAAAATACTACTCGTGATTTTTGTGAAGTTTTACCAGTGATCTTTTGTACCAAGGTATACGATTCTAGGTTGCCTGGAAATACATTATAAATCCTTGGCTTTTGTATTTTTACAGATTTATTTTTCCCGGTACCGTATAAATATATAGGCTAATTTTTCTTCTCATTGAAATTTGCTGTTATTGATAGGTGAGAAAAGACTGAAAGCTAAGTAGTATTCATCTGCCGATTGGTTATCCAATAATAGTTAAAAACGTAAAGTATTTTGTTTGTTCGTCATGATTGAATGTGCTTTGCTCTGTAAAACCTGTTCGCGCCTCGCGGGAGTAGTGGGAAGGCGTGGTTTGCGGGTAAGTGTCGTGAAAGTGAAACCAAGACACGTAGCTTCTTGGTTCTCGCTGGTCGCAGACGTTGCAGTGAAATAGGAAGTGAAACAGGGACGTCAGTTTCACGTGTTTATGTCAAAGTGAGTCTAACCAGTAAATCGTCTAACACATTTTAGGACTAGCTGATTTACTTGTAACTATTTTTCTTTTTTGTTTATATATTGAAAAATGTAGGTTTCATGATATAATTTCATCATCTAATTTGGATTGTTAACAGAAATCTGGCTCAAAATGTTTATTTTTTTTATTTGTGATTGTTTAAAATTACAATAAATAATAATATCTTAACAACCACGTGATTTTATCGAATAGATGTTCAGAGTTTGATATTAAGTTTGAGGTTATGTTTTCATCATTGCTACAAAACAAGTGAAGGATAATAAATAAGAAGTGCAAGAGATCAACCCTATCCATCCCTATCCCATATATTTATGACAGGACATTGTATGCTTCTTAAACATTGATGTCGTGTTATTTATGTTTAAACTAAATTAAGAGTTATTATTTGATGTTGTTGATTTTAACACATTTTTTTCTCATTTAAAATGTTTCACATTTTTAAATTTTATTTTAAGGTAATTAATTCCCCTCAACCCTAAAAAGAATACCATTTAACAAATGTTACAATATGGTAGAGACAGGGACCTATTCTTTTTCTGTGCATTTTAAATTTGTCTATATTTTGATGGCCATTTTAGAACAGAACTATTTAATCCGAAAATATAAATAAATGTGATTTATTTACTAATTATTTCATAGTTCTATTGTTTTCATTAAATAGAAAACGGAGGTAAGCCAGTAATTGGAGTATTAATTTCTATTGAATTTAGAATAAATCTTTATTACCCACCTATTGGTGCTTATTGTATTTTAAGAATTTCATATACAAAAATACTTTAATTTTTCTAATTTTTACTTTCTCACTATATACTATTATAGTATAGAGAAAGTATAGTGATTGCAAAAAAATCGATGTTGAGATTTTTGTGGAAATATCCGTTTTGGGACCCCCTGAGTCCAAAAGAGTGGTTTTTACAAAATGTCTGCCTTTATGAATGTATGTCTGTATGTATGTTATAAAAAACGGCCCTAACGATTTTGATAAAATTTGGATTATTTGTAGCCTTTAATTTACCCTACCATATGCAAAAAAAAACGCATCTTTCTAAAAATTCTCGTTTAGCTAATAATAATAACTGATTTTTGAGGGTTTTTTGGCCATAAAGGGGGTTGTTTTTCAAAACCTTTTTTCGTGCATCTATATAGCCCTAATTGACGTGTTTGGTGTAAATTTGTTCGAAATCGATCGAATAGTTTTCTCTCTAGATAATAATAATAATATTTATTAGTTAATCTCCTACTTTAATAAATCACCTCTCCTACCCCATCTACAAAATTATGAAGTCACGGTGAATCTGTTTAATAATTTAAAATATGTTTGTGAAAAAGTATGTGCCAGTTCCTAGTGCCGTTTATTCTATATGAAATATTTTACAGTACACACTAAGCATAGTTTGTAAGTAATTATTTAAAATGAACTAAAAACAAAAAAAATCATATAATTTTGTATTTGAAATTTTTGTGTTTATTAACACAGAATAAAGCATATAAATAACCATTCTTAAATATTACATACATGGTTTGTTACGATGTTCTCTTGTAATTTGGTTTACACATTTTATAATAAAAATTCATCCAATCATGAAGCAATTGTTTTATTAAGTGTGGTAGATTTGGATGATCATCGCACACACAGATAAACCCTTCCTTTTATTATTATTAGATTTTGTTTTCTTTGCCATAGAATTTTACATTGTAAACGGAGTTGTAGGAGAAAAAAGTGTTTTTTTATTTGTCTACTACCAGTCACAATGATATCTATGTTCACAAAATTCTTCTTAATTAATACTGAAAAGTATGGATCACATTACTGAGAGAGGTTTATGTTCACGTGTTTTAATTAAAATTAGAACTAACTATATTTATGCATAACGTAACTCTCACATTTTTTGCTGTTTAACAAACTTTCATCAAATTTAATTTAAAGATAAAAATTTGAGGTTTAAAAATAATTTTTTGCTTATAACTCAAAAATCAAAACAAATATTTTAAATCCGACTTCGATATTTATTTTTGCCGTCTTTTGTCAATCTATGTTACAATTTCTGATCTTTATTGCACAGACTGAACACAGAAACACTTTTTTTTTATCCAAGTAAAATACCTTTACTCGAAATTTGAAAATGACTTCAGATTCAAGTTTCTGCCAATTTGAGCTCATTATGATTGAACATGCGAATTAGAAATCAGATTTTTAGGGACATTTGCACCCCCTTCCACCCAACTGTTAAAAATTGGTTATCTCTACATGTATTCTATCTAAAATAATGGCTACATAAGGATAGATAAACCCCATTTTATATCACAGGCGCAAGTAATGGAAGTGCAATTGGTTTTTTTTCTTCTGTGTATAACTTAAGAATAATATGTGCCAAGTTTGAGGTCTTAAGCTAGATAGGAAGTTTAAAATTTATTATGTAGGGGTTGCAGCTCCACTTTACCCCTTAGAAACAAGTGTACATCTCGCGTTATATCTAGAAGTTTGGTTACCGTTACAATTTCAAAAAGTCTGCTAATGTGCATGTCTGCAACAGATAATTGGGCGTCACCATGATGTACTACTATAACTTACTATAACTCACAAACATTAGTTTCGCCGTCACCGTGTGCATAGAGTGTAGGTCTATACTTGTTTATTATTATAAGTAATAATACCATACAAATATTCTTGTACGATGTTCTGATAGCTCTAATACTTTTGTAATCATCAACTCCTATTTATAAAATACTATTAACAGAATTACTAGTGTGTAGCTACCCAGATAATGTTTTTAATTGCCTAGTACTCAACCAATAGGTCGAGATTCACTTGGCGCTGTCACGAACGAGCAATAAGGCTCACTTTCGCATACTCTCCTGTGACGTAGGTCAAACTTCTACATATAACGCGAGATGTATAATCTAAAATCAAGTGAATTTCTTTCCTCTATATTACTTACGAATACTATATTTACCAAATTTCAGCTCTCTAGGATTATGGAGCATAAGTGAAATTTATTTTTTAAGTGTAGGGGTAGTTTTATTTTATCCCTTATTCACAAGTTAAAAAAATGCGTGTGGTTTACCTTTCTCACATATCACATATATTTATATATGTCACATACAATTATTTTAAGAAATAAATGTTCTGTATTCCAGCTCTCTATCTTCAAGGAAAGTAACAATTATTTTGTTTGTTTTAGGAGTAGTTTCCTTATTTCACCCCTTAAACACAAGTAATGGAATGCTAGAGCATTACTCTTCCTATTTAGATACCATCACTTAATAAACTAATATGTCAAATAACAGCTCTCTAGCTCAATAGGAAGTATAAAAATTTTATTTTCATTATATAGTTATTATTTTGTTATCCCTATGCAAAAATAGGCCTAATCTTTTATTATTATTACTTATTCGGACATTTGCCACCATTTGTGTGTTAAATAATCAAACACGACGACGTTTCGGGAATACAAATCAATTCCCGTTCTCAAGTGACTAAAACTAACGGTACATAAACCTAGGCAACTAGGCCTATGTAAGGGTGAACAAAATAAAACTACAATTATTACTAACCTTAAATATCTACAGGATGGATCTCAGAGATAAGACTGAGAAGTCAAACACAACAACCACAGACACAACACAATTCATGCACTGAGCACACGCAATTGATGGCAAGCGTCTAGCTTACTGGCTAGAAAAAGACTGACAATAGGCCAGAGTATTCAGGCGTGGACAACAGGAAGGGGTGGTTTCCTATTATTTCTACATGTTCAAGTGTTTCGCTCGGGAACGGGTTATAACACCACGTGGTGATTCTACTGGTTTAAGTTCAGCATTTTTATTAGACGGTAACATTTCTGTTTTATTATTAATATGGTTATTATAATCAAGTTTTAGTTCTTTTTTTAATAATGGGAGCCATAGTGGCCTAACTTCAATGCTTGTTTGGCTGATAGGGTTGTCCGCTAATTTTATATATGAGGCTTCAATTATTTTACGTTTGTAAAGATTACTTTTAATCTAATCTTTTAATTAAATTACAAGTGAAAAAACATGGACCAAGACCGGGATTTGAACCAGGAACCTTTACGATTCCGTCATAAAGCTCTACCAACTGAGCCACCCCAATCACTTCCAGATATTGGTCGATGTATCTCTCTTGTACTGTATTACTGTAATTATTGAGTAACAACCGTACAAGAGAGATAACATCGACCAATATCTGGAAGTGATCAGGGTGGCTCAGTTGGTAGAGCATTACGACAGAATCGTAAAGGTCTCGGGTTCAAATCCCGGTCTTGGTCCATGTTTTTCACTTGTAATTTAATTAAACATCCCTTGCTGAGGAAGTGTGTAAACGGGGGGGGAACAAATCAAATAATAATAACTAATCGCTTAAGATTAATAAGTGCCAAGTTTGGGAAATTGTTATTTGTTGAATAAGGTTAGCTTTCCCATTTTTATCTCTTAAGTCTGAAATATGAGTTGCTTACTTTTTATATGCATCTTTTAAGAAATAATGTACCAAATTTAAGCTCTCTAGTATCAAAAAAAGTATAACAAAATTATTTAGATGATATAATGAGATGCAATATACAAGTTGATATAAGACAATTTTATTATTATTGATAAATTTGTAACTAGTTATTAGTGTACATTTTAGTATTGCTATAAGATATAAATTCAGGTATATTTACTTTATTTATAACATTAAATACAATATGTTATAACAACTCTTTTCAAACCTTGAGTAGTTTATTTACAAATGACCTCTAAAAACTACATTGTTTACTACATTGTCGAGTTACTTGTTCTACACAGTGTTCAGAGTTTGCAAAACAATTACTACATGCAGTTTATCTTTGATTAGATTGAATAATCCTCTCACTTACAAGGTGAGAAAGATTTTTACACTAACTGAAGGCCCAAGTTCCACATGCAGAACTAATATCTAAAAACTGGAAGAAAGGATTTATTACGTGAACATTATGTCCGCTAACATACTCTGTTGTCTGTTATATTTTGATCTATTTATATGTGCAGACTTTATTTATCATTAATAACTATTTCTTTGTTTTTTTCTAGAAAGTACAATCATCTAGGGGTAAATCTGCAGAGAAGTCACCACAGGATGAATTAAGTCCCCCACTACCCAAGGATGCAGCTTCCATCAATAATTTAATAAAAGAACAAGGAGAGAAAGTTAGAACACTTAAAGCAGAAAAAGCAGCAAAGGTAATTTATTATGAAGTATTTGATTAGACATATCTTTTCTACCTATGTCCAGTCAAATTGTAAAAAAATAAAACTCAAATGGTTGCATTAATTGGGGTAGCTTCGATTTTTGGTATTTGTACGGGTTGGTGGAAAAATGCAGGTTTTCTAAAAACATAAAAATGTTTTACCTTTCCCAGGTTTTTTTCTAAATATCTCTAAAATATTGGTCTGACAAAAAGAATGACAGTGTAGCTTTTTTAAACTAGAGTAAATTATCTCAATTTAAGACCAAAATGAAATTTGTAGATCTAATACTTCTTGAGATAGAGCTCTTAAAATTTTGATAATTTCTCTAAAAAATGTGAAAAGTACAGATTTTTAGTTGGATTTTGCTTGATAGCAAGAAAATGATGAATCACATGCCAAAGTTTGACATAATATTAACATTTGTAGGAGAGTTAAATAG
This sequence comes from Philaenus spumarius, assembly GCA_018207615.1. Classification (NCBI taxonomy): domain Eukaryota; kingdom Metazoa; phylum Arthropoda; class Insecta; order Hemiptera; family Aphrophoridae; genus Philaenus; species Philaenus spumarius. The sequence continues at coordinate 795,376 of JAGFPH010000237.1, read as the reverse complement.
CTTAAGCTTTAGACCAAACTGGTTCTCCTAGGTCAGTGATGGGCAAACTTTTTAAAAGGAGGGCCAGATGAAATTTAAAAATTTACAGGCGGGCCAAAAAAAAATACAAGTTATAGGCCTAAACCTTTTTATTGTTTAATTTTACATCATACACAACTTATATACTAAAATGGTAAAAACTTCCAAACCAGTCACAAAAAATGATTAATCTTTAGAAGAGCATGAAGGCGTATGAGACAGATGAAACTGTGACTGAGATTCTAAAAGTTGATCATAATCTGGTAGAAACTGAGATGAGCTGATTCGCAGTAGTGAAGCTAAATTATGGTCAGTCAATCGGTTTCTAACACTGTTTTTGCGAAGCTTCATAGTAGAAAACACCTGTTCACAGATGTAAGAAGAGGAATACATCGAAATTATCTTCTGAGCGTGAGATTTCAGGTTTGGAAAAGTTGTTTTTGACAGAGCCTTGTAGAACTCAATCTTCGAAACATTGAAAAATAGTTGTTTCAATTCAGTGTTACATTGCAACTCAATTAGTTCGAGCTGCAGTTCTGGTTTAACTGATTCACAATCCAAATTAAATGGCATGCTAAAAATCTCCAGGTCCTGTTCGATAACTTTGAAGTCTTGGAATCTTCGTTCATATTCTTCATGAAGGCATTTTACGTTTTTCTCATAGCTCTTAACTTTGTCTTCTGTAACTGCAATGGATTTTAACCTTGGAAAATGAGTGAAGTCTTTCTTGAGTAGTTGTTTGGAAAATAGATTTAACTGTAGTTTGAAACCCCCTGATATGACCCCAAGTATCATGAATCAATTGATTTCTTCCCTGGAGTTTAAGGTTCAATTTATTGATGTGGCTAAAGATATCTGTAAAAAATGCAAAGTCTGAAAGCCATAACATATCTTTCAAATGATCACACTCGTCCATTCCTTTTTCTTCCATAAAAGAGATAATTTCGTCTTTTAGATCCCAAACTCGTTCAAAAACCCGCCCTGCACTGAGCCACCTTACTTTGGTGTAGTAAAGTACGTCAGAATATTCTGACTGCAATGAGTAAAGAAACTCTTGAAATTGCCTATGGTTGAGTGCTCGCGAACGAATGCTATTAACAATTTTAATAACAACATCAAGCACATGTTTCATTTCTAGAGCAGATTTACACAGAGTTTCTTGATGGATGATACAATGAAGAAACACCACTTCGTTCCCAGGAAATGATTCATTAAATTTGCCTACAAAACCAGATTTTGCCCCTGTCATATTTGGTGCTCCGTCAGTAGTAATGTTACAAATAGTGGTCAGAGGTACTTTCAAAAATGTCTGATCCTTTTGTCGTTCCCTTTAATGAACGCATGGAGGCTAATTCTTCAGTAACACCAAAGTTGTCATCTATATCTCTTATAAATATCAGTAACTGAGCTGTGTCAGTTATGTCGGTGCTTTCATCCAACGCAAAAGAACAGAATTTAAACGTGCTTATCTTTGATTCTAGTTGTGTTACAAACTGCTTGTTAATAGCTTCAATTCTAGACGTAATTGTTTTTCGGGACAAACTTACTGCTTCAAAATCCCTTGTTTTTTCAGGACACAAAATATCACTTACTTGAAGTAAACAAGTTTTTACAAATTCGCCATCAGAAAATGTTTTGTTACTTTTAGCAATATTGTATGCTACAACATAGGTGGCACGTGTAGCAAGCTTTTGAGAGCTGTTCTGCTTTTTAAAAATATTTTGCTGACCTGATATTTGCTTACGTAGAGCTCCTGATTTTTGCTTCCATTCTTCTTCAGTCATCTTTTCATAAGTGGCGTTGTTATGTTTTGTCATGAAATGTCGAGAGAGGTTAAATTCCTTGAATACGGCTACAGCTTCATTGCAAATTAGGCACACAGGTTTATCCTTAATAGGTGTAAAAAAGTATTTCCAAGTCCATTCATCTTTAAAAACACGACATTCTGAATCAACTTTACGTTTTTTAGTTGCCATTGTACCGGTCAAAAAGCACACTACCGACAAACTCAACTATATAAATACAAGTCAGACTAAGAGTTGCAGAGGTGACGTGGCCTACGTGACTGTCTGAACTACACTGACCTTGAGAACAGCCGACGGACAAAACAATATTGCTAGCGCCGATTCATCCCGAACTTGACCGAGCAACACTGAACGATCTACAGGACAGGCCACACGCATCGCACTAAATCGCCATACTACCGATATAGTTACATTTTCTACGGAAAGAAAACACGCGATGCAAACTCAGTTAGTGTTAGATGCGATAATACCATACCTAAGGCTCCCGTTAACTATTATAGCTGCACAAAAAAATTATCACTTCCTATGTGCAATTAATTTTAGGGGTTAATCAAAATTGTGTCGCGGGCCGGATCAGACTAGCCCGAGGGCCGCACTTGGTTCGGGGGCCGTACTTTGCCCATGACTGTCCTAGGTCATATAGACCCTAAGATAAAATGTTTTGAATATTTTTATGTTTTTTTTAGAAAAACATAATAACTGAATACTGACAAAATCAATGTAGTTATTAAAAACAAAAAAGGTTAAAATATAGTTAAGTTTGTATATCATACATGTTCAATAGTTCTGTCAGCTATATATTAACCGCCCACGGTGGTAAGGGGAATTATAAGCTTGAATTTTTGAGCAGTGTAACAACCCATACAACATTAAAAAAAATATTGGAACTACCTTAATTAATGCAACCAGTTATGACAATGTGACTGGACTACTGTTCTTTCAGACAATTTATAATTTTTTTAAATGATAGGCCTACTATTCAATTTCTGGATCTTAAGTTTTAAAATGTAATATTGTCGGTAAACAATATTTTTAAGTTAAGTTTTTACTTGGAAAAACAGTGTTTGTTAGGTAATTGCAAAAACTGCCAACTCTAGTTCATTCTTAGTGTTTGTGATTTTTTAACACTTTATCATAATTTGAGATCTATATATAGTTACAAAATTAGAATGATATTAACGTTTTGTTATGAGCGTAATTTTATTAACAGTTAAAAATGTTATGTTGTGTTGCAGTCGTCAATAGAAGCTGAGGTGAAAACACTGTTAAGTCTGAAAGCTGACTTTAAATCTGTAACCGGTCAAGATTGGAAGCCTGATTTAGTGATCAATACTTCAAAAAGCACTGAAAGCAAATCTCAACCTCAAGATTCTAATCAAATATCTGAGAAGATTGCAGCTCAAGGAGACAAAATAAGGAAACTGAAAGAAGAGAAAGCTTCGAAAGAAGTTTTAACACCCGAAGTTAAAATTTTACTAGACTTGAAGAAGGATTTCAAGAATCTAACTGGACAGGAATGGAAACCTCAAGAAAGTAAACCAGTTAAAGTGGATTCAAATTTAATTTCTGAAAAAATTGCTCTTCAAGGTGACAAAGTTCGCGAGTTAAAATCGAACAAAGGTGATAAAAATACAATAGCAGCTGAGGTTAAAGTGTTGTTGGAATTGAAGGCTGAATACAAAACATTAACAGGTGTAGATTGGAAACCTTCGGCAACTGTCACGACTAATCCTGCTCCGGTACCTACAAAACAGAATCCACTCGAAGTGAATGACAAAATAGTTAAACAAGGGGATAAAATAAGAGAACTGAAAAGTAATAAAGGAAACAAAACTATAATCGATCAAGAAGTAAAAACTTTGTTGGCTTTGAAAGAAGAATACAAGGCCCTGACTGGTCAGAATTGGAGTCCTGAGTTAAATAAGAGTGCTTCACTCAACACCCCGGTAGTTCCTGTAGTTGAAAGTTTAAACACTAGTATGTCGGGAAATGCTGTAGAAGAACTGACAGCTAAAGTTAACGAACAAGGAAACATTGTTCGACAGCTAAAATCTAGTTCTGCTTCAAAGGTAATATTTCTTTACACACTTCCCTTCTTTTGCATATGAACTAATTATAAGTTGCTTCTTTTATTAATGTATCTGTAAGAGTTTTGACTCAATTACCTTTAGTTTAGATGATTATGAATTGAGAACCATTTAAAAATCCAACTTTAATGATTTGTAAATTCTCTTTTGTATTTACTACTAATATTTTTATTACTATTTATTAATAATTGCAGATAAGTTCATTTCAGTAATACTTTCTCTTGTTTCTGTTCAGGACGAAGTAGATAAAGCCGTTAAAGAATTGTTGGCTTTGAAAACTGAGTATAAAGATTTAACCGGCACAGACTTTCCAGTAGCAGGAAGAGGTTCTTCAAAGAAGGAAAAGGAACCCAAACCAGGAGCTCAAAAGAAGGAGAAGGAATCCAAACCAGTTGCTCAGAAGAAGGAGAAACCTGTCAAGGAAAAAATTGTTGATGTATGATTAGTTTTACAATTTTATATAATACCAATTCTAAGGTATCGTTGAATACTTTATTGATGAATAGTTGTAGTAAATTTAATGTAGTTTATGAAATTGTTAGTAAATGGTGTACCTTACTTTGCAGGCTGGGACAAAGAAAATAATTGTAAACTTTTTTAATCCTTTTTCCTTTTTTTATATACTTGGTTTGATCTGTTTTTGTGAAAGAAGATTCGTTATGGAATGGCACTTGTTCATTTTTTTTTAAATTTTAAGCATTTTTTCTGTTAATTTGTAAGTGTTTTAAAAAAAATATTGTAATGCAAGAATTTGTTACTTTTTTATGGTTAAATATATCTTTATTGGGAATTATTTTCTATTAAAATAAGTTTAAGTTCAAAGGTCTCTCACAAGATATCTTGTACACTATATCAGTTTGGAAGCTTTTGTATGAATTTCCTTCAAATAGTCAGTTGTTCTTTCTTTGTCATATATATATTTTTATTTAATTTACTAAATTTTAATATTAACATATCACACATCAAAATCATTTTTGTAATTAACTAAGAAATTATTCAATTTTGGCAAACAAAGGAAAGTTAATTGTACAGATTGTGTGAATATGATATTTTAAGAAATCAGTTAAAAAATATGACTTTTTCAAAAAAATGTATAAAACACAAATAGTTCTAGGTTTAAAAACTACCACTATTAACTATACATTTATAAGAAATATCTTATTCTTATAAATGTCAGTCAAATGGTGTGTATGGTTTAAATCTCGTACTAACTACAACATTTTGAAGTCATCATCAACAAAATTTGTTCATTCAGGTTGGAGCAGAAGATAATGCTACAGGAGGTACAAAAAAACAAACCCGACTCGGAATTGAAGCCAAAAAAGATGAAAACTTACCAGACTGGTATTCTCAGGTAGTGTTAGTTTAGATTTGTATTTCTTAAAGTTTTACAAGTAGTTGTAAGCGGCTACCGTGGCTTTACGAAGATTTTAAAAATAAAAATTACTGGTAGTATTAGAAAACAAAAAATTGCATAATGTTGGACACAAGTCTGGAATGTATTTAATAATTCGAAAACTATTAAGCAAAACTGAATGAAACTTTAATGTAATCTTAAAAATCTGCAAAAATATCATGGCAACAAGAATATTTTCAAAATTTAGATATTTCTGTAACAAAGCGTAAGAATTATTTCTGACTTAAGGATTGAATTCAGCATGCTTTCACTTGGATGCCCTAGCACTTCACTCTCACAAACAAATCAAACACTAATAACGTTTTGTTAACCATTAAAAGTAACATAACCAACAATTGAAATGACTAACAAATAAATGGAGGTAAGGGAAGAAAGATAATTGTATGGTCTCATCCATTTTCCCGTTCAGGCCTAGTTTCTGATTTATTTGATCGATCGCTCACTGCATCAAACAAAACGTTTGAAGCAAACGAAATTAATCGTTTCGTCTTGACTGGAAACAATTTGAATCAAACTGACTGAAACAAATAAGCAAAGCTACAATATTTTGTAGTTGGTTTTATTGGGTGTCCTAGTTCACTATTAGTTCTAATGAATAATGTCTTCTGATTATTTCACCCTTTGCGCTTGGTTGGAAAGTACTGCTGGCCATACGATATTCTCAGTCAGCTCTGAATATTTATCGAATTAAACATCCTCACAGCTCGGATGGCCAGCCTGACTGGCCGCTTACGATACTGTTGTCAGCTCTGCCGCTAATTTGACTTTGCGGCGTCAACAGCTCTGAATTATTTTTCACTACAATCTGAAATGTTGTTAGTGGGTATTTATTTCTTGTTTAACAACTTCGTGGGCTTTTAGTAAGTCTTTTATTTTGCCATACAATAAAGTAGATACCGTATATTATATATTGTTATTGGTGAGTTTTTGGTTTAGCTGTAAATATATAGATATAATATATTTTAATGAATAAAATAAACCATTGGGTCCATTGTATACAACTTATCAAACAACATTTTTAGGTAATTTAAAATAAAATTAAGAACTTAACAAAAAAACACTTAAAACCTATAATAAAATAATTAAGTTTTGTTGTATTAAATTACTTCAAACTTTAAAACGCTAGCCTAGACCACTGCAATGTAAAACTAAACTGCTGGTAAGGTTATAATGTAACTAATATTCCTACGTTTTGATACAACACAGACCAGAAAAAAAAACGGGAATTAATTAGATTAAGATTTGGACTCTAGATTTCAGCACAATCCAGACAAAATAAAACTACTAAAAATAAATTAATTCAGTTCATTTGTGTGGCCAGTCCTACTGGCCATCCGGGCGTTAGAGGGATTTTACCTTGTCCAGTACTGCTGGCCATCCGAGCTGAGAGGAACGTAACTTGCAAAAACAATTCAGACTTGATAAAGAAATGGCTGTGGCCAGCACTACTGGCCATCCGAGTCCAGAGGACTTTTATTAAAAATCCTACCAGAGTGCAAAGGGTTAATAAAACAAAAAATTTATTTATTTTTTTTAAACAAATTTTTTTAAATCTAAGCATTGAGTTCTCCGTTTCGGCTGAACGTCAGGTTCATGATTTCAAAAATTCAATCATAGAATCAACTGATGTAATTGCTTTCCAATCGGTGCAATTGTTTCCTCTTAGGTACCAGTTGATAAAACTGTTCATCAGACTGATCAAGGGACTCTAAGGGGAACGGAAATATCGACTTATAGTTTCTTCGGTGTTGCTTCCCAATTGTCTTTGAACGCTCACAAAGTCCTTTCAAAAGTATTTATTATTCAAACCTACCTTTCATAAAATGTTTGATGGATGTAAGATGTCCAGTTTTACGTGTATGCGATAACTGCAAAATCCTACTTATCCAATATTTTACCTTTACTTTGTGAACAATGTATGATCAAAATCTCAGATCATCCTTAAAATATAATAGTTCTCATTGTACATAATACATTACTCTACACATTGTTCGATAGAGAAAACAAACACAGTTCCTTATGGTAAACTTTGCTGTTTACCACTATATTGAAGCTTAACCCTTTCCCCGGTATTCCGTAGTAACTCGTAGCGATTTATTTTTTTCACTCCCCGGGTTTCCGTAATAATCCGTAGTAGAGCTTTAAATACGTATAACTTCGCCATCTGTTGGAATATTTTAAAACTAACTTCAGAAATGTGTTGGAGAACATTTTACAGTATAGTTGTATATCATTTGTTATTTCTTCCAGCTGTTTAGGGTTTTAAATCTGTGTTTATAATCATCTGTAGCACAACTTTTGTAAACCAAGAGTCACGTAAAACATGGCTAGACTGAATTTAAAATACATGGTTAATTTTTTAATTTATTAAATGTAGTTTTGTAATAATTGGACACAAATAAAACAGACAGTTTATGGCCTAACAAATATAAAGTTTCTCCTAACATTTTTGTAAAAGTTAAAACTGTGAGTGAACTTTTTTTTTCAATTTGTTTTTTATTTGGACTTAAAAAAAATTTCAGTACTGCATTAGGTAAGTAAATACCGGGGAAAGGGTTAATGCAATTTTTTGCTATATTTTTTCTTTTCTATTGGTGGTTCAGTCTGGTAATTATTTTAACATAGACCTCGTAGGCATTTATTCTTGTTCTATTTCTATAGATTAGTAGATTCAATAGTAGAGAAACTGTAAGAAGACGTTTCGTTTAACCCGATTTCGAGTAACTGGTATTTTACTGTATTTAAAATTGTAAAATTCTTAAAGTAGTAGAGGGCCTTTATTTACATCTCTTTTAAACAATACAAATTAACTAAATAAAAGAAATACTAATGGTTAAATGTTATTAGAGAGAGTTCAATCGTTTATTATACTGTTGTACAGTACAAGGAGAATAAGTGAGTTAAATTAATATTGGGTAAATATTGAACATAACTCTTATAATTATGAAATTCGAAAAAGACTTTAGATCTGAATTTCCTGGCCCTAAAATAACTCTGCATAAGTGAGTTTTGTTAAATTGGACGATATTTTCCCATTTAAGCTTACATACATGATCAGCTTGTGCATTGGTAAGTACTAAAAATGAAGTTAATGAACTTGAAAATTAAAAATCTTACCTACTTTGCCCACATGTGTTAAAAATTATTTCAGATCTGTGTGACAGGATGGCTGATCACAAATAAACAGTTCCTTGTGTCATTTGTCTTCTTGCTTATCAGCCTTTCTTAGCTTTTGTCTTTTTTTTCCCTGACGCGTTTTGTCTACCCAAAACGCGTCAGGCGAAAAAAAGACAAAACTAAGAAAAGCGGATAAGCAAGAAGACAAATGTTTCAAGCATCTTAGCAGAAATAATAATAAAAAATGCAGTTCCTTGTATATTTGTAGATATAGTAGATGTATATATTTCCTTGTTTTAAAATTATCACTTGTGATTAAATTATTACATTTATTTTACAATGATTATATTATATTCTAACAATTACAATTACCCAATACAGACATAATATATTAGCTAATTAACATAATAAATACCAATATCACAAAGAACAAAAAAAAGTGAGTGAGGTGAAACTACATAGGTTCTAGAAACAGTTGATTTTAATGCATACCGGTTATATATGATCTGCTTTGAAATCAGAAATCATTTAAAATGGATGTATTTTTGCAATTCTTTTGTTTACTTCTTTCTTGACAGGTAAGAAACAAATTAGGCCTACAAACATAAAACTATACTATACATTATCATTAACTATCTTGATCTAATATTGTTATCTATATATATAAAATTCAATGTATGTCCGTATGTTTGTCCTTTATGCGTTACCAAACCGTCCATCCGATTGCTTTGAAATTTTGCATAGTAACACAGGTTAACCCTGGGAAGGTTTTAGGCCATTTACCGAAGTCCTAGGACATTAGGGCTACGCCCCAGTGGCCCTCAAAGTTTCAATGTTAATCTTATGGAAGGTCAATCTTAAGGAAGAAGAAGGAAGATTTCTTTTGATTTTATCAGGGGCACAAAAAACAGCTGTTCGTATGAAAAGCTTAAAACAGCTGATTTTGATCAACAACTGATTTGGATCAAAAACTGAATATAATTTTAGGTTAGGCCTACAAAACTAATTATTAGTATCAGGTTGATTTGTCTATCCGTGCAAAGCCGGGTCGGGCCAGCTAGTTTATCATAAAAGTTTGGTCTTTTGTTAATTTATAAATATAGGCCTACTGACGATGAAAAAATTAGTGAATTTTAAAATTAGCAATAATGAAGTTTTGCCTAAATGACAGAATTCAAAATGTTTGTAATTAAAATAGTTGATTCAAGTAGGCCTATGATAAAAGTGTATGATCTTCTGTATTGTTTTTCAAAATGTATTTCAAAAATTAAATAAATATTAAAACGTGTTCAGTTAATGTACAGTCTAATACGCAAATGTCTACTGGTTCCCTATGCTGTGTATTAACACAGTACTTGCGACGCATATAAAAGACTGTCTGACGTACATTACGGAGAGTGTAGAAATGATTCTCTCTCTTCTCAAACTACACATGGGAGTCAAACGATCCTCCTACACTTTCCTTTCAACTGCCAGTTGAAGTCGGAGTAGGGGAAGCGTTTTAATTTTCGCCTGAAACAGGCCAATTTGATTTACCATGCTTAAGGAAGCTTCACTTTAAAAACACAGAAGAAAAAGAAAGATTAAGGACTTAAATAAATATTGGCTTTAAATGTACTTCCAGCCTAGAGAAGATACTGCCTCCTTCCTGGTAACTGGTAATGTGTCATATCTTCATTCTGTAATCTTGTTATAATTGTTTTATGTTATATTATTTGTTAACCAGTTTCAAGGTACCTACTTAAGTTAAGCGTTTTTAATTGACTCAAAACTTCGATGTTCCCTAAGCGGAGCTTGTAATAAATGTAAACATCTGACTCTTTACGATCAAGTAAAAACTGGCCATCATTAAGTAGCCTATCTAAAGGAAAGCGAAAACACAAACAGTATCATGTGTAATTATTACAATATAAGGGCATCAATAATTTAAAATATAAAAAAACAAAAAGACCGAACTAAAAAAGTTATCTGCTCAACAAAGGCTGTAATAACAAAACAAAATTGTGTCTAGAAATACTTCTAAAATGCATAAACTGGGCTACCATACAGTGTTTTGAACCTGTGACTGAGTCTGTATGATAAATGAAAAGACAAAACAATTTCACCAGGAGATGGACTTGCCAAGTAAAGAATGTGTGTATTCTGATAGCTGGCTTCCAAAATTTAAAGTTGGCATGAAATTTTTATAAATTGATAAAAACACAACTGAAAATATGAGGAAAATTTGTTGCATGATTTGTTTCAGTGCATAATTTAACTCCTTGTCAAATTTACAATGCCGAAAATTCATATTTGATTTTTCTTTATTATTCAGAAACACGAAAAATGCAGGTGGTCCCAGCCATGGCAGATTAAAAAGCTTCTGCTGTATGTAATTTGTAAGATTCATTACCTACGAAATGTATACTTATAGGATTACTCTTTTGTCTTTCTGTAATAGTTGATTTTCTCCAAAACTGATAAAGCATGCTATCCCGCAGATATTCCAACTAGGAGAGACTCCCACACACATATTTTATAATTTCCTTTTCACCTTCCAACTGATCATTAGAAAGTACCAAAATGGTAAAGATTTTACTACTTTTGCAAAGTTTTTTAAAAAATTACAGACAAAATCTATATTAATTTTGGCAGAAAATATAATATTTTAAATATCAGTTTTTTCTTGTTTTGTAATAATATTATCAAAAAGTGTATTTGTTAAAAAAAATGTAATAAGGAATGTTTTTTACAAATATGTATATTTTTAAAAAATTTCTAAAATATATTAAGGGAAATATGAGGTTTGTTTACCTTTTTTTAGACATAAACTTTATTAAATTGCAAAAGGTATAACATGTTGAGAAAATTTTTAATATTTTAGAACCTGGAAAGTAAATATAGTCACGGAAACCACTTTCACAAATAAATAGCTGTCGGAACATAACCAAAACTTTACAAAAGATTACAGTCGATAGCCAAAATTCATAACCTTCTAATTATTTACAGTGGACACTATATTTTGAATTATTAAAATGGAAGCAATATAAAGTGTGAAACTTCACCTTTTATATTGTTTCAAAGAGATTGGATTATAGTTTCACCCCAAAAAAGCCGCTAAAATTGTGGCCAATGTTTATGTATTAAAAGTCGACGATTACTATTAGAGCAAAAACTAAAATTTGTCTTGTCAATAATCTACTTTTACCAGAATGTTAATAAAGATGTCGAATTAGTCATAACTTCAAAGGTGATACTATATTAAATGAGTAAATCAAATTATTAAGTTTACAAACAGGAGTTATACAAAAAAAAACTAATAAACCAGCAAGACTTACAAACAACAAAAATCTAAACTGATTAAAAAAAAAACTAAATCAACCTTTAACCCTTTGAGGAGTAATCACATCATATGACGTGATTTCATTTCTTCCACATCTTACATTTTGACATGCTTCCAGAGTAAGAATTTTTTTAATCATAATTATTAAATATTATTGTTTATTATATCCATTTTTTAACACATTTACAACTTTAAATGATTTTTAACACATTTATTGCTTTAAAATGATTGAAAAATCAAGGTCCATTCTCACAGTTTATAAAACACTTCAAAGTTTGTATAATTTAAAATCACAAAATAAAAGAGATTTAAATTTATAACTAAGAAATCAAACAGCAACACAAATCTGTAGCAACAAGCAGCTCACAAACAAAGTACAGTACAACCTGTCATATTCGGACTAATGTGGCCGACCGGCCAATCCAGATATAGCAAGGTCATTTATAAATAGTCAAAGGTCCCAAAACAATGAAAGCCATTATTGTTGAATACTATTTTTAGATGTTTCAAGCGGTTTGGACTTGTATTTACTGTACTACAATGTATTATATAGGCTAACAAATTAACGTTCTGTACACAACCATAGACTATTGGTAATTAAAAGTAAACAATAAAAAGAAAACTGTTTACATTGTAAAAACACAATTTTAATTATTACAGTACAGTAATTAAATAATTACAGCAATTAAATATCTAAAGTATGTAGGTACAGTACTGTACTTATAAACACACTAGCTTTAAAAAAATTACCGGTAGGCCTACAGTTCGGCACAGTAAAATATAAATTAAGTTTTACTTACAGTACCGTAAAGGAATGCTAATAACTACATCAGTTTTTAAAAAAGGTTGTGATTTTCGGGGAGAGAGTCATTGACCGTTTCAAGGTCACAGCCTGCTAAGTATAGACTAAGCGCGGCATTATTCTAGCTGTAACTTTCACTTTTCCACCCCATCCGCCACACAACCAAAACATGAAAATTTGTTTGGAGATGCGCCCGGTTATGGGAGGGTCCGAATGTGACAGGTCGTACTGTAGTCAACAAAGTGAGAAATCCGCGGGGGCAGAAGAAAGAAGCAAACAATGCGATGTGGCAGTTCCGTCTACACAATGTCATGCTATTTTTAGTAGGAAAATCGCCTCCTAAAATCTTTACCTTTCCTCGTGAGATAACCTTTATATAGGTGGCCTTTTAGCTGATTGGCTGGCATACCTGACTTTAAAGCTCTAGTTTGATTAAGATGTTTGTGTAATGTGAAAAAAGTGCATATTATAAAAGTAAAATTAGCGAAGTAGGTAGTTTGTACAACTTATTGTTTTCATGCCAAACATAACTTCTTATAATTTTGAGACCAGTTTCCATGAGTAATTTCTTATTCTAGTACCCTACAACTTGTAGATTTTAGACAAGACTTCTTCAAACAAAAGAAGTTCTGAATAATGTTGTTTGACATATCTTTTCATATGATGTAGGTGTTGCAAAAAGGGGAAATGATAGAGTACTATGACGTCAGCGGATGTTACATCTTGAGACCGTGGTCTTTTGCCATCTGGGAGAGTATTCAAGCATGGTTTGATGCACAGATCAAATCCAGAGGTGTAAAGAACTGTTACTTCCCTATCTTTGTGTCCAAGGCTGTGTTAGAGAAGGAAAAAAGTCATATAGCTGATTTTGCTCCAGAGGTTAGTGTCAGAATCTAAGCAACATAATATTTTTTCTTTGAGGATAAGGTTTTCTTAAAATAAAGTTTCAATTCCACTGTGATAGTCCACAGATTATGAAAATTGAATTTCTGTATATTTGCCAACAATCTACTAATCACTTTTTAAAATATCTTCTTACCTTAAAGTGTTTCTATTGAACTTTCTTGCTATTCATCCGTCATCAGTTTAACAATCTTAAGTTTTAGATAAAATACATTTGAAAGATTATATCATTCACCCTTCATTCATTCATACATTTTTTGTAATCTTTAATATTGCTTCTTCGTTAGGTTGCGTGGGTAACCAAGTCCGGAGATACTGACCTAGCAGAACCTATTGCTATAAGACCAACTAGTGAGACTGTCATGTATCCTGCTTACGCTAAGTGGATACAGTCGTATAGAGATCTGCCACTCAAGCTTAACCAATGGAACAACGTAGTAGTAAGTATAGTGTTACATTTTATAATGAGTACAAATAACCATACAGGTGTCGGTACCATTCACCATTAATGTGAAAAAGGGCTTGATTAAAATACATTAAAATTGTATGGTGAAAAAATTCAACCGTTTTTTTTAGAAACTTTGAATAAGAAAAGTATTTATATTTTTTATTTTATGCATATTCTTGGTGTCTTCTGTTACAAAGTTGTTTATTATTTTTAGAGATGGGAGTTTAAACATCCTCAACCTTTTCTAAGGACACGAGAATTTTTGTGGCAAGAAGGTCACACTGCATTCGCTTCTAAAGCTGAGGCTGATGTAGAAGTCCTGGATATACTTGGTATGAATTAGAGTAATATATATGAATAATATCAGTATTAAGAGTCTGCAGAGTGGTGAAATTTAATATGTGAATCATACACAGAGGATAATGTTAAAATGTTTTAGTCTTCCGAGGCATTGGTTTAATATTGTAAAAATGGAGCAAGCCATTACAAAATAGGCATATCAGGAAAAGAGGTGTTTGGGGTTAGAACACTCCCTACTGATAGAAAAATTAACATCAACCCTTTCCACTCGAGTGACGGGGCAGCCCCGTACCCTACTAATCTGCACGAGCTCCTATGTCGGACGAGCCCTGAACTCGCTATAATAACGTTCTTTGATTGCATTTGAACAGACATAGTTACTTTGATGACCGCTATTGTTGACGTTTGAGATGTGCTGCTATCTGTGGACTTTTTTTAGGACCATTTGAGTTCAGTTTCTGTGGTAAATAAATCTTAGAAAATGTAATGTTTGCTGTCTTTGGCCAGTCTGTAAACAGCTGTCTGCTCTCGCTGTTGTTTGGTTCTTACTTACTACGCAGCGTTTTAGTGAGCTTACGCGTTGTTTAGTTTTGTTGTACTAGGTTATCGTGTGTAATTTCACAGTTTATTTTTGAATATTGTTCGTTTTATAATAATAATGATTGTTGTGAAATAAAATGAATGAAAACGACGGCAGTTTGTTACAAAATGACGTTAGTGGCGACGGAACTTTTGTTTCGAACCTGAGTGATTAAAATATTACCAATCAGTTTGTAAGTTAAAACGTCAAAAATTGTCTAAACCTCCCTTTTGTTTAGAGTATTTCTTCCAGTTCATAAGCTCCTCACCGTACTTTGACTCTAGATACGCCTATACAAACTCATAATAATTAACTAAGTTTTCCATCTAATAGTGTTTTACTACATCTTGTAGAATACAGTATTTAACAAGCATATATTAACCTGCACCCAACAAATTAATAATTTGTTCTTTTTTTATAATGAAAACATTTATGTCTTGATAGTATAACTATGGGCGTGCTAGTCTAGTACCTTTTACTGACCAAACAATTATTTTGAAAACAAAATTTCTGCAGTTTTTGAAAGATTATATTGTTATAATTAGAATAATTCTTGTCTAATTACTCATACATGTGCTTGAATCATCTTGAACTCCTATATATTTTGTGATTTAAATGTCATTAGCTCTTTCACATATAAATCCAAAAAATGCAACATTCAATCACTTATTTAAAACAAATAAAAGATGGACAAGTGTTGTTTTTAATCTATTTGAATGATTGATCAATCTGTAGATTGATTTTCTCGTACTTCATAAAAATATTTGATTATTTTGTGAATTTTATCCTTTTTCACTACTCAGTATTTAGCAATAGGAGTCCACATTTATGGTACTGCTAGTAGAATTTTACTTTCTTCTTCAATCCTAGTGGTGATTTATTCTTCTTTCCTTTCTTCCATTTTCTAAAACAATGCTTGAAGTTTACTAGTTTATTCTCCTATTAGCATATTCTTGAATGCAACGTAGGAAACATTTTTATGAACTTAATTTTAGGGAAGAAATGAACAACTAAGTACTAAAATAAACTGAGGAGAGAATAAGTTGTGGTATCTATCGTCTGTTTATAACAACTAAAACTTTTAGCCAGTAAATTTAAAAGATTATTATTACAATAATTACATCTGGTTATATTTGAGAGCCACCTACTCTTATGGTTGTTTTCACTCTCACCGGCCTAACACTGGCAATCCAAAACATTTGTTTTTGAATTCTTTCATATATAAAGATACATTGTATTAAATAACAATTAATTTTAATATTTGTTTTCTTTATCCCACTAGCATGACTCTCCCCCAACAAATTCACTCAATTTTATACTTGAAATTAGTTATTTTGTAAATCAACTATTATAATGCAACACTTACACAAGTAAAAAAAGTTAAAATGTCGACGACACAGTGCTGACTAAATCAAAGTACCTTACTATTGGCTCACACGGTATTTGTTACCAACTCTTAAAACAGTGAGTCGGTACACTTAGCACAGTAATTAAATCAAAATTTTAAATAAGATGGAAATGTTAATTAAATAGAAAAGTTTTAATGACGAAAATGGTTACACAAAATTTGCGGCTGTGCGTTTCTATGTGCGACGGTTGTAGTTCCTAAACAGTTTCATTTAAAAAGAGATTGTAATGTTTGCTCTCACAAAAAACTGAAAGTAAGAAATTAAATTACAAGTAAAAAATACTTCGGAAACATAATGAAAATTAAATAGAATTGTCATTTAGTTTAGGCTAGGTTATGTCTACCATCTTTTCTATTTTAATCTATTCTAAATTTGTTTTGTTAATTTGCTTTTATCTAATAAATTACTATTCATTCTTTTATTTGTCTAGAGATGAACCCATGATGCTGCCAGTAATTTGTTGGATCAGTTTCTGGTACTTCAATTTAATATTAAAAAACAACAGTTGAAATTTCTTGTCTAGTGGCGTATTATTTAATCATTATTCATCTTAGATATTCATAAAAAGAATATAAAATGAAACAAAGACATATATATTGGTAAACAACTGACCAAAATAAATGCCTTACAATAGGATAGGTCAAAAAAAGAAAAGTACTTCAAATCACTCATCCTTATCAAACATTTTTGTTTTACACAAAAAAACTTCACTTGAAAACAAAAATTGTCATGATGGATGTTCAACAAAAATTTTAATTTTAATTTAAATAAAAATTAAAGTTAATTGCACTGCAGGATCAAACTTTCATTCGAAAAGTTAAATATT
This sequence comes from Philaenus spumarius, assembly GCA_018207615.1. Taxonomy (NCBI): domain Eukaryota; kingdom Metazoa; phylum Arthropoda; class Insecta; order Hemiptera; family Aphrophoridae; genus Philaenus; species Philaenus spumarius. The sequence continues at coordinate 778,342 of JAGFPH010000237.1, read as the reverse complement.
CTTCCGAAAACAGTCCACAACAGTCGACGTTTCTTCCATTACTAAATATTCCTGTAAACTGTTTTACAACATTTCTTGTTTAATTCCATTTTATGTTAAAATTACTTTGAGTCGAGACTACTAACATACGTATGAGCGCACCAAATTCCTTTCTACTTTCTCTGTTTGCTTTTTAATGCATAAGCAAGCCTCAATTCGTAATACATATAAAAACTATCTAAGCCGTTACAAGCATTTGGGTCTTTAATGTTAGTCTTATTCATGTGAGAATACGCTGTATAGCTGTTTTATTTTTTCTTCCATTATTTATTTCTGACGATATTATTTATTTGTGCTTCTATTTATTAATTATTATATTTCTATTAAAGTTTTATTTATAATTAAACTTTTTTTTTAAGTTTGATTTTGATTACTAATTATTTTAAGTTTATACTTAAGTTAATCCTTGAAAGATATTTAAGAATTATCATTATATTTATTATAAAAAATTCACATATGTTACAAGATCATATATTACTAATTTTTTTAATATTGTTATACAAATAGCTTTGTACCAACTTTGCCACTGACAAAATTTTAATATATTTGACTATAAATAATTTCATAAATGCATGCAAACTCTATACATATTTACTACAATACACAATTTTATTATTAATAATACAATTTTTTAAATATTTTTTAACATGTTTTTATCAATAAAATTAGACTAATGTATAAAGTAAAACTTAACATTTGTTGACAGAAAACTTGTTTTTTTAAGTTGTAAATTAGACATTTATGAACAGGAAATAAGCACCAGACCTGCAAAATATGTCCGATCGCCCGAACGAGGTTTGGGGGGAAATTGGGACTGAGCTGGGAAAATTTTGCCCGGAAAAAAATCCACAAAAATAAGGAAAATATAATTATTTTGGGGGAAAATAAATTAGAAATGAATGGGAACAAAGGTCGGCCTAATCGGTTTGTACGATACATATACATAAACACCAACACACACAGACAAAGTGTGTTGTCTGCTCTCTGCTGCAAGCTACAAGTCGGACAGCGTTCCTATTTAATTTTCACCACACAAAATACCGTTTGGTCGAGCCGCCGATACGATATTAATCTTCACCGCACAAAATATTGTATTGCCGAGTTGCTGATACGATATTTTTGTGCCAGTTGATGAATGGCAGTTTTCTGATTCTTGACTGGCGTTCAAATACTTTTGTTAAGTATTAAAAAAATATGATACCGGTATGCACATTTTGATTAGTTTCATACAAATGATATTATTCAAGCGATAAGAATTCAATCATATTAAACCAAATTATATAACGAAACTTAATGCATAGGTATTGCTGATGTTTTTAATTTGTTTTACCAAAATTCGAAATCAGTAAAATGCTTACAATGTGATGACTCGTTTGTTTCCTTTTTCATTGCGTAGAAGGGGGGTGGAGGGAGGGGTATTCTGTTAACTGTCATATCTCATATCTTTCGTTTCGAGTTTTCCACCCCAAGTAGCAATGGTATATAAGTATCTTTCCACGAAGTGGTATAAGTGGACGAAGTATCTTTCGTTTCGTATAAGTAGCAAGTGGTCTAGGTGGTTTTTATTACTGTTATGTTCAAATTTATATAGGTAGTGATTTTTCCGACGCAATTATTTATTATTGTGTTTATTATTGTTTTGTAAGAGGCAATGTTGTGAACCATCGGAGGGTTATTAAGTATTATATTATAGTGTTTTGTAATATTTGTAGTAGTGACTGTGGTAGGTAATTCGGTAATTGAATTGGAACTAATAAAACATAACATCTAACTTTGTATTTACCACTTAAGTATTAGGCCTAATTTTAAACATGATAAAATAGTAATAATAAAGTTGTATTTTTTGTTTTAAACCTTTTGGGACCATCTGACGATATTTCACCGTAGATATTTAATTTCACCGTAGTTAATTAAGTAAAAATAATGCATTTTTTTTTTTTGAAGATTTATATTGGAATGTATAATGAATATAATAATTATTATTAAAACATAATGTCAATAAATATGTTGAAATAGATAAACAAATTGTGTAATGTCCGGCACATCTGTAGCGAATAGCGATCAATTTTGGGGAAATTTTTAGTGAAAAAAAGTGTGTTCTGGTAAGCACCAATGTAATTTAAGGTTAAACGTTATATATTTATTATGGTCATAAAAAATTATAATTATTGTTGCCTACTAACTTTCATAATATTTCTTGTAGGATCAACCGACTTGGAATATTACAGGCATGATTTTCTATGAGTTAATATCAATAATGTTTCTTTTTTTTATATTATGTTTTATAATTATTCTTGGCTTTCAGATCTATATGCCAGGATTTACACAGACTTATTAGCAATACCTGTAATAAAGGGTCGTAAGACAGAGAAAGAAAAATTTGCTGGAGGTGATTATACTACCACAGTAGAAGCTTACGTGTCAGCGAGTGGCAGAGCTATTCAGGTAAAATTGGGAAATTATTTAGAAATCATTTATTTGTTATTTTAGTGAGTTCAGGAAGAGAACAAGAATTTATTTGTATAAAATAATTGCCATGTGGTTTAAAAAAACCCTAACTTTTTTAAATTGTAAAATAAATGTTAAATGGAACTGGTATCAAGTATTATATCATTTCATTGTGCTATGGCCTTAACCTTTTCAGGAGTAATGACGTTTAGAAACATCACGAGCTCCCTTTTGCAGAGGAGTGACTTACGAAACCTAAAATGTCTAGAGCAGTAAAACAATTTGTTTTTAAATTAGTGAATCTTCAAACATGTCTTTTATTATGATACAAAATAAAATAGGCAAATTGTATCAAAAAACATAAATCACAAATACATTTTTTCTTTGTATGAAAATCTTCAAAACATGAGTATATTCACAATGGCACATTAAAATCAGGACACTGAAAGGTTCTGTCCATTTGTTTTTTTGTTGATGTATTGTAGCATTGCTTTTGAAACTTCCTTGTTTGTGCTTCTGGTGTTGGAGGACTGTGGTGTCCTGCATTGGATGTCTGTTGCTGCTTAATACTACGTCTTGTCTCGGGACAATAGCCTTTTCTTTTCTCGGTGTTTGATGCATCTCGAATATCTTTTTTTATAATTGATGAGCAATATAATAATATGCAAAATACACATGTACACGTAATAAACATAACGATCCAACAAATAAAATATCAAATAAGAATAAATGCCGACCACTCCGAGTTCGAACAACAAATATAACTCGGCTTATTTTACCGCAAAATAGTATCCAGATACCTGTGGTGTGCTGTTAGTGTAAAGTCAGATGATTATTTTTCACCATTTTACCCAGGAAATGGTGCTAAAATATCTGTGAAGTCTGACAGTCGGATGAAATAAGACAGTTTCGTACTTGTAGAAAGTGAATAATTTATTCTTAATAGGAAATTGCTGCCTCTAACGCCTCTCCTCTCTCAATAAAGAGTATTACTCTCACCCATCCCTTCCAATATTCCGCTCAGACATCAAAATTATTTTGTATAAAGATTCTTAAATATTAATGAGAGTGGGGAGGCTAGCAAAACTCTACAAATGAAATTCCAGAACATCACCACTCCTTTTGTAATGTTTGCATATTTAAGTGCAATTTGCCGTAATGTACTTTTATACACCCCTTAAAGGGTTAATACTTAATCATTCCTAAAGCGTAGACATAAGTCATGTGTCTGCAAGCCAGGTACAGTTTAAAAAATAATAAATAATCATCATCTTCTGTTGATTGCCAATAGCATTACATTATAGGGGCTTGCTTGATGGTTGTTTTAGTATTTTATTTCATCTTGAAATTTTAGGATGGAGAAATTTGATGGTAGTTTTCCAGAGCATTTTGTTTTTTTGGCATGCTTACTGATCTACTAATATCTGAAAAATACCAAGCCTATAATGGAGTTTAACCGTTTAACCTTTACGGCTCTAATACAAAATTTTTGCTGCCGCTGATTTAGAGTAAAACAAAAAATTGTTTATCTCCAATGTTCATTTTATTTTGGATTCTTGGGATTAAGTAGTGCAAACAAAATACAATTAATTTTTAAAATACATTTTTTTTTAATTTTTAACGAGTTAAAAACAAAACTTTGTAGAATTTAGTTTTTATTTTACTACTCTTATGTTTCTATTTGGAGGAAACATTTTATTTTCATTATGAACTAAAAACATGTGTAAAAAGAGGAGAAATGAATAATTAATCTAATATGTTTTAAGAGTGTATGTTATATTGTCTTCAACAAATTTTTATTTAATCATGTTTTTTCAAACTTTGGTTAGATTGTGCATTTGAAACCTTTTGTTTGTTTTTGCTGCAATGTTTAACACTGTACTGTAATGGAACACATTTGATTACAAGGCATTATAATCTCACTGTATATCTTGAAACTCACTAAACTGTTATTATAACATCACAATGCTGCCTTGATTTCGGCATTTGATTAAAAGTTATGATATAAGTACCGGTAACTGTTTAAATTTAGTTCTAAATGAGTACCTTTATAGAATTAATATGATTTGAATAAATAATTGGAACAATAATACAGGTAATACTGCACCAAAGTCTGCATTCTTTGTGGCTTTCGTTTCTTTTTTAGTGTAGTTTTTTATACTTATTGCTCTCTTTATGTGTGTGTTGATAGGGAGCGACATCTCATCATCTTGGTCAAAACTTCTCAAAAATGTTTGAAATAATTTATGAAGACCCAGAAACACAAGAAAAGAAATATGTGTTTCAGAACTCGTGGGGTATTACAACCAGAACCATTGGTATGTTATTTAAAATAGTAAATAATTATTTCTTTACGAATAAATATTTTATCAAGAGAATATTTAGGAGATGGGAGTGGCTGTTTTTGTATAGATTCATTTTATTTGGCTTTGTTTTTAGATATGAGAGACAGTTCGTGCAATGACTTTGCTCCATTTATTTATCAGAATATAGAAAGCTAATGATTGAATTACAATTTCACTTCAAATTCTTATTGGATGTTATTTATGGCCTGTTATCTCAATTGTATCTAATAATATGTGAATATAGCAGCTAGTTTTTAAAATAATTGTAATTTTTATTATAAGATTATAGATTCTGTCTATTATTCACTATTATAATAAATAATAGACAAATGAAAGTAAATCTTAACAATTTGTTTGCAGGAGTAATGATTATGGTACATGCTGATAATCAAGGTCTGGTTTTGCCTCCTAGAGTAGCTTCCATTCAGGTAAATACTTCTTTCTTACTATTATAGTTATACTTGCTCCTGTACATGGCATTGCATGTGTTAAAAGTAAGCAACTCGTCTTAAACTTTTCTAGGAAATCGTTAAGTAAAATATAATATAGAAAAAAATTGTGTAACTTCTATGGCGATATTCTGATGAATATAAAATATATTATGGAAATTATTTTGTGTAATTAAGCTGGACATCCAAATCAAATGTTTATCTGTCGTTTTATTTAATTGGATGCTCTGGTAACAAATGTAAATACATTCAAGAAATATGTGTTCAACAGTCTAAGCCTAACCTAAGATTATAAATTCGAATCAACTGTTTTATCTGTTATTTTATTGGTTGCTATGGTAATGAATGTAAAAACATTCAAGAAAACATATATTAAGCCTATGACGTAGGACAATCTGTTATACTTATACACCTAACTCTAATATACTAAATTAGCAATGCATCCTGGCCTAACCGGCTAACGCGTTAGTCTTCGGTGTTAGACTCTGTTGGTTCGAATCTCAGCAAGACCAAAACTTTTTCAAGTTGACGGAATAGAGCGTTTCATAAAACGCATGAGAAAATA
>JAGFPH010000237.1:726784-772486 GCA_018207615.1 Philaenus spumarius | reverse complement strand
ATGATGTAAAATTCGATTAGGCATTTCATAAAATGCATGAGAAAATATGTGACGGTAAAATCCGATTCACTGCCAGCGAACATAGCGCCGAGGTGTGCCTATAGAAGTTTACATTTCAAAAATAGATAATTAAACTTCTTGCAATGATTTATTTGTTTTTATAAGTTGAATGATCTTTAAAATAATCATAAAGTGGTCCTTCACATGACCACTAATATAGTTTAGATGTGTGTATTTTGCTTTGTTTATAGTATTTTTAATATTTGAAAAAAGATAAATGTAAATTTCAAACTGTGAGGAAATGAATCATTATTATAAACAGGTATTTAACATACCAGCATCAAACTTCTGAAATTACTGAATGCAACTGTGATCAAAGTCTGCATTCTTTGTGGCTTTCGTTTCTTTTTTAGTGTAGGTTTTGTTAAGTTTTTATATTTATGGTTTCTATATGTGCGTGTTTAAGAGGACATGTATAAGAGGACATTCTGATGCCTATCGAAGTATAACATTTTTCTACCTTGTAAATTAGATAAATTAAATTGTATATATTACCTTTACTCTTGTATAAATTTAACTCTCAGTTTTCAGTTGTGTTTTGTTAATTTTTGTTGTGTTGGTATTATTTACAGATAGTTATAGTTCCTTGTGGGATTACGGTTAGTTTGAAGGAAGCTGACAAGAAAGCTCTGATGGACGCATGCCAAGAGCTGGAAGATTCTTTAAAAGCTGTTCAGATCAAAGTTCATGGTGACTACAGAGACAACTACTCTCCTGGGTGGAAGTTTAACCACTGGGAACTAAAGGTAGTGTTTTATTAATGCTGTTGGATAGATTAATTTCAGGGTAGGATTTATATAAAAAAGTTAATCAACATTTCCTGTTAGAATGTACTGTATTAAAAAAATCTAAATTGGTCAATACAGTTCGATTCCCTCGGAGGTGAAAAATATGTTGATGACCGAGAACGTATGTTGTCTGCAGAAAAAAAGTAAATTGTCTCCTGTATTTTAAACCAGGCAAAAAATATTGTTTAAAGAGAGTGGAACAGCTCATTTGACATTTCATTTCATTTCATTTTATTTCATAGCCTTGATACAAAATATTGATTGGCCAGGTCAAATTACCAAATCTTGCTAACATTTACATTTTTACAAAAACTAATACATATACATAAATAACTCAAAGATCATGAAATTACAATAATAGTCAATCAATAACAATAATACAATTAATACAATGAGGCAATAACAAACAACTTTACCATCGCTAAAATACAACTACTAACATTAACAAAATTATATTTAACAATATAGCCAAAACCTCACCCCCAAAAAAACAAATTAAAATGTATGGTGGATGAACTCGCTTACCGAGTAAAAGGATTTTGACGACAGAAGTCGTCTTAAGTTATTTTTAAATTTTATGAAATTTACTTCCAGTTGTAAGTTATCTGGAAGTTTGTTAATGAATTCAACACCTGCATAAGAAGGAAGTTTTCTCACAATATTTAACCTATGAGGCTGATGTCTTAAAAAGTTAGAACTTCTTGTGTCATAACTATGAACGTCCATGTTGCGCAATGTTTCCCCTTTTTTCCAACAGTGGATTATAGTTTCAAAAATATATACGCATGGAAAAGTTAAGATGCCTAATTCCTTAAACGCTTCTCCACAGGATGCCATTCTGTTTAGACCTAATATAGTTCTTAATGCTCTTTTCTGCAGACGTAACACTCTACTAACCTCATTCATCGAAGAGTCACCCCAAAAGATAACTCCATATTTTAAATGAGGATAAATAAGTCCATAGTAGGACATAATAAGTGTTTGTTTGGTGCAATAGTTCTTAATATTCTTTAAAGCAAAAATACCAGCACTGACTTTCTTACAAACCGCATCTACATGTTCCTTCCGCGTAAGATTACTGTCTATAACCAAACCTAAGAATTTGGTGCTCTTTTATGACATCATCTCCCAACATAATAGTGGGGGTTAACTGATTATCACTATGCTTTAAACTATAAAATAAAGATACAGTTTTGTCTGGATTTGTGAGCAAATTACTTCCCGCAAAGTACTGACTTGTTTCGTTGACACTTACAAAAGCGATTTGCTCCAAAAAGGAAAGGGATTCAGCCTGCACCATGACTGTTGTATCATCAGCATACTGCACAAAATGGTCAGTACTCAGTAATGATGACAGATCCCTAATATACAGAATGAACAAGACAGGTCCAAGTATAGATCCTTGAGGGACACCAAACTCAACCTGCACCTCATTTGACAACATCTCTGCCACCTGGACTCTTTGAGTCCTACCACATATAAAGGATCTAATCCAAGAAAGTGGCAACCCTCTTATTCCAGATTTTTCTAACATATTTGGGGATCAGTTCAGATTTAAATCCTAACTGATATTTTCTATGTGTAATTTACATTCTCAGTTTTCTTTATTTTTTTGGACACAAAGAAATGCTATTAAGAAAAATCTATCTGATACATTTCTAAGATAACTTTTTTATGATTAAAAAAATCATCCCAGTGGCTTGATACGAAATAGAATTTTCATACAATAAAAGTGAAACATTATTAACAAAATATTTTTGTAGGGTGTACCTTTGAGAGTTGAAATGGGTCCGAAGGATTTGAAACAGAACCAGTTTGTGGCAGTGAGAAGAGACACCGGAGATAAGCTGACCATATCTAAAGCTCAGGGAGTGACACAGCTAAAAAGCTTGTTGGATAAAATCCACGAGAATCTGTTAAACAAGTTAGTTTCTACATTTGTTACATTAGACTTAAATGGGAATAGATTTTTAGTTATAGAGATGAGAAGGGTTAAATGTTTTAACCAAAATATCAACTTGAGAAAATTGTTTGCACATTTGTTTATTCTTATATTATTTCTTTAAGCTGTTTTAAAATGTACAATTATACTGCTTATGTAATTCTTATCAAGCATGTTTTTCATTTGAGAGTAAATGTGTCTTGTAAAAATTTTCTTAGGCCTGAGTTAAGATATGGCTACACAAAGCCAGTCCGCACTGATCCGCCTGAAAAAAATGCGGATGAATGCTCTACGTATAAATGGAAGTGAGTGTGTGTACCTGACCCGCTTTCAGAGACAGAAGGTTCCTCGAGAGAGCATTGCTGCGCCAAATTCTGAGAGGATCGACCATTTGTAAATACCCAGTCCACTCCGGATGAACTTCGACCAAATACCGGGTTCATGTAACCATAGCTTTAATTGTAACTTGGCACCAGCAAGAAATAAGTCATGGCTGTGAATCTTGTGACTATATCAAAGCCCACTAAAGAATACCGTTGAGGGACGGGCTTGTGTAGACCAAGACCTTGAACGCTCCAATCGCCGTAGTGCGACGTTGTCAATTCTTCCCACGCTTCTAACTGACTGCGGCTGACTCAACGCATTTATAATTCTTTAAACTGTGCGATCAAGCCTTGAGCGGTAAATACCAGGAGTGTTCGAGGCTAGTAGATATGGCAACGCAAACACGCCCATCCTATTGGCCTCCTCGCAACGGTATTCTTTAGTGGGCTTTGATATAGTTGCTAACTTCCTTCTCATGTATAAAATTGTTTTTTTGAAAAACTGCTGCCTATAATAAATTAACTATTTTTAGGAAGAACCCCCAAATAAAAATCTGCCATACAAATCCAAACCCAAACCACTGCCATACAAATCTGGTATCACTGTCCACTCAAATCTTGCAGCTAGTGAAGGACTAAAAAATTACAAGTCTACAGCAGTACAACCACCTGTTAAGGATCCGTCATTAAGTAAAAACAAATACAAATCAGATTGTATCCTCTCAACGTGGAACCCCTTGGGTTGCAGATTGAGGATCCCACGAATAGTGGTGAGCCTTAAAATCGCCAAGCAACAGAATCGGAGGAGGTAACTGGTACATTAAATTTATCAAATTGTTATTCTGGACGGTTTAGCTTGGTGTCAAGTATAGGCCACATATTGAAAGTTTTATTGGAACAGCGGAATTGCTACTACTTGTACCATCCACAGAGTTCTGAGCTAGAATTCCACCTCTTGCTCTCTCCTCTGTAACAAAATCTGATCTGAAAACAGAATACCCTCTTAACCTGGTGAAGAGTATAGTGTGGCTACGCACAAGTCCCAAAGTAGTACTGATGTCATATAACGTCTTTTACTATTCACAAGAACAAACTAAATCTGATAAATGATGACATCTTACAGCAATAATATAAACTACAACCTGTTTTCTGCTTCATTAAAAGTCAGTACAGTCACCTTGCCATAATAATGCTTACTATGATTGACCTTTAATTTGGTGCTTTGTGATTCCACCCTTCATTCGATCTAATTATGAATGATTTTTCTTTTTGTAGAATATAGTGCGTGCTTTTAACATATTTTCGTTAGCTTCCTATGCTGATTTGTTAAGTTTCTTGTTTATTTTTGTTGTTATTCTATTATTCATTCATATTTTTTATAGTAAACTGTTTTTTTTTATACAAAATTGGAACAAGTTTAGGACTTCTTCCTGTTATTACGGAATTACTAGTATAAGATTTTATTAGAAATTTGTTTACTCAAATTATAAAAATGCCCCTATAAAAATCTCCTTTAATGACTCCTTGGTTCAAAATAACCGACCTAGATGGATTAAAAATAAAGCTTTTATGGGATGATTTTACAAATCAATTTGTATCGCCAAACATTAAATGAAACAATTAAATTATTTCAACAGCAGAAAGTAACACACCAAAAACTCCAACATGACCAAACGTCCACCGCGTCTTGGTAGAATGACAAATGTAAAGAAGCTTTGTGCTTAAGAAGAAAAGCTCTAAGGACTTTTAATTGAATACAGACATGTGCAAATCTTGAAAGTTACAAGATCTTGCATGCCAAAGCTCACAGAGAGTTTAGGTAGAGCAAAAAGGATTTTAGGGCTCATATATCTGTTCAATAACTAGAGCTATTCCCACATCAACTGTTTGGAAGAAGCTACATTCTTTATGTGGTCCTTTACCCTTTACCTTGAAAATAACCAACTGATCTGTTAAGAACAGTTTTTTTTTTCCGACAGAGATCATCCATTGATCAACTGCTTTTGTTAGAGTCAGCCATTCAAAATGCCTTTTCTCCTATGTCAGAGACTTGTTGCAGTGTTTTTTATCTTGAAATGGCATATGATATAGTTTGGAGAAGAGGAATTCTGAATGCAATCTTGGGGTATTCATGGAAAAATCTTAGCATTTATTAAAAACTTCATGTCTAACCAATACTTTAGAGTCCGTCTTGGAGCTACTTTATCAGATTGATTTTATTTAGAGAATGATGTTCCTCAGGGCAGCGTACTTAGCATTACCTTATTTGCAATTCCTATTAATAGTATTGATGCTAAGTTTGTGCAATTACCTGTCCACTTTTCTCTTTTTGTAGATAATTTTGTTATTTATGTGGCAACACAAAACATGGTAACCGCAGAAAGAACACTGCAATTAATCATTAAAAAATTACAAACCTGGACCAATTATACAGGATTTAAGTTTTCTACTGCTAAAACTCGATGCATGGCTTTTACTCGTAGACAGAACTATAGCTGTCTGTTCACGTTGTACCAAGATCCTAGATATGTTACGAGTTTTAAGCGGTTCTCATTGAGGAGCCGATAGGACCTGCTTGTTGCGATTTCACCAAGCTTTTGTTCAATCACGAATTGACTTTGACTCCATAGTATATTCTTCAGCTAGGTTATCGGTTTTTAACCCTACATAAGTTTTGTAATTTAGTTTTAAAGAGAAGTGTATAAAAAATATATAAATTTCAAACATTTGTTTCAGAGAAAACATGTTTTATGTATTTACTACAAGACCACTAATAAAATTCATCACTAAACAGAACTCAAATTATATCACTTTTATATAACTAATTTCACTCACAAACACAATAACACATTCAACACTTATTTCTTTAGAACTGAAACACGAAGTTTATAATTTTATTAACTTATTTTAATCAACATACCTTAATTTTCAGTCAATAGTAGTACTTGTTTTTTCAATGTATGGCTACATGTTTCGCTGCCACAGGCAGTATCATCAGGCCAGCCAACAACACCGATACTAGTCCATTGTTTACATAAACATCACATACATAACAACACAATAAACATAAATTGTGCAGATATAGTACTTGTCAAAAATAAAAAATGTTCTAGTTCACTATACTTAGGCCACATGTTACCTCACTGAGTTGTACTGGGAGACCTTATTTTACTTTGTTTCACTAAATTGGAACAACTAAACACAAACTTACATGTAAAGTAATACACAGTAGGGTACAGTAATAGACCCTGTAGATCAATGGCGATAAGGTAACGCCTAGGCCGCCCCAGAAATGTACATATTTTGCGGGGAAAATGAATAGCCTATGAACTCTAAATCAGGGTTTACCTTATCAAATGAAAATATAGTACTTCCACTTCAAATCGATATAAAAATCATTATACAAATATATTGGTTTGTAATACATATATCGATTACACTCTCATTGGTTAAAAACTGTCCAATTCCAAGGGTTTACAAAAAAATCATGTCTAAGAAACTATAGGAGTGACGAATGATTGGATGGCAGTGATAGAAAGTTCAAATTTGGCGAATCCAGTGGTGTCATTATTTTTTTCTCAAAACAAATCTGTCTAACGGTTATGTGTCTTAAAAAGTTATAAATTTTAATAATTTCCTTATGCTTTCTCAATCGGCATTAGTTGATTTAGACAACTACAGTTTTCCAACGATGATTACATATTATCTAAACCTATGTTTTAGAACAAATTTGTAAATACAAACATTAAAGTTTTAAATATTTTCTTTCCAATGGTTTTTGTTTTATTGAGATTGGATAGTTTTTAGAGGGTGAAATATTCTGTATAAGTTGTGTTGTCTGAGACTACTCTGCCATTCTGGCAACACGCTGAGACTGCTCTGAAACTATGAGGGTTAAAAATATTGATTCCGTTCATAACACTGGTTTCCGTCTTGCATCTGGACCTTTTCGTTCTAGTTCCATTTGTAGTCTGCTTGTTGAAATGGACAACTACATCACTTACGCAAAACAGACAGTGTTCAACTATAACTGTCGTATATGCGAAACTTACGCTCCAAACATTTGCATCTTACATAAGATATTGTATTTAACATTCCGTTACTTGCACAATACGAATTCCGTAATCAATCTACTGGTCCTAATGAGATCGGACCTATCCATATCCTTAATAATCTGGGTTTTGCGCTACCTCCATGTTTTGTTGTTCCATGGACGATTCGAAAGCCATTTGTTGAACTCTCGCTGTCTAGGTACCAAAACAAACTACCCTTGATGTTGTTTACTGCCGGGAGTTTATGTCAACCTGCAAACTTTACCTATCATGTTATATAATTTTCATTCATTGTCCTAAACTATAAAATAGAGTCAGATGTGCATTTGTTGTCAGGAAACAGTTTCACCTATGGATTACCATTCTCTTCTGTATACACAGCAGAACTTTTTGCAATACCCAAGGCACTAAGTACTGTATTACCAATATCGGTGCACCTTCTTATTATGATCTGATTCAAGAAGTGCACTTGAAGATCATCCAAGATTTATGTATACTCCTAACTCTTTGGTGAAAGATATTCTGTGTTCTACTCTCAGACTTTGACTACGAGGTGTTGGGATGTCGTTCTGTTGGGTTTCAGTGCTGGGATACAGTGTCATCTAACTTTCTGTCCACTTTGAAACAAGCCTTATTTAGACAGTGGTACAAAAGAATTAACTCTGAAAAATTAAGGATACTGTTCGGCCATGGATATCTTCAAACTGCCAAAGAGGAGGTGGAGGTTTCTCATCTATGCATTGGCCATTCCGTGTTAACTCATGGATTTCATATGTGTTATAGGGATCCGCCACTTTTCCATACTGTCTTAATTTCTTTTTCATCAAGCACCTTCTTTTAGAGTGTGAAAAATTAAATCATGTTCTTAAGAAGTTTTGCCTACCAAATTGCATTCAGAGGATGCTGTGTGATGATGCCCAGACCATTAATATGGTGTTAGCATTCCTCTATCATTTGAATGTTATTAGTAACATTTAAAAATACTTGCCGTTTTGTCCTAAGTATTAATAAATAATATCATAAATTCCATGTTTAAAGAGCCCTTTACAGCCCTATAACAAGTTGTTATTTGTTTATGTTCACAAATTTTATCGTTATTGCTAACCAGTTTCAGTAGTGTGTGTAAATTAAATGTTTAATTTTTGTACCTGATTGTAATTATTGGAACCTCTATTTATTTTAATTCATGAGCATTATGTAAATGCTCTCCGATTTATGATCGCTCAGGTTTTTTCGTTATTTCAGTAGTGTGTGTAAATTAAATGTTTAATTTTTGTACCTGATTGTAATTATTGGAACCTCAATTTATTTATTTTAATTCATGATCATTATGTAAATGCTCTCCGATTTATGATCGCTCAGGTTTTACGCCATTAAAAAACGGTGGGAACAATTCCTAAAAGTGAGACATTCTAAATATCAAAATAATTATGCTGTTTTGGGAGAGTCATAAAGATCACAAATATTTTTTTCAGAGCAACACAAGACCTAAATAGTCACACTGTAGTTACTAAAGATTGGACTGACTTCTGCCGCCAACTAGACAATAAGAACATCATCATGGCTCCATTCTGTGGAAATACTCCTTGTGAGGATACAATCAAACAAGAAAGTGCAAGGTAAACATAGTTGTTCAACCTTAATAGTTAATTATTGCAAATACTTTAAACGAACAGAAAGGGTTTTAAAGTAAATATAAAAGAATCCTATTGTTTTATCCCCAAATATCTCAAAAGTAAGGGATTTACGTAATGGCTTACAAAAATATTTCCATACTTTGTCATTGGATACATCACTTATATACAAATAAGTAAAATTGCTTGTATTTATTGGAACCAAAATCAGGATCAGGATAAAAATCTTCAATGTGTAAATCAAACTTTGGTAGTTAAGTTTGGGTCAAATTTCAAACTTTTAACATAAAAAAAGTATGTGGATTTCATTTCATTTTTACCTCTTGTTCATCAACAGGCATGATGGAATATATTTATTGCAGTTACATTTGTTTACAAAGCTGTAATACTCTCAAAACCTAATATGCATTGCTAAGAGAGACTTTCTGTAAATAACTGTACAAAAACTCAGTTTCATGTTGCTAAAGAAAAGTAATAATAAACATAAAGCTTATTCTAAATGTTTTATAAACAATCACCAGGCAAAAGTTTAAAGTGTTGTTCTAAAGAAATTACTCTTTTTATACCTAAATCACATATTTTCAGGGAGGAGTCTGAGCCAGGATCCCCTGCAATGGGAGCCAAGAGCCTGTGTATCCCGTTCGATCAACCAAACGGAGGAATCAAAAATGGTGACAAGTGTGTACACCCAGCTTGTAAAGAACCTGCAAAGTTTTATACTTTATTTGGTCGAAGTTATTAATTTATGTTACCGTAAGTAGCTTATAAAGCGCAAACATTATCTTTCAGTAAATTTGTGTAGTTTTTTTGTCCTTGATCCCTTAGATGTAATTGTAGTTTTAGAAGATGGAGCAAAGCACATTTTGAGAACTGAATATCTATCATACTGAAAGATAGGTGTAACAATGATGGAGGGACGGTAATTCACTTTTAAGTAATATTTTACTTCTTTGTTAACTTAAATTAGTTTTGTATGGTGTATTGAGTTAGTACAATCATGTTAAATATTAAAATAATGCAACCTACAAATAAAATACAAATCTCGACCAAGTACTTGTTAAACATGCACCAAAGTTAGGTTCCGTAGCTCTTACAGATTTAGCAAAATTATACCTATATAAATGTCAGTGATATAATCGACATCAGAATAAAGATTTCCAACCACAGTCAATTGTCTAAATGAGCTTAACTTAAAATGTTGTAACATATGGTTGCAGCAAAGATGTGTAGGTGACATTTTGCAAAAAGTTACCTACTGTAAGGATAAAATCTTTCTTCAAATACCTAAAAGTAAGATTAAGAAAATTATGGAAAAAAAGGAATTTAATACAGAATTTTAAAATAATGATACGAAAAATTATAAGATGAAATTATATTTTTCTCTAAAACTGATTATTTTACAAGGCTGTTATAACTTTCATTAAAAGTACCTAGTAAGTGCTATTTTTAGGATTTAGCACAGAGATCTTTGATGCATCAGTTAGAAAGTTACTGGGAAACCTGTTTATTTAATGACATTGGCTCCTACCATCAGGTCCATTAAAATGTTTAATGACATGTTTACGTAA
This sequence comes from Philaenus spumarius, assembly GCA_018207615.1. Taxonomy (NCBI): domain Eukaryota; kingdom Metazoa; phylum Arthropoda; class Insecta; order Hemiptera; family Aphrophoridae; genus Philaenus; species Philaenus spumarius. Next base: position 762,119 of record JAGFPH010000237.1, on the reverse strand, counting down.
TTGAATTAAAAACTTGTTGATTGTAGCCAAAATGAAGTAGGTACATTTAAAAATTTTCACTTCTGCATTTAAGTTTACTATAATTCACCTCCATCTAAAATTGAATTCAAAAGTGGGTAAATTGAAGGGTTTACAAGTGGTTGTGTCACTCGGACAGACAACCCCATTGAAAAATAATTTTAATAATTTGTTTAAGCTAAGTTAAATTATTGACAACTTCGTTGGCAAAAACGTTTACCCCAAATATACATTTCTTTATTCATTTACCTAATAAATTGTACTCTAAAACTATTTTGTATTCTCAAACTCATACCCGCAATAACTAAAATAAATGTAGTGGTTAACATTAAGGTCATCAATTTTGTATATACGGTAGAATCTTGTAACTGTCCAAATAATTTGTTTATTTTTCATCCTGCATTTTTATATTATAATTTATTCTGCTATGAGAAAAAAAATTAACATACTTGAATTAAATATGTTTTTAAGTTATTGGTATTTGGATCCAATTTATTTGAGCCCCAATACTGTCCTTAGACAATTTTCAAAATTTTATATACTGTGTGTCCCACAAAGAGGGACATATTTGAATAATATGCCAGACATAAAATATGGAGCACTCTACAAACTTGACACTTACTACTGTTGAATCACAAACAACCATATAACCAGCGAATAATACAAAACGTAGATTAAATTAATTTGTGTTTATCAATTTCTATACTAGGAATATAATATAACTTGTGAACATCCTTTTTAATGCACCTGTGAGTAACGATAACGCCTTTGTCGACGCGCGACAGCCACAGTCACAAAACATTGTGTAGTTTATTTTTTACTTTACAAATGATGGCAATTGTCAGAAAAAGTTATTAACCCTAATTCTATAAATACCATGTAAATCAGATTTAATGCATTAGTTCCATTTTTACTACTTACTGTATATGATTCCTACATCAACATGTAAAAGGTTTGACATACAAAAGAAAAAGTGAACAATAGTTAAATATATTATTTTAATAATTATAATACAGTAAAACAATTAGTTTTAATATAAAAAATACAAAACTCGGTATTGATGTATATTAAACGTTAAATGCAAGGTATTCAGTTCCTTTTGCCATTACTTCCTTATAACTATAATTTACAACAAAATAACAAATATGTTTAAAAATATATACATTACAATTTTATTCTTATTGTAGTTGATAAAAAGCTTAAAAAACAGTACTATTACAGGTTAGGGCAAAGTTAAGATTTTAAAATGTTTTTTTCTAGTTTTACCAAAGATTTTTTTCTAATTTAAGACAACATGCCAACTAAAACTTAATCATGCTTCCAATTACATTTCTATTGATTCGTTTTTTTTATAAAACATGAAATATTTCAGCTATTTCTACAAATTGGTTATGAAAGAAAACTGGATAAAATCATGAATTTGCTTCCCTAACTTTGTAGTGTCTTTCAAAGTGTCACTAGAGTACAGTAGTGTCTTTAAGTACAGTGGAGTCCCGCTATTCCAAACTAATTGGGACCGAACACTGTTCGGTTAAGCGGGAATACGGAATAGGCGGATTTCATGAATAATATCAACTTATTGACTACGTAAATTAAGTGCGGAAACATCTGCTAGTGTCAGTTCTATACAGCGTTGATCGGCTCGAAGGAAAGCGAGGAGGAGGTGAACGTTCAAACTGAACTCATATCACACGTAGACGCAGCAAATGCTCTTGATCTCGCTGTAGTGTAGGTTTACATTACCCGGGGTTATTTCCTTCCCTTGCGTTACGATTCCATTTTCTTTTAAAAATGGAAGGAAAGGGATAGGTGGTTCGAACTGTCTGTTTTGTCATCCCGCAGTCTGTCCGTTAGTACCACATTATCTTGAAAAAAGATCGAGAAAAAATTCCTTTGAGATAACGAAAACGAAGGAGAAAAACGGATGAACGCAACTGGCAAATGGCAGCAAAATTCCTTCCTTCTTTCTGAAGGACCCGGTATCCATTTCACCTGACACTTGTTGCGGTAACTTCCTTCCCGAAAACGGATGGAAAACGTGAAGGAAACAAAACCAGCTTTTATTCCAATTTGGTTTCAGGCGTTTTCATCAAGCTTAGGCTCTATTTAACTTATTTGTATAACAATAAATGTACATTTTATCACGAACGTCTTTTTAATTTCTCCTGTTTTTATGATAAAAAATAGGTGTTTTTTTCTGAACTCTGTTCGGAATAGCGGGACTTTACTGTAATAATGGTTTTAGATGTCCAAACAGAATGCTTTTGTAACTGAATATATCTTTACTATAAAATTATAATTTTAAACATTTTATGAACTAAAGTTTCATAGTGTTTAAGATAAAAGCAAACTTGGGTACAATATACATATAATAACACAGATTGTTAAAACTATTATGGTTACATCTGCAGTAACTAAATACAAAGCACATGTTAATGTATTAATACAATAATAAATTATAAGGCTTAGACAATTTTTAAATATTATATAAAATGTGTATAAGAGCAATGTAAAAGCACAATTTTAAGCAAACAATTTATTTATATGTATTGAGCAGGTAGATTCAGATCTTAGGATAAAATGATAACATTAAAGTTAGTAAACTACAAACTAATTTACAAACATTACTTACTTATTTCGAAATATGATAGTTAAATACATCCGCTAATTATTTTAAGTAAAGAGAAAACTTAACAAATTCCTTATAATGTAAGTTATTTATACAACTCATTTTGTTAATTGTATTACTACCAATAATTAACACATTTAGGCCCTAATGGAAATAAAACTCTAAACACTAATAAATATTTGTAGTTTTAATGAACCATGCAACGCACTGTTTTGCTAGCTGACTTATTTGTATTAATTATTAAAAATATCTAAAGATTATTTGTTTTACAAGAAAAAACTTATTGTACCTTAAAATGCTCTAGCTTGTTAAATCAATAAAATTGTTTTATTAATCAAGACCAACAACTTGAAAGTGACAAAAAGACTTTTGCCCCTTTCATGCTTAAACTTTGTACTTTACCGAATTAAACTATTATCTTGAAATGTTATTACTTCAGGTGTGATTTTTTTTAAATGTATAAAGTTCTTAAAATACTTTGTAACATTAACTATTATAGAACTGGAAGGAAATCCGTTAAACCTTCACCTTTAACAAACATCATTTTAAAAGCACAGCACTATCTCTAAGTTCATTTACATGCTGAAAAATATTGAGCAAAGGCTAAAACAGTATTAACACTACTTAACTAAATATATTTACATTTATAATATAGAATATACATAGTGGAAAGTCAATATACAAGTCCTTTGTACATTTATAGTCAGTCTCTTCTATTATAGTTGGGCAATATGGTACCTGAAACAAAAGTTGATCAAAGAAATTAAAACGATGCACAAATATTATGGATGTACAAACTTTTTGCATTTACTTGTTAGTGAATTTCCATAGGAAAAATGAGCTATTGCAGTGACTCTTATAGTAAGACCTAAGGTCAGAAGAGTGATCAATGAGCATCAATAATAGTCATTAAAATGTTTATATATAAATATGTAGGCCTATATGTTCGCACTCATTTTACAGCTGCATTTTACTTCCGATTAGATACGTTGGTTGTAAGTTTCTCGGATGAGTTGGTTAGCCAAAAAAAGCCAACAATCCAAAGCGCGTTTTTCGACCGGAAGTAAACAAAATTAATATAGGAGATTATTCGGGACATTTTGTTTTTTACGCAACCTTATAACTCATCTAGTTTCCCCACAATTGATCAAAACGGAAAGTACCATAAAAGTACCCGGATAAAGTACTTAAAACGTGGCATCTTCTGATCTGCACCGACAGCCAAGCGAGCAAAGCGAAGTAGTCCATAATCCAAGGTCAAGATGCAAAGCAAGTTTTTCCACTGCGAGCGGAACAAAGCAAGTTAAAGGAGAAAGTTTTAAATGTAATGAGAAGGCATTGAGACATAATTTGTGAAACAATGACATTGTACAAAAGTGATATAATTTTAAAATTACAGCCATTTTAAGTTTAAAGTACAAACTTTTCAATGAGTTAAAGTAGTGTCATTAGAGGATGTTTTCTCTCAAAAGAACCTACTACACCCTCAAATAAAAAAACGAAAATTGCTTCTACTATTCATTTATGTTTTAAAGTAAGATCATTTATTCAATTTATAGTCTTTAAATACACATTCAAATTATGAATCACAGACATTTAATTTGAGTTTATTTTCTTCTTCTTTTTTTTATTAAAATGTTAACACACTAACAAGATTGTTTGTACCTAACATACCTAAATAGTTTAGTTGAGTCAAGATACAACTAATGATTGTAGCGAATAAAAAAATAAATTAATGAACTGAGATTAAATTTTTACAAATACTAGTATAACTTAAGCGCAGAATTTGGGTTTTCATAACAATAGCAAATTAATAATTCTTTAATTTACCTTGGTCATAACATCATTATGATAAAGTATCTGATTTTTCAAGTAAGACCATAGCATCAGACATAATTTTTGCATTAGTTCTCACTAGGAAAGAGAGATGGCAGTAGTCTGCTGTATTTACTCTAGGAGGACGATTTATTACTAAAGACTGAAGTATTGTCGCTCGTTCCAAGTCTAGCCATCGTTGCAGGTTCTCCTAAACAAATACAATGGTTTGATTGTAAAAATAAGAATAAAACAAAGTAATAATTATTGTATAAAAAATGTTGAGTATAATAAATATGCGTAATATTATCAGTTTATAATGTATAGGTACTTTTTTACTATTTTGCTACAACTGTGACTAAAGTATTTATTTACGATCTCAACATCTGATTACTAACTCAACATGCTAAAAATAATTTATCGCACGCTGTATAACTCAGCTGCTTCAGGTTATTAAGTGTCACCTTATCCGCTCAATGAACAATAATGATCCATTTACAGATCTAGTTGTTTAATACAATATTGAAGCACGATTTTGAAAAAGATGATTTTGAGTAGTCAAACACGGATCTAACAGTAAATAACACGGCAACTTATATTTTCTATAGCTCTTACATTATATCTAAAACTAGAAGGAAATATAATATACAATGCAGTTATAGAACATTTTTTAATGTAATTCAAGAGTAAAGTGTCTTTATCCCTCTCAAAAGATAACTGCGCTCCATTATGCATCGGGCGGTAAAATTGTCAATTGCCCAAAAATTACCTCCTTTACACTCTTAGTATATAAATAACGATTTGTTCACTCAGTGATATTTATTTTACAGCAGTCATAATGCTTAACAATCACAAAAATTGTAATAACAATATATACAAAATTATATAAATTAATAAATTTTGGGTATCTTCTCCAAATGGTCTAAAGCGGATAGAAACGAAGTTTTACCCTCTTCCCACGAACTGTTTTCAAGTTGGGTCCAGTGTAATAGCTCTTATTTTCTTCAAAAATTCGGCTAATTATAAATATTATGCAACAACAGTTTAAGGTGGAATAGCAGAAGAGTGTTTGAGTACAATTTTACAAATTAATCTTCTTGTAGTTAGAAACATCTTGATTAATTTTCAAACCTGAATTTCAACCGATGTTATTTTGTTGACTGCAGAGTTAATGTTTTACTCATTTACGTTGAGCTAGTTTAAAGTCTAGTATTGTCCAAGTTTAGCAAAGATATACATATGCTACCATTAAATTAGAACATTTGTGTAGAATCATTTAAATTATTTAAAATTTGTGTTTATTACATAATAAGATTATGCCCATTCAAGAAAAATGTAATATAACAGTTTTAAAAGTCAAATGGAATAGAAATCAATATTTATTATTTTTAAGAAATAGGTAAATTATTATATTTTATAAAACTCTAAGTTAACTGTACTACTTAATTGTACTATATATATATATATAATACATTTTTTTCTAAATACAAATTCAGTAAGAAAGTATAAAAAATTTACCTGAATATCAGAAGAGACAACTTGAGTGGGGCCCCACAGCCAGAGTTCCAGAGCAGCTTTTGCTTGTGATAAAGATGTAGCTCGTTCTTGTACTAAAACTTTGCGTAACAATTCAGTCAGATGCTCTGACGGAGGTAAAGCATCAATGGCAGTTACTGCACACTGGCAAAGTGAGACTCTCTCTACAGACTAGAGCAGAAAAAATATTGGTTAGATAAATAAGAGCTAAGGTTTGTATAACGGACAAACTTTAATGGGATATAATGATATTCATATTATTAGAAGTCATTCATTTAGCACAAATTTGGCCACATATATTTTTTTTTATAGCAACAAAAAATTTCCAAACTTTTACCAACTTTAAAAAATATTTGTATAAAGAAGTGCAGATTTAGGATATTCTGGGTGTCTATTGTAACCCTATTCTTATAATACCAGAATTGCAAAATAAATGAAAATTTCTTAAATTGCCTTGTAGATAATAAGATAATCCATCAAAGTTTTAGGTGGATTATGAAAGTGTACTTGAAGATTGTGTGTTTAACAGAATAGCTTAAGCTATATTTCATAGGCTAAAATTCTTGTGTAGTGTAAATTAGAAAACTTATTATAACATTAACTTAGATATATACTAATACTTTACACTAAATATTTACTTTAGCATCAGTCTCTTGTGGCAGAAGACAGACTCGAGGGCTAAACTCTCGTTCATCCCTGCACAAAACAAACTGAGTCAAGTTAGTGTCTTCTATCCCTCTAGCTTGAAGGTTCTTCAGCCCATTTATTAACTGAACCATGACCATTGCAGTTTCTCTTGCAGGATCGGTCATTCCTTTCAGAGAAGATCCATAAGACTGAAGAGTAAACACTTGTTGGTGGACAAGCACAGCAACTGACACTAGTAAAAAACATTTTTCAGATTAAGGGAATGTTTCTTTAAAACCAAACAATTGCTTATAATTATGGGATTGTACTAAATAATTGTATACAATAATTAGTAAAAAAATGAAATCGTTGTACATTCCTATTATTGAAAATGAGATAAGGATTTTTGTAACTTTGATGTTGAATTGAAAAAAGAGGAAACAAATTTAAGAAGAATAAAAAAGGGAACTGAAGAACTTCCGGGATCTTATCCTGCTTCCTAAAACTGCAACATGATTGATTTTGTACAAATTCAGAAAAATTCCAGATTTTAAATTAATTATTTACTCTTATTGGTTTCATTCCATAATAAAAGTTAGTGGTTTTTATGAAAAGTATCCTAGACCGAATGATTGAATAGATCGTTTTGATTTTAAAAATCTGCTAGTGATGATCGGTAATTAATAATACACATCATTATTGAAAGAGCAGGGAAGCGCTGTAGCAGACTGAAGTTATTTGGCTCTAAAATAAGTTTAATTTTGCCTTACAACGTGGTTATCGGAGTTTTAGTATATTCTAGACTTAATATAACTACAGTACAGCCTCGCTAATTTGGTCTCCGATAATCCCGGACCCTAAAAAAAAACTAGAAATTGCAGTATTTTACTGGGTACAGTACACGCAATTGTTGTTTGCCGAGAGCAAAAACAGTTAAGGGTTCATTTTGTTCTTGGCTATTTTTAGCATAAAGAGAAAGCTCGGCCGAGGATAGAAAGGGTCGGCCAATTATCTTTTGTCCCACAGTATTTCAAGGAAGTGACTCACTTCACCAGCTCGCCGCACTATACCTGACTGCAGACTGTCTGTCTAACTATCTGTCGAATCAACAGTCCCTTTTTGATTTGTTTCTCGTTAGACGTCTGGAGTGAAATTTTCAGTGCGCCCTATTCATTTACACTGTGGTTTCAATAGCTGAAAATGCTCAAAAATCTTTGAAATTTGACAAACTTACAGTTTAATAGTGTGGGACGCTAATGGTGTGTTCACAATTTAAAAATAAAAATGGTTTACACTTTATAAATCGAATAAAGTCCAAACTTTTTTATACTTTTTAATTCGTGACATCAAAAAGTTGCATTGCGAGAAAATATTTTGTTTTTAGGGCAGGTGCGTCATGCAAGCGAGAGAAATGTAGCTGAAAAACTACATTTTCTGAAAAGTATTTTTTGAAAAAATTGGCTATTGTAGTTTCTATCATACAACAGTTAGAACACGAGCTTCGTTTCGCGGGTAATGTGGCAACGTGTAAGGGCAGCCGGCCTTCGGCTCGCGACTTGCATTCGTCATATTGTGTGAGTATTTGACTCTAAAACTGGCTTCACTCTTGCGTTCAACTTGACTAGTCTATTTAATTCTGTGGTCGCTGATATTTACTGTATACTGTATTACCAAAACACCAGTTTTAATACGTTTTCTCACTAAAAACACAAACTGTATACATTTCATGCATTTTTTATGCTTTTTCCGTCTAATCCAGACTTTTACTAATCCGGACAGGGTCCGGTCCCGTCAAGTCCGGATTAGCGAGACTGTACTGTATTTCTATAACATAATGTGGATAAAAATCATCTCAGAAAATGGTTAAAAGAGAAATCCTTTAGTATCTGCTTTCTATCTATACATAATTATAACCATAACATATATTTTAATATAATATTTTATCACAATCTGTAATTAGACGTAACATATGGAAATTAGAATTGAATAATAAAAATGCATAGCTATGATAAAATAACTTCACAGCTGATACTTTCAAATTAAACTCCAAAAACAGGAAGAGGAGTATCCCAACAAACTAACACAAATAATTTACAATTAGAGTGAATAAGTATGCATCTTATATTTAAGAACTTTAAAAGTGATAGATTGGATCTGGCAGTGTTTGAAAAAAGATAAGAGAAAGTCTAGAGTATGTAAGTCGGCTGGTGAAATGAAAATATTTCTCAGATGCAGGGGAAGTAATGTATCAGAGCATTCGGTTCATTTTAACAGCCAACGAAAACGAGACTGATAAACGTCTTAGAGAAAGGGAAAGTTGTTTCATTCTGGTCTAAGAATTAATGGTGTATAGACGTAATCCCATGTTGAACAATAGGACACCATGACTTTGTAAAAGGTAGAGTTAAATTGCGCTAGTGTGTCCGAAATTTGGAGAGAACGCTAAAAAGGCACGCAACAGTGGAACAACATCAGGCTGGACTGAATTTGTGTAACTGCAGGTATTTATAGAAGCCCGTGTATAAAAGAATCTATCACTTTGTATTTAAACAACTATTAATAACAATAACTTTTTCTGGTCTACATATTTTGCTGTAATCAAGTGTTTAACCATAATAAATATTGTGCAGTAAAGATAGCTTTCCACTAATTGATTGCGTCGGTCATTAGTGAAGCCTATGACCATATTTCACAGAAAATTTTCTAGTCTAAAAAAAATAACAAAACCCGAGATCAAAGTGAAACTTGCAGATTTCAGATTGGTGTAGAACCACATAAAAAACATAGATGAGTGACATCGATAATGTGGTAATATTAATAAGAATAATTTTTTTTAAGGAAAACCTCACAAACAATGATATTTTTCTGCTTTACTTCCTTACCTTGAACAAGCTCCGTTTTTTCATGGTTAACATATTTGCTGGCAACCAGATCAAAAAATTGTGTGATTGGAGACAAAGAATTTGGGAGTCGTGATTGACCGACTGTTAAACAAAGAGTGACAGGTAATAGATTCCACTGTGCGTTGAGAAATACCCTTCCACCGACTACAACATTAGTTGAATCGTCATTTATTGTAAAGTCACTCCACTGTAAGTTTGGAGTTGATTTCAAAGCTCTCAATGGCACTGGAACTGTTAAGCTCTGATTCATCTATAAAAAAAAGAAATATTTGATATTAATGTAAATTTTATTTATTTATATTGGTTTCTTGACAAATATTATTTGTATCAAACAGGTGATATACACAAAATACATAAAATACAATTAACAACAATCAGTTCACAAAAGTAGAGAAAATATACAATAATATTATATAATATAATCTATAATAATATACAACTATATTATAGTAGACGGTTTAAAAAAATGCATAAAGTGCCAGCGTCCACTCCGTAGACGAACCGTATTTTATAATAATTTCACTAAATTTTACTTTGCCTTAACTAAACACAGTACATACAAATTTCTACATAAGAACCAATTTAAGAAACAGAGAAAAATTAACTTGAAAGAACAATTTAAAAAAAAGCAATTCTTAAAAATACTGAGTTAACAGTAACAACAATAAATTTAGCATATTAATCACAATTGTAACAATACATATATCCATACAAACAGATAAATACAAAAAATTTACGAATTATGTGGGCTTTCAAAAACTGCTTGGAAAGGCACATAGCCCTCGTCCATGCTCAAAAATTCACCCAGCGAGTAACAGCCACCTGCCAGCAACAACCGTTTCAATTTCTTCTTGAAATTATAGTAATCGTCAACTCTTTTAAGAGACTCTGGGAGTCGGTTGAAAAGTGCTATTCCAGCTTGAGCGGGTAATTTTTTGTGAAGATTTAATCTGTGTTTAGTTAATCTTAGAGCATCACGTTTTCTGGTGGAATATGTGTGAAAATCGCTGTTGTGAGCTATGAAGCTCTTAAACCGATAGAACAATATAACTTCCATTATATATATGCTTCCATTAAGATCTTCTCAACTTTAAATGCTTCCCTACATGATTGGCCAATGGCTAAGTTTGCAATCAAGCGAACCGCTTTCTTTTCCAAAACAAACAATCTTTGCATTTGCTGCATACCTGAATTTCCCCACAGTACAATTCCGTAATTTAGGAGGGGAAAAATTACACCATAATATGCAGATTTTATGGTATGCTTACTACAGCCATTTTTTACCAGACTCCAGAGAATGAATATCTTAGAAGCCATTCTCTCACATAGTTGACTCAGGTGGTCCGACCAAGTCAGTCCTCTATGGTCACACCCAAGGAACACACAGATCTGACTTCTTCAAGTAACTCATCATCCAAGAAAATATTAGGACTTGAGTCTCTTGATTTTACACTTAGATTAAAATGCATGCAATTGGTCTTCTTGGGATTTACTTTTAAATTAATATTATAAAAAAACTGGGATACACTGCAAACCTGCTCAAAGCATCTAATTTCGAACTCATCTGCCAACTTGGCACGGAAAGTAAGAGTTGTATCGTCCGCATATTGGACCACATTTTCAACCTTGACGGAATTTGACAAGTCATTGATATATAATAAGAACAAAATAGGGCCAAGTATAGATCCCTGGGGGACTCCGTACCTGAGCTGTAATTGATTTGAAAACACTCCAGAGATCATAACCTGTTGTGTTCTACCTGTCATATAAGACTTGATCCATCTTAATGGAAGACCCCTTATTCCAAAGTTTTCAAGTTTATTAAAAAGTACTTGAAAATTGACACTATCAAAAGCTTTCGTAAGATCCAGGAAAACACTATAAAATAGTTTATTGAAGAGTTAATATACATGGAGTCTTGAAAATACTGTCCCAAATTTCACCAATTTATACTGTCCAAATTTTTATTCTATAGGTGAAATAAGAAAAAAAATCAATAAACATAGGTCCGGATATGCTTAGTTTTCAAATTATTCGCCATTTTGTTTTTTTTTTACTAAGCACTTAATATCATTGCAAATAGATATTGACCTCAAATTTGGTATAAATATTTTTTCGGTAACCTTTTATCCTTGTACAAAAAACCTGAACGTCCTTTTGTATACTTTAAGAATAATGGCCATTTAAAATTTGTAATGTCAAATATCTCTCAAATCGCTAACTTTATAAAATTTTTAAAAAAATGTATGTAAAACAAAACGGATTTTTAGTTCTTTCTTAGCACAAAATAAAACCGAGTTATCGGCTAAAAACATAAATTCTTGGTAATTGTCTATAATAATACAGAAACAACAATAGTATAATTTTGAAAACTAGCAGTGCTATTTACAAACAAACTAAAGAAATTGTTCAAAGTTACGGCCCTTGTTTAACACACATGCATCTAAGCGCCTCCTGGTACATTTCTGCACTCTTTGAAAAACTCCAGGCATTTGCTGAATACTCTTAACAATACTATTCTCGATGTGCAGTCTGAGAAATATTGAACTGGAGATCATGGTCTTGAGATGGCCCCACACAAAAAATTAAGGTCAGGTGACCTTGCAGGCCAATACACTGGGCCTCCTTGGCCAATCCATTTTTCTTGGTAGATATTACCAACATGGGTTCTAACATCCACACTAAAATGGGCTGGTGCCCCATCCCAGTGGCGTAGCGAGGCATCGTTCGCCCTGGAGCAAAAATAATCTAGGAGCCCCCCCCCCCCCCTCACAATTGATCTGGCAGACTCACACTTACGGCCACCTCTTAACCAACATTCTGCAGCTCAGGCTGCAGCCAGGAAAAATTGACCAAACTATAGGCCTATTCCCCCCTATCATCAAATAATAATTTAAAAGTTGGCCTTATAGTTTTAGTTATATAAATATGTTCAGTGCGGTAATTAGGTAAATATATCCTAATTAAATATGCTAATGATCTTAAAATGAAATTGAATTGCTTTCAGGGCCAGATTTCCCAATAGGACCGGTAGGCCCGGGCCTATGGGCGCAAGCTCCCAGGGGGCGCACGGTCGAGAGAAAAAAATATTTAGAAAAATATCTAGAAATAAAAATAAATAGTCATAACTTAACATATTTTTTGAATTTATTACAAAAAATCATTCTGATTTTGAAGTTTATTGGAACAAATAATTGTTGATAAAGTTAAACTATTTTTCAACATTACGCATCAACTTCGTTACAACATTGATCTCAAACACGGGAGAACTAGCTGTAGGGATGTCGTCGAGCAGTACGCATCGTACGCACTACAAACGTGAGTTCACTATTTAATACATAAAATTACTAAAAGTGTTTTAAGACGGCATTTTGTTAAGCCCAGAACCAAGTAAATTACTCAAAAACGTTGCAATGATAAAATTGCATCTTGGAGTGGTGTTTAAGCAATTAACATATACGCTTGATATAATATTTTAATAAAGGTTTTTGGGGCAGTAACTTTAACCAGACTAGGGGGCGGAAAAATCATTGGGCCTAGGGGCGCCAAAATGGCCGGCCCTGATTGCTTTGTTAATACATTTATAATATAACGTTAACTTAAATGAATAAATGATAATATATCAAAATTGTTGTTTTTCTCACATGTTTCTTTTTTTTACTATTTCATAAATGTCTTGAAAAAAACAAACAAAATGAAAACTGTACATTTACATCTCTTTCAAATTCAAAATTATTTATACCTTTACTTTTCAGCTGCAAATGTAGTTATCATTATTATTAAAAGCAATCACTCTCGCTCTAGTTTTATAGATATTGTTGCCAAAACAACTTTGACGTTTTTGCGATATTGTGCTACGAAGATAATTTTTAGCTTAGAGAAAGCCCTTTCTGCACTTGCAGAAGTCACTGGCAATGTTAGGAAGATTAAACATGCATTTACAATATCGGGAAAACTGGTGGTCCTATTTACCTAGTTTTTACCCCCACAGGTTTTTGTTACTCCTCAGCACACATTATAGTGATAAATAAGCTTTGCGTAGGACTGTGGTGTAGCCTCCAGCCGGGTTACTACGCTGTGCTGAAAGCCTCATAGGCAGGCCCTTGCGTAAACCTTAAGTGCCAAGAACGGTTAGTCCTACTAACTTGTTACAACAGCCAGTTACATTAGCATGCGTTTACTACTGGTTCTAAAAATTTTGCGCCTGATGGCAGATTTAGACGACACGTTGCATCATAATGTACTATTTCAACAAATTTCAGCCCCCCCGAGACCAAGCGCCCTGGAGCGACTGCTCCACTCGCTCCATGATCGCTACGCCACTGCCCCACCCATTATGAATGAATCCAAACGTTCATTGAATGGGACATTCTCCAATAAGGCTGAAAGATCAAATGTCAAGCAATGCAAGTAAGGTTCACCATTAAGAATCTAGACATTACTTCTACAGTAAATTGGTGTATTACAGACAACTAGCAAGTAATTCTAACAAACGTTCTACTTTATTGTTTGGTACAGTATGATAAAAATGTTTTGTTTTCTGCCTTTCTGTTCTTTAAGTTATTTAAAATTCATATTTCAATCTATAAAATTTAAGGAGCAATTATTTTTCCACAATTTCAACACTATCTCCTTTTATAAAATTTGATTTACAAAGTCATGTTTATCAAAATATAAATTGTTCATATTTTTTACTTGTACAAGTGGTAGAACATTTCTTTCAAAAACTATTTATATTTTAAACATATTTTAATGAATCTGAAGCACAGAGTGTGTAAGCAATAGTGTGTTTTATTCTTCTCGCATAATAATATTTAGTCGATTTAATTGGTTTTGAGATAATATTTGCCTAAATATATTCTTCGTGCCTTTTATATTTTTACAAAGGGTGTAACAAAAATACGATAGTAGTGCCATAGGTGAACGAGGATTTCATATTTAGAAACTCATTATATCTTAGTTAAGAAGATAATTTAATTGGCCAAAGAAAGTTTACAAACTTATCAATTATATATAGCTAAAACAAAAAATAAGTGTAATGTAGTTAAACTTTATAAGTACCTAAAACAAATGTTTGTTTATTTCCTTACCAAACGAAAGTCATTACATTTATCAATGCTCGTAAATATCATTTTACGTCAACATTACACAAATAAATTACTACCTACTTTCAACCATATTATTATTAGGTAAATAATCAATGGCTCAGTCTATTATATTAGAGCTTATTAAGCCACGAAGGGCAAAGATTGTAAGGAAACAAAATAATTTTGTAAATTTTTAGAAATATAAAAGCAAAACAGGTATTTATAATATTTTTAAATTTAAATGTTTTAAATCAGTGCAAAGTTCACTTTAAACTGCATTGAATGATTACCTGCTCCAACAACTGTGAGAGTGCTTCGTGATTGGCAACCACAACTGCTCCATAGTTTTCTTCTAAACTTTTATGAACAATGCTTCTTCCTTTTCTAGCTCGCAATCTTACAGATTTGTTTCCTATAGGTGATTCTGGTTCTTCATCTCCAACCTTTGAAATTCATATTTGTTAAATGACAACGCCCATTAAATGCTTAGCTTCATACTGACAGTGTTGTTTAACTACTGTAATATTTTATGTATTATTGCCTTTTATTTTTTATAAAAATACATACTTTTTTCTGTAATACAAACTCCACATTGGCTTCCCTACATTTTAAACCCTTTGTCTAGCATCCATTCTTTAAATCAACAAAATATAAACTCATATCATAAGTAAAAAATTGAACATAATATAAAATATTGAAAAGTTCTGAATCAATTTTACAGGCATAGTATTTTAATAAATATTCAAATCTAACTAGAGACATAATGAGAGAATATGGTTGTAAGAAGAGTATAATTATTTTAAGTTCTTTGAGTAAGCTATAAATAGAAAAAATATAATTATTATTATAATGTCTATTAAGATAATATTTATTCTAATTTAACTTATAAACTACTTATTAGACATTTACTAATATTTTCAGTATTGCTGCCTCGATTACATGGCCTGTTTCACAATGTTTTTTTTTTTTATAAGAGGGGACACTGAATGACAATTTTTAAATGTTTTGTGAAAATATGACATTTTGGCCTTACAAAAATACCTACTTTTGTTTAAACATAATATATTTAATTTTCCAAATTAATGGTCTTCTAGAAACTCATACATATAAATAAAAATATATTATTAATAACAAAAGCATTCACAAAATTATAAAGTACTGTATTTTTTACCTTCTGCGAATTAAATGTTGTTTTTGCATACAAAAATCACATTAATACTGTACATTGAGTTAGACTATAAAATGATGATCTCATTTGAAAATATTGATACTTTTACCTGAGCTCAGACGATCGAGGCAGACCGTAGTTTGTTTTTCTGTTCCCATAATTTAATCCCATGTTATGAATACTTGAGATTAAAGTTCAATCCAACATAGAATTCATAACTACATATAATTAATGAGTTTCGTTTGTTGTTGTTTTAAATGGTTTTTTTTCAATAATTATTTTGCATCATACAACTTTTACTCAAACAATGTTTACTACAATGGTTCCTTAGAAAAGTTTTGGGAATGTTTCTCTTTTTTAAATATGCTTAGAGTTTAGTCATGAAACCGAGTTATTTGTTTTATTTTTTTTTTTTTAAACAAGCTTGAATCTAAAGAAAGTTTTACTTACAAATTTAAATACACCATCTTGAGTGTTAGCAAAGTTGTAAGGATAATAAATGTCAGATTCTGTCTCGCTGCTGCAGTAAGGAAGAGATGAACGTTCTCGGTTTAAGTCACACTCTGGAGCCAAGCATTCGTAGAGGTTTTCATTGTCCGTGAAAACCTGGAGCAGAATAAATAATTTAATTTATTTCAAAGAAAAATATTTAAAAAAAAACTAAACTGTATTTACAAAATTTGTAACAAGTTTCTGTTATGTTTTTAGCGAATTTTCATAGGAAAAATGAGCTATTGCAGTGGCCCTTATGGTAAGACCCAAGGTCGGGAGTAGCAAATGAGCACCGATCATGGTCCCCAGAACACGTTTTGGGGTGTTATCAAAATTCATATATATATGTATATATGTGTTCGCACTCTAGCGGCCGCATTTTAAGTCCGATTTGGTTCAAATTTTATATACATGTTGGTTGTCTACGTCGCTCGGACGAGTTCGTTAGCCAAAAAAATCCAACAACCGGAAGAACGTTTTTTGACCGGAAGTAACTATTTTTTTAGATTTTTTCTACGAGAATGAATTTGTTTTTCAGTTTTTTCTACAACTATTCTACAAAGTAGGATGTTATTCTGCACATTTTGTTTTTTTACGCAACCTTATAGCTCGCTTGATTCCCCCAAAATCGATCAAAATGTAAAATACCATAGAAGTACCCGGTTTAAAGCCATGTGGTGGATTCTACCGGGGGGTTTTCATGCGAAGCACGCAATACATTGTGTATCGAAGATACTCCCAATATTCGGAATGGCGTGCGAAGCACGCAATGCATTGTGTATTGAAAATAATCCCAATATGCGGAATGGCGTGCGAACCATTTTGCAGCTATTCAGCACCGTCGTGAAGAGACCTATTTCCCAAATTGTTGGTTGAAACCCTAAAACATAGGCCTATAAACTTAATTTTGGAAATTTGCTCAACTCACGTCAGCGGTTCAGCTGCGTGGTCGAATTATTTCTTACCTGCAACAAACGGAGAGAAAAGTTTACAATTTATTATGATTGCTTAGCAATTAATAGATTCCCATAAAAAAAAAAAAAAACTAGAAATATTTTTGCTTTAGGTTTTTATTACAACAGAGGGTTTTTTTACTTTAAAAAATTTTAAACATTTGCTCAATTTTACCGGAATTAATTGGAGATGGTTATTTTTGCAACATGAAAACTGGTACTGCACTAGTGTTCACATTTTCTTAAATTGCAACATGTTCTTTGTGCAAAATCTAATAGAATGTTGCCAGAAAGAAGCATTAGGAAGAAATCTCCATCTTTTGATGCAATCGGATGTGTATTGCGCATCACAAGCTATGGAAAGTTCTAGAACTACCTTGGCAAGAATTACCAACTTGTGGGCCAGCGTGAGGATTGTTACAAATAAATTTTGATTTCAGTTATGAATTCATTATGAATTATTATAATTATTTTTCTAATTTAACAAATTTACTCTGATTTTATGATGTACGTACTTGTTCAGTATGGGTCTTGTACCAATAATAAATTATTGAACGGACATAAAAATTGAAAATCTACTATTAATGATACACTCTTTTATACTGTCTACTAAAGCAATTCATTTTAGAAAAAAAAATATTGAGGCTCAACTGCCCCGGGCGCTGCATTGAGGGGGGGGGCACCACAAGTTGCCAATAAAAAATTTGAATTGCCTTCTGGGCTTAAAGTTCACTTTGCGCTACCGTCAGACAATAAAATCGTATATATTCTTATTTACCTAACATTAATGATTACTAGTACAGGTAGAGTCTAGCTTATCTGACATAAGCCGCAATGTCGGATAACTCGGCCTATTCTGAGAAAATACACTAGTTCTAAAAAAAATTAGGGCTCACAATTTTAAACTTGTTTTAGAAATTTTAAACTATGTAGAAGTTTTTCCCATTTCTCTTCATAAAATACACATCAAGATTCCATTCTAATTATTTGTAATGTTATATTTAGTATAAGACAAAGTAACTATGGTTTAAGAGATTACAATATATTACCTGAGAATCAGACACTTGAACAAGTTCGTATTGCGAATCTTCCGGCCCTGACATGTCTTTGCTCTGAGAGTCCCTGATACTAGCTGTTCGTTGAGGTTTGTTTGGTGCAATGGCTGATCTTGCTTCTCCTGGTAACAAATTCAAAATTACTAATTTAACTGTAAAAGAGGGTAAACAATGAAATTACTGTTTTTAGAAACACGGATGAATTAAAGAGTTTAGTTGCTTGAGTAAAGAAGCCTGGCAGCAGAAAGAAAACCCATAGTAATAAGAAACCAGAGCTGAAAAAGAATAAAAGAATGGAAGTCGATCTGCACAATAAGGAAAGCAAAGAAATGAAAAACACTTAGAGCCACCATCAGGGAGAAGTTAAAGATTAGTAGAAAAATACTAAGCTGAAGTGTAGATTTTTTTAATGTTTAGAAGGTGTGACATTTCTTACTTCTAGACTATTGACACAGTTAATTTCCAGTGACCATACTGATTAGCAGTAAAGTACACTTTTGGTATTAGTGAAATAACAAAATCAATCTTATAATCCCATACAAATCAATTTGTAACTATTAATTGTCACCATTTGGAATATTGATATAATCTATTAATTATATAAGTTACCGAATTATATAAGTTATTCTCTGTAACAAAACCTGTTTTGACTATTCAGTCATTTCTAAGTTAATTCCAGGTTTCCACTTTTTCATATTTAAAAAAAATGTATGTAAGTTTTTACACATAAAACATGTAATGTGACAAAGAGAAACCTCCAATTAAAGTAGCTCAGTACCGAAACAACCCTTGTTTCGTGGTAGACAAAAATATTGAAGATGGTAAGAAATATAATTAAGTCTTTTTAGAAAAGACTTGTATCAATGGTAAAGGTTTACATTTTAGGAAACTGTGTTTTACCATATTTATCAATATTTTTAATAAAATGCAGAGCAAGCATTTCCGGCGGGGTTCAATAGAACGAGATGCAAATTGGCAGTCTCTTAGTAGAGTCTCTTGGGCTGGCCGACTAGACTTGTGTCGCATGGTTCCTTTCCGTACCTCTTACGGTAATCCTCTAGCGTTTAAATAGGAAGAGCCAGTAAGGTTTATGTGTTTAGATTGTAGATAATTGTTTTGCAAAATAATAATAAAGAGTATATAAAAATTTGAATAAAGAGTAGATCAATAAACTGTAATTAAAAAGAAAGCTTTTTTCCCCGCGTACCGTCACCCTTTCTTTTCAGCTCAGAGGCCATTCTAACAACTCCAGAGTTGAAGAGGATCCTGAGGACCAAGGGCACAACCGTTAGCTCTGTCACAACTGGTGTTAGAAGTGGAAGCATAGCATCACAATTGATGTCAGAAGTAGCACCACAATTGGTGCCAGAAGTGGTGCCACAGACCGTTATGCCATAACCAAAATTTTATAGAAAGGATTCGTACCAATGATAAAGTTTAAATTTGTTTTATGTATTGTATAATATATTAATTTGTTTTAAAAGTTTTATTACATTTTTACCTTAAACTCACAACAAACGTGTTCCAATTGCATTGCTTAACATTTTTAATTGAAAAGTATTTAAACTTGAGCTATTTAACAAGAAAAGTAACATCTTTCTTAGGTTTAACTTAGTTATTACATAGAAATATTGATCTCTTCCTAACTTTTACTCACCTATATTGGCATATACAGTATCAGTAGGTGTTACTGGAGTTGTTATCTGTCTCTGTGAATTTAGCAATTCTGCTTTAGGAGGTGGTGGTCTTGCTGGCTTTGCATCTGGTGAGCTGTCTAATGACTGACTACGAGGAGGTGGAGGTGGTTTGTTCGGCCGACCTTATCAAGTCAATAAAATTTATTTATTAGAAGCAATATAATCACACAAATTATTCCCCATTGTTCAACATAAACTACTTGACAAACCAGTAATATTGATCTCTGAAATGATAAAAAAAATAATTACATGTTCGACAATCAACCTGCACTTAATTTAATTCTAATTTTGAAAATGTTGGTACAATTTATGAAAAAGATTATGATAAATTTGTAACAGGTGTTATTGTTACAGATTGTATAATAGGATGGTAGATTGATTAATTTTGTGTACAAATTCTAATGGGGTGGCCTCATTTCAATCCAAAATTATACGGCCAAGAATGTCCCCAAACGGTTGAAGAGCCGAAGAACATCAACCCAACCTTCGCACGTCTGGGAACGCACTGCTTCTGCAACCAGAGCCTAATGCAGCTATAAGCATTGAAACTGGTGGGGGAATTTGTAACTAATGAGTTGCTACGACAACTCACATAAAGCCTTCAGGTTCGCAAAAGTTCTGCAACTGGCCACCGGGGCGCTAGGTTTTTGCCCGCCAGAATGCCTTGGTATTCATGTTTCATGTTTTGTTTAGTGAATAATGAAAGACATTTTGAGGTTATGTGTTGTTCTCGAATTTTGGCTAGCTGTGTTTGGTGTTTATTTGTTTTAAATTGTGTTAATATATTTTAATGTGTGTATGTGTGTCTTTAGTCTGAATTCCATTACAATAGTGCTTTTTACATTATTCTTCATAAGTTGTAGCAATTTGAGTGGGCCTAGACAGAGAGTGTAGTGTTGATTAGATGCCAATCAAAAGCTGTTAATATTCTTTTCATAATTAATATTCGTCCCATTCGTGATTTAATTATAGTTTTAATGATAGGCCACAACCAATTACCAAAATGTTTGAACCCATTATCCCAAATCTATTTTCAAACATCCATACAATTCAAATTAGTTTTTCAACAAAAAAGGATAGGCCAAGTTCCTAAATAGGATATGGGGCGAATTCATAAATTCTGTTAAGTTTGCTCATCTGAAGAACAGACGGATGGACTTTCTTTTTAAATGAGGTTAGTGATATTTAAACATATAATGTGCCTGAATTTTATGTCTATTCATGCATGATTTAAATTGTTATTTTCAGTTTATTTACTATTTTATTGTAGGCTAGTAGTAGGCAGGACTAACTAACAAGGGCTAGCCCACTCCTTTGAAGTCTGAGCGCGCCGCCCGGCCCCGCCACCTCCCCTACTTCCCCCCTCGATGACGTAGCTACAAGGACACTCGCGGACCACGTGGCTGCTACCCGGCTTGGCTTATTAGTCGCGTTTCTCACCGCGTTCTGTCATGTGTGTGTTACAGTTTTATAGTAGTGTTGTTGGTGATAGTGTGTGGTGAAATGTGAGTTGTACTCTAATTGTTTACGATGGTTGTTAATTGTTCTGTAGCAACGTGCGCAAATTATCAAAGAAAAACTAAAGGTGTTGTTTATCACACATTTCCTAAAGATCCAGCGATCAGTTCTATTTGGGAAATTAAATGCAAAAGGGCAGATCCTATAAATAAAAACAATGCTAGGATTTGTAGTGACCACTTTCTTCCTAGTGATTATGAGGACGATATGAAAAACAGACTCCTTGGCTTGCCACAAAAAAAGATTTTGAAAAAGGGTGCTGTTCCATCGATCAACTTAAATAGGACGAGTGACGAAGACCACCATGAAAACTTAAGGTATGAAAGACACAACAATCGTATAATTAAGAAAGCAGCTTTAGATCGCTTAAAAACGTTAAGCCCTAAAAAACCTAGATTGGAACATGTTGAATCAATGACAGAAGATATTGAAAGTAATTCTATTAATGTAAGTAGTCAAAGTATTAACACATCATGTAGTCAAGAGAACATCACTGATTGTTTAAATTGTTTAGAAAAACAAAAAAAGATTGAAGCCATTGAAAGTGAATTGCTCGCACTAAAAAGCGAACTACAAAAAGCTAAACAAAAAATTAAAGTAAATGCAAAAAAATTTAAAAGGTTAATGACAACTAAAACTAATTTGAAAATGGCCTCAACCAAGCAAAAAAACATTTCAGTAAAAAGTTCGAAATGTAATAAACAGTGTCATTCATTTTTTAACAATGCTAAAAAAGGACTATAATTAGGATTAGGCATCTGAATAGACTGAATAAAGTAGTAGACAATAGAAAAAGTACACAAAAAATGTCAAAATGGGTACAATCAGGGAACAAAACACCAAAGTAATTATTTTGTAAGTTGTTTACCGTATTTTATTACATTTATGTAAATTAAAAATATTCACAGCACCATTGCCATTGTTTTTATTTTTCAGCCATGTTTGCCTTAGAATATTATGTATCCAATTTGTCGGTGTTTAATACATGAGGACAAAAGTTGTTATTCTTCATGAGCTATCTAATGTATACTGAGAAAATATCATTAAACTAAAATAATATTATAAGTAAATGAATATAGCAATGTACCCTTTTGGAATATACTGTTACTTATTACATATAACCGTATGTTATGAATTTAAATCACATTATGAAATTGTAATACAACTGAAGGATTTTACAGTATTACAATACACTTTCCGTTGTAGGCATTATACTAGTTAGATTTGATATATTTTATTACTGTAAATCTTAAATGTATTTTAGAAAAACATTTATTAAGTTATATCTATTAAAAATATTTATAATAATATGTTAAGTCAATTGTTGTCGCAAAACAATATGCGGCAAAACGCGGTACGGCCGGCCGTGCGTCGCCCCGGGACAGCAGTTAAATGAAGTTTTGTGTTTTCATTGCATTACTGATCGAACCAGCAGTTTTATAAAAAAATGTTTGCAATAAAAGTTGTAGATAATTTTATTATCTACAACTTTCTCGCTGGAAGTTTGTCTCTACCTCAAAAATAAAAAAAGTTTACGCTTACTTACATTTTCATGTCACACGTTTAAAAATAGGTAAGTATTTCTTGTTATTAAAAATCACAGACATTATTAAACCAAAATATATTTGCACCGTTGGAATCGTCAATTCATGCAGAATAGAAATATATAAGTTTGATTCTAATTCCATGAACGTAGAGAGCTGCAGGACAGTGTATTTGCAACGCAAACCCAATACCAGGCGCTGCGTGTGGCATCGTTCCTTCTCATGACGTCACGGGGGGGAGGGGCTGGAGTCACTTTTCTCTGCTCCGTGGGCTAGCCCTTGTTAGTTAGTCCTGAGTAGTAGGTACCCTTAACTGAAAGCTACAAAATTTTCACTTGTTCGTAATTGTAATCAAATATTTTAATGGATTTAAGTTAAAAACGTTGGTGTAATTAAGACAAAAACGTATAATTCCACGTGTAATTCCTCATCTAAAATAATGTGTTAAATTGCATTCATATTCCAACCACAGAGTATTAGAATTAAATATAGAGGTGCTATCAAGCGATGCAGTGGTGAAGCCACAGTGTTTAATTCTAATGCTCTGTGTTTGAATCGGATACTGTTTAAAAACACTTTTTTATCATAAAACGTTGGCCTAGATAACAGAATCAAATTAACTTGAATAATAAAATAATGGCTGTTATCTGTTAGCTATATTAATAATGTTATAAACAGTATTCTCAGATTTAAAATAATGACATTATTATTCATAAGATCTATTGCATACAAAATCGATATCTTTTATCATTTCGACTCAAATATGTTTCAAACTTTAGGATACTTAATGTTTACAAAACATTTTCTATATTATTATTAACTAATGCATGTGTTTATTTAATGAACTACACTTTAAATTTTAAAAATGGTATGCAGTTTACGAACAAGTTAACATGATACAGCCACAAAATAGTTTCACACTTACCTATCGTTTCTGGCTAAAGTATAGATCGTATCGAAAAGAAACAAAAAGTTCCATAAACCTTGTTTAACTGGCTACAACTCTGTCACAGGTTGTAGCTCTCTGACCAAACAGAACGTAAAGTAGTAGGCGGGCCATTCCATATCAAATCAACACAGGGTATAAACCTGACCACGTCAAGTAAATTTTCTTATTTTATTGTGTTGATTTCATACGGAATGACCCAGGCGACTTTTAATTTCATGTCAAGTTTTAAAATGTGTAAATTTTTGTTGAAGTTTTTTCAAGATTACATAAATACTAGAAATGGAAAAATTATAACTCTGACTTTGTTAGCACCTGGAACTTCTAAGAATGTGCAAAGTTTCGTTGTTTAAATCGTCGTTTAAGTGAAGCGGCGTCTTTTTAAAATGAGTGCTCGTGGACTACTGATTTCGCTTTCTATCACTCTTCATGACCGCCGAACCTGATGAAAAGTGGCTTCACTGGCGTATATTGGTCTCTTACTGGATAGCACCTCTATATAATTCTAATGTTCTGTGATTCCAACCCCCCAGACCCCCGGAAATTCTCTCCACATAATTGCAACCACCAAGTTAATAACTCACCAGCCGCCACTGCTAAATACTATTGCAACAACGTCCAAACCAAAAATGTTTAAACCAATTCTTAACAAATTCCATTTAGTACATATGATAAAGTGAAATTTATATTCAAAGATAAATTCTTACCTGGATAGGCATAAGGTGAAGGGCTTGTTGGTGAAGGTGAATCAGCGACTGAACTTTCAACCTAGAATTAAAACACATTGTACCCAATGTTAGATCAGTCTTTAAAGTTGAATATGAAAAATATTTATATTCAGCATTCAAACAAATTGAAAACACTAATTATTAAACATGGTGAAAATCTGTTAAAATAGATTTATGGCAGTTTGTTGTATTTGCTATTTTAGCATCACACTTATCCTACAAGTAAGAAGTATATTTTATACATGTGAAGTATGTTTCAATTTAAAGTGTTTTTTAATTATTTTATAAGAAATATTTAAATGAAGAAAAATGATATCTATATTTAATAGTAATTGTTCCTTTAAATTAAATCATATTTTTTAATGTTTTTGATTAGAAAATTTTATATTTTAATTTGGTTTAAAACATAGTAACCATTAAGAACTTTTTTCTTGATATTGCTTTAAAACCATTTCACTTAAGTTACATATAGTATTTTTATACTAACTTTAGTGTTTATCACAAGAGTACCGTCGCCTCGAAGTACTTGCACTCCTGATTTGTTGAGATCCAAAGGATGAATAATTTCTAGCCGAGGTCGAGGTGGAGGAGGTGGGGGAGTCAAGTATTCCTCTCCCCTGTCCTCGTCTCTGCTGGCGAGTCTTAGGAACTTCCTTAATGTTGAACGGACTTTATTACTTCGCTTCTTGTCTGTTATAACTAAATTAAACAAAACAACTTTTAGTAAACATACTGTTACAAACAACTCTAGTCATAAACAAACTGTAAACAATAGTAGTCATAAATAAACTGATCATCCTTTAATACAAAACATAAGACTAATACTCTAAAAACAGATACAACTACTCAAATGCATTCTTCGTTCACTTATTAACTGAAGGATTAATTCAACATTTATCTATACATTTTAAAGTAATTTAACCCTTACAAAGCCGTAGACCTAAGGACAACGCATATTATATAAGAAAAAAATATATTAAATTTAAGTTAAGTACATTTTTAACGTGTTAAATGATATATTATTATTTTAACAATTAGCCTATTAGAAAAGTGGAAAGAAAAAATTTGTTTACCTATTAAAGTTTTTGTAATTCATTGTTATTTTATATATTTTACTTGTTTCTCAAAAGGCATAAAAACGCCTTTTATTTCATATTTATTAAAAGTGCTTATCAATATGTATAGAAGTACGAGGGCTATCCAGAAAGTAGATTACGTTTTCGTCTGTGCCCGCAAGGGGCGGGGCTAGTGCGGCCATCTTGGTGTCAGTGCGTTACGCCGCTCAGTCGGCATCTAGCCGTGCTAGTGAGAGGTTCGTGCTGTACTCCGTCGAGTTACTGTGACAGTTTGAAATGTCTGCCTTAATTGAAAATGCCGCGAACTGTGAGGTGCGTGCAGCAATAAGGTTTCTGACTGCAAAAAACTGTAAACCGATAGAAATCTATCGGCAGCTTTGTGAAGTGTATGGGGACAATATTATCACTGAAGGTGGAGTGCGTCAGTGGGTCATAAAGTTTAAAAATGGCCGAACTAATGTTCACGACGAAGAGCGAAGTGGAAGACCCAGCATAGTGACTGCCGAACTTGTCGAAAAAGCCGATGCCGAAGTCCGTGAAAACCGAAGATTCACAATAACGGAACTCTCTATGAGTTTTCCACAAATTTCGCGAAGTTTGTTGCACGAAATCATCACCGAAAAGCTTGGTTACCACAAGTTTTGTGCAAGATGGATACCAAAAATCTTGACTGAGATACACAAAAATCAGCGAATGACTGCAGCGCTAACGTTTTTGGACGCTTACGATAAAGATGGCGACTCATTACTCGATCGCATCGTTACTGGTGACGAAACATGGGTTAAACATGTGAACTGCGAGACGAAATTGCAGTCAATGCAGTGGGGCCACACAAATTCCCAAGAAAAACACAAGAAATGCATCCAAACGACTTCGGCAAGGAAGGTGATGGCGACTGTTTTTTGGAACAGGAAAGGTGTAATTTTTGTGGACTTCCTGGAAAGAGGCACTACAATAAACTCTCAAAGGTATTGCCAAACTCTGCAAAACCTCAGAAGAGCGATACAAAACAAGCGCAGGGGAAAGTTGAGCTTAAAGATCTTGCTGATTCACGACAACGCCCGGCCCCACACGGCAAATGCCACTCGCCAAGTTCTTGGATCCTTTAAGTGGGAGTTGTTTCCTCATCCGCCGTACAGTCCCGACCTGGCACCGAGCGACTTCCACTTATTCCCAGCAATGAAGAAGTGGCTGGCTATGCAGCGTTTTGATGACGACGCACAGCTGCAAGAAGAGGTAACCAAGTGGTTGAAGGCGCAGGCGACCGAATTCTACGACGAAGGAATTTCCAAGCTCGTCCATCGGTACGATAAGTGCCTTAATTTGAATGGTGACTATGTAGAAAAGTAGTATTTAAGTGTGGCTTTCATCTGTATATAATAAAAACAATTTCCAATA
The DNA here is from genome assembly GCA_018207615.1 of Philaenus spumarius. Taxonomy (NCBI): domain Eukaryota; kingdom Metazoa; phylum Arthropoda; class Insecta; order Hemiptera; family Aphrophoridae; genus Philaenus; species Philaenus spumarius. The sequence continues at coordinate 734,929 of JAGFPH010000237.1, read as the reverse complement.
CTTTGTTTATTTTTAATTCCAAAACGTAATCTACTTTATGGATAGCCCTTGTACTACTAATAGCTAATGTTATACAGGTTTTGTGCAAAATAATGAAATTACACAAAATTTTGGCCTTATACATATAACAAAACCTATTCATTATATGAGTAACAAATTATGAGTAAAACATTTTCTACAGCACATTAACATAAACATTCTAAAGACTGTTTCTGTACAAATCAACTAAAACAAAAACACATATGTTCCAGATTGTTGGACAATCTGATAGATATTGAATATTACAAAAAATTGAGAAAGAATTATATGAATACTAAGCTCATAGTATTGATTGTGAGCAGAACAAAAACCTGCCTAGATGCTGCTAGCAGTTGCAAACCAATCCACAAATTAATGAATTTAAGGCTTATATATTAAAATTAGTACCATACCTGGAATGTTGGTTGATGTCAGGCTGTCTTGAGACAGGGACAAGGACCTACGAGGAGCGGGCTCTGGAGTTTGACTAGAGCCGGAAGATGAGTCACTAGGTAGAGGGCTGCAGCTTGCAGCACGTTCTCGTTGTTCTTTCTTTTCACGTTGGCGTATTACAGGCGATTCGACACTGCTGCTGTGAGACATGGGATTTCGCATAAACACACCAACACTTTCAGTTATAGGCGGAGGAGGTTTGGGCGCCTGTCTCTTCGTTGAACGTCCATTCTCTGTAGGAGACAACTGTGGATCTATAGACTGTAAACTTTGAGACTTTTTGTTTAGGTCTAGAGGCGGAGGCTGTAACATGTCAAGATGAGCTAAACGGGATTCATATTTAAATACATAGTCAAATAAATGGTTTAATCAGAAAATTCAACTTGCATTAGACCTGCATCAACTTGATGGTTCTTACCTGATCCTGGAATACAGAAAAACAGGTTTTATGTAGGTAGTAGAACTATGTACATGTTTAGTTATGCCTGATACTCAGTTCTATAATTAACTCTTTTATCATTGCACACCTGAACATACTTCATTATTTATTTGTAAGAACCTATATGCTTGGTATATGACAAGAGGGTTTACTTGTCAGTCCAACAGTTATATACTAATTTTTCTCGGGTTACAACCCCCCCCCCTTGAGCCTGTAAAAGAGGCCCCAAAAACGAGTAAGAAGGCCTCAATAAATAAAACGATAATATCGGGTACTGGAGGTAAAAAAAGTTTTCATACGTGAAGACAAAATAATGTTATTGCTAGAAAAAAACCAATAGTTGAATGTTTTCTATAATCCATATTATTTTATTATTTATCCGGTATGACATGAATGATAGAAAAGTACGTTCCGAGCGGGTGAAGTGGCGCCCACCCATCCTTCATGTCGGTGACAGGGCCTGCATGAGGAACGGTATGTGTGCACGCACATGAGTCATTTTGCAGTCAGGTGATCAACTCGCCTATAGAATTTAGCCAACCACACAACCCTTAACAATGCCTTATGAGTGACAGTGACAGTGATTTACAACACTTCGTCCGTGCAGTACAGCATTACTGACTTTTCTTTTGCGTTTCCGTTTGTTAGTTGTTTGTTAAGGTTTTAATGAATTTATGAGTGTTCTCTTCCAATATGAAACGCAATTATAAAACTGGCGCAGAAAAGAAATGAGAGAAAATAAGAGGGATGAAACACCAACCACATGTTCCAAGTTAATGTCAGCTTGGCTGCACAAGCCAAGGAAAGATGGAAATGAAGGTAAGTGCAATAAATTAAAAATAGTATACATAAAAAATCACTGCCAACAATAGAAATTACTATGAAGGATGTTATGGTTTTATTGTTTTACTTAACTAAAGCCTATTGTGGACAGGTCATACACTACCTTAAGCACCAAAACACGTGTTATGTTACTACAAGAAAATTAACTACTGTAATTAATTAATGAACTAACAATACACAAAAAGTGCTTCGAAGTTCATAAGTAAAAGATTCATAAAGACAATAATTTATTAAATTTAAGCTTTTACTTTACCCAATTTACATACTCTATTTTAATAAATAGACGTACAAAATTATTTATTATTATTATTATTTTGAGCCTCAAATCATGTTTTTAACATCATAAATCCTAAAATTCCATTCCCCAGACCCCCTGGAACGTTCCCAAAATCTCCGGTAATCCCTCTCCTCCCCATTTCAAAATCCTGGCTACACTACTGCCTTGTAACAATGTGTGATATTCGGTCACTGAAAGATTGTTTCCAAACTATTAAATGAAATTTTGTACCATACTTTCTAAATTTTAAGAAGCTACACAAAGACTAAATGTCTTGTACTGTATCTAGTAACTACCTTAAAAGATAGAATAGAAGTAAGCCTATATTATAAATGTATATAGAATTGTATTAAAAATTATTAAGAAGAACAGCTGTATGGTACTCTTTTGGTTTTAGACATGGTTAGACAAAGCATAGTATTAATCTATTTAATTAAGTCATTTGGTAAAGTTTTTTCTTTTCCAATAGTCCTTTATCCACAAATTTTAGTAATTTAACTTAAAAAAAACAAGTATCCCTTAGATTTTAATAAATTTAAATGAAGACGGACAGGCTGCTGAAGGTCGAGGGTGTATATGTGTTCAAGAAAAAGTTTGTAATTAATGGCTTTGCCCCACTTTATCCACAAACTCGGACTTACCTTGTTTTATTTGTACGGTTTAGTTAGATATTTTCTAGCATTTGTAAATAAATAGGGTGCTTGAGGTATACCGGTACAGACTTTACTTTCAAGTGACAAAGGCCTAGATAACTGGATTTATTTCTTTATTATAGGCCCTGTGCTTACTTAAATCAAATGTTAATTATTTGAACAAAACAATCACACTAACTTTTTTAAAGGTAAAAATCTATGTGATACTAATTTCAAAATAATTAGATACTTACAATTTCTCTCAGAGGCAAAGAATCTAATAGTTTTGGCTTCGCAGGAATTTTAGGTTTTTCTTTGGTAAGGTTATGTAAGAATGAAGCTCGAGGAGTATGTTCAGTCAGCAGTGGAGGAGGACTAGATGGAATCTCAGGTGGTATATCGTCATTCTCATCCGGATCTGCTCTTCCATCAGGTTCTCCTGCCATTTCCCGACTCTCTGCTGGAGTCCCGTCAGTATCCAAGATCTTCATGACTTGTAACGTAACTTCCTTATCTGTTGACAATCTTCTTTTAAGTGGAACATCAGGGTCTTCCACCTCCTTTAACACTAACTTTACACAATTTACGTCTGGAACTGTAGACTCTTTTGTTACAGAAATTTTCAAATTATTTTTATCCCCTAAAAGGGAAACATGATTGTCTGCAAGTGGAGTCTCGACACCACTTGAGTCACTTTCTTCACTTGATGTTGAAACGTCAGTGTACACTAGACGACTAGTAAACATTCCACCAGAAAGATTTTTTATATTTTTCTGTTGGACATGTACACTAGTTTTAATTGTAGAGTCCAAATCTTTTTCAACTATCTGAGAGTCACTGCCATTTTCGTTTTTAATAGAAACAACATCATTACTGTTTTTCTTCAATAAATCCATTTTTTTATTTTCTTCCTGTGACTTTGCACTGTTTGTCAAACTAAAGTATCGTTTTGTTTTCGCCTGATCATGCATTTTTGTAAGCACTGAACCTCTTAATATTTGAGATTTTTTAATTTCAGCAGAATTACTTAAGTCACTTAACTCTAACACATGCACTTTTTCACTTTTATCACCCTTATCTACTGAATTCTGTTTTGAAATATCAATATGTTTTGCAGGCATTACAGAAGAATTCTTCTTTTCGTTATTTGTAATGGGTTTAGCACTTAAAACATTTATTTCATTTTTTACACTTTTTATTTCCTCAATTTTCTGAACATTTTCACTTAACACTATTTTACTAAAACCACTCGATATTACTGGATTAGTACTTTTTACTGTATCGCTAAGTATTACACCATTCACTTGAGAAACTATTTTTTCTGAATCCGAATTCTGAACCAAAGCAATTTTAGGAGACTCTTTCGACTCTTGAAGCAGATTGTTTAAGTGTGCTTTCCGACTAACAGCTAACGGACTAGAATTATTCTCCGAACCAAATGGCTGTACCGATACCAGTAGAGTCTGTTTACGGCCGTCTGCGCCTTTCAAAGGTTTTCCTAACAGCAAAGGAGTAAATGATGCTTTTTTAGCTTCTATAACAGATGCACTTTGAGATAAATTTGCAGGGTTGGAATTGAAGTCTGTGTTTGATTTTGTCAATCTTTGTAAAGCTTTTTCTTCTTCTCCTTCCGCAACATCTTCCTCTGGGCTACTCCTTTCTGCTAAACAGTTTTCAATAAAATCATCATCATCAGAAACCTCTTCCCCACCATAGCCTATTACATGTGATTCTTCTGCTGGAAAAGTAACTTTTGTTCCAGACTTCTTCACCTTGTTTCCTTTCAGGATACTCTACAATAAAAAAAAAACACACAAATAAAAAATAATCATGCAACAGATTAAAAACAAAAATTAATACTCACTGTATTACAAGCAGTAAATTTTTAGATGATTGTAAATTGGCCGAAAAACTACTATTTTTTTACCTACTATTTTTTTAAACTGTTATCAACAAAATTTCTGCTCTTGGAATACGTACAAAAATTATAATAAGCATGACATAATGCACTATGGCAGTCACAAACTTTTTTAGATCAATTAATTATTTTGTTTTTAAAACTATAAAGTAGTGAATCAACATTTTTGCTTGATCATTGAAAAAAACCCCATTGAGTCATCATCATTGAGTATGAGTACATGAACCCTCATATTTTGTTCAATTAGAATTATGAGCCATGGCTTATTAAACATTGAGTTTTTGTTTTTCTTATTTTAACTATCTACTGCAGTGTTTCTTAAAGTGCTTGCCTCTCCGAACTACTTTTTACTGAAGCAACCTCTGCCACCATAACATATTATTAATATAATGGGATTGTTTGCAGACGACAGGTAGACAGTGGCCAATTTTAAAATAGCTCCTATCATTAAATTAAAATTAATAACAACCAATTAAGATCTACAAAGGAAATCAGCCATCAACTTCAGATAGCTATTGTTATTGCAGTTGTGCTCTATTGCATGTTAGTTCAACTATGGTTTTGTAAAAATTAATTAACTTAATTTTTTCAAGAAATGCAATTGCTTTATTTCAAATTGAATATTTCAACCTAGTATATTAAAAAAAAAATGTGACTACAAACCTACAGTACGAAAATTAAATTACAGCTATACATGTACTTTAATTTATGGTTAAAAATTATAAAAACAAACATCAGGAGATCGTGTAGGCTTTGTGCGCTGTTCCTATCCTTCTTGCTTGCAAATTTGTATCACAACTAGAAGAGGTACTTTAAGTGTTACTCCACACTCACATTTACTCAGGTGTTTGGAATTTTTCTGGGCAGGCCAGTGTACTACATATTTAATATAGTAGCAAATACTTGAGAGTAAAAAATTAAACCAAAACTGTTTAGAGCATGAGCATACTCAGTACATAAGGCTGAATAACATAATAATTAAACATAATTTTATACTGTATAGTAACAGCCCAATATATTTTGTATAATACAATAGTAATTCTACATATTTATATGTTCTGACTTCAAATATCAATTGACAGTAAAATAGTGAATATGCAACATACCTGAGGTGGTGGTTTATTTGAAAGATTCTTAATAGATGTGAGGTACCGAGACCTGGTCTCCTGAACTGATGCATGTTCTTCTTTAGATTTAAAACAGTTTGAGCATAATTCCTTCTTCCACGCATTCTGCACAAACCTCTGGCAGGAGGACATTTTCTATACTGCTACGTCCATCATTCACACTGTAAAGAAATAACACAATTATATAACTAATATGTCAATAATAATTCAATTTTAAATGTAGTTTATAAACTTTCAATAAAAAAAAGTCTGCAGTTTCACAAGCATCAAAGTAAACTGAAAATCATGTACCTATTTTTATCATAAAACAATAATATCTTTAAAATTTATACACGTGACTAGAGAAATGCTGGACCTCTGGACAAACTTGAGTGTAAGGTATAACCATCTATTCCTCCGAAAATATGTGTAAAATAATTTATTTCACATACCTATATCTAAATTATGATTAAATTAGAGCAAAGAGCAAAAGTACCCGAAAAGAATATTACAAAAACTTAAATAGATCCAAATGTTAATTTTTACAAATGCTTTCTAATGTGCAAGTTTATCTTAGTAGTTCAGGGCTTCAGTTTTTCAAAGTAAGTAACTATATAATTTCATAAATGATACATTTATAAAAATATGTTTAAATTATATTATCACTTTGGTAGTTGTTTTAGGTAATGAAAATCACGAGTAAATCGTTTGAAAAATCTGAGGGCCAATTGGTTCTAGATGGGCTGAATATCTATGTATACTAGACTGACTTTGACATACAATTAACATAGATGTGCAATTTTCATAGATGCACACTAAGAAAGGATTTAAAAAATTTTTGATTTTGAAGCGTAAAATTTATGAAAATACGGGGTTCCCTCCTAGCCCTATAACAGATAAAACAGCTGATTCGGATCAAACGCTTAGCAACATTATGTTTGTTGAATGCATTTACATTCATTACAATAGCAACCAACTTAGCAAATTTAGAGTCAGTTTATTATTCTTCACAACCAACAGCTTTTTTATGATAAGATTAACAAAATAAAAACAAACAAAATCAACGAAAAGGCTTACTTTACTGTATTGTGACTCATATAATTCAAACATTTGTTGTAACATATTATAAATAAAACATCTGGTTTGGATCAAAAGCTTTACACAATTTTAGGCTAGTAGGCCTATACTGAACCAACACACATTTCTTGAAAGCATTTACAATTATTAACATAGCAACCTTCTTGGCAAATTTAAAATCAAATTTCAAACATCAATGGTTAATTTTTTTACACCCAATGGTGTTTTAGGTTAAGTTTATATCGCACTATCACATAAAAACATCCTGCCATTCACACAAAAAACCTGGCCCTGCGTGTGTGTCAGGATCTAGAATTCCGCACCCCACCACAATACACGGATCCAAGTGCATCTGTCCTAATCGTCATTTCAATGAAAACACAAGGTTACAACAATACTGAAATCTGTCTCCATTTGCTTCGCCGCGAGTTACCGCGGGGATTTGTGAACTATAAATATAAGTAATCATGGTGCACTGGTCCAGTATCTTGTTTCATAAATGAAATGGTAGGCTATATTCATAAAATAACACCACTGACTATATCATAAGTCAGCTAATGATCATTTAAGAAGTTATTTGACATTTGAATGTTATTTTCTACGCTGAACGAACTGTGTATATACATTTAGATCATACAATCTAAAAAATGGTACAGTACTTAAGTTTTAAAATAAAATTACTAAACTTACATTTTTATTAACTGAATAATTGTTTCATCTAACATTAACTGAATCAAATTAATAAAAATTTGACCTTGTTTTTATCACTGGATAAACTTTAATCTACAGAAAAATGAGATAACCAAATTACATGGTAATATTGTAAGCATATTTTTTTCAATTAAGTTGAACTAAACAATAATAAGATAAACTATTAATAAAAAGAAACTTATTTGACAGTCCACAATTTATAAAAAATTGTTGTCATTTTATTAAATGCTCATCAATGAATCAATAATGTATACATACTAATTTTCAAGATTAAATTTATATTTTATCTATACTTATAAAAGCCAAATACCATTGACTCATCACAGTTTCTCCAAAACCACGAGGCCTACAAACATGGAATTTAGCACTAACACTATTTATAGGCTCTAGACGCGCACTAAGAAAGGGTTTCCGAAAATTAGAAATTTTAGGGGGGGTTTTGGGGGTCAAAGTTACCAAATCACGATTTATCAAAACCTACCGAACGGATTGGAATGCAATTTGGTATGAAGCTTCCTCTAGGGCCATAGATGGTCGCTAAGAAAGGGTTTAAAAAAATTCGAAATTTTAGGGCGGTTTGGGGGGGGTCAAAGTTACAAAATCGCGATTTCTCTAAAACCATCGAACGGATTGGAATGAAATTTGGTATTTAGCTTCCTCTAGGGTCATAG